>CAUYUJ010014693.1:912755-945255 GCA_963575745.1 Prorocentrum cordatum
ACTACTACCACTACTACCACTACCACCACTATCACTACTACGACTACGACTACGACTACTACTACTACTACTACTACTACTACTACTACGACTACTACTACTACTACTACTACTACTTCTACTTCTACTTCTACTTCTACTTCTGCTTCTACTGCTTCTACTAGTTCTACTACTTCTACTACTTCTACGATTACTACTACTCCGACTACGACTACTACTGCTACTTCTCCTACTTTTAGTATTACTACGCCGAGGACAACTACGACGACAACGTCGACGGGAGGGTACGGACTGGTACTACAAACCTTGCAAGTTCAGCGATCGAATTTATCTATCGGGTAGGGTAGTCCAGGGAGTGATATTCACCGCAGGAACCAATGCCCCAACAGAAACCAGCAGGGCGGACAAGACTCGAAAAATAATTCGGCCGCTGACCCCCGCACCCAATTTTCAAGCCAGAACTTTGCGGGGGGGTGCAGCATCAAAGACCCTCTGCGATTATCACAGAGCCGTCCGCGAAGACCTCGCCTGATGAATCCGGGCGCCTCGTCCGCGGTCTCGAAGGCATGCGGGATAGGGAGGGGGAACAGCGATCCAGCTGAATCCTCGCAAAGGCCCCTTATTCCACAGCATCTCGAACCCAAGCCACTGGTTGGCCCCTCTCTGCACGATATGGTGGTCGCCCACGCAGCGTCTAGCCTTTTGCGGGCCTGCGCACCAGAATGCTCTGTGCCTCTCAGTGCCCTGCTCTGCGCAGTAGGACTGGCGTAAAGGCGATTCGGCTGCGCCCGCTACGTGCAGGCGTGGCGTGGCTCAACAAGAACCGACACCCGTGCGGTGCTCTGCCGTCCAGGAGCGGCTGAACAAACGACGCACGAGAGCCCAGACAGGCTCAACGAGGATGCGCCTTTGGATGTTGCGGTCGGCGCCCCTCCGCTGGATCCACGAGTCGTGGAGGATCTAACTGATTTGCTGCTTCACCATCTCGCAAAATCGTTACGATGATGCCGATGACGAATTGATCGCGTTACTCTGCACGGGGACAGTCGTAGGCCACTACGATGTCCAATGCAACAGCTTCCGACAACGTGGAAATGCGGCCGCCGTGCCTCTAGCCAGCAGCCAGAGCCCGGGCGCCTCAGAGAAAGGACCATCTGCGCCAGTCTGCAAGCAGAAGATCCCCAAGCGAAGGGTCGGCGACTGCTTCTTGGAATACCCTAGCCCATGGCACCATCGGCCCAGCGTTGCCGAGGACGCCAGGGTCGATGCTTCCTCTGGCGGCGCCTCTGGTGCCGCCCCTGGCGCGCCAGGGAAGGGGGTGCAGCACCGGCCCAAGAAATGCGCGCGGAACTCCGACAGTTTTTACGTTTATGCAGTGTTTCGCTCCTCTCTTGTAGGCAGCTCCGCCAGACTCAGACTCACAGACTCGGCGAATCGTGCGCTTGCGAGTGATGACCTTGATCGCCCTTTTGCGGTGCGCGCCCTTGCGGCGACGCCTCCCAGTCGCCTGCGACGCGCCGAGGTGGGTGACCTCCGTCACCATTTCGGCTCCGATGCGACGCCCCCGGCGGCCAACGGCGCACTCCACCTCCGTGGTCGCTGCTGTGGCTGGCTTGCCGTGGATGCCACAGAACACGGGCAGGCCGAGGCTGTCCTCCAACGCTGTCAACGCGACCCCGACCAGTAGGGGGCGCTACGCCTCCACAAATTCCTTGGCCCCTTTCGTCGCGAGCGACGGGTGGTCCAAGAAGAGGCGCATCTCAGCTCATGGGAAAGTGTGAGTTAGCTTAGCTGGTCCACTTCCCGCAACAAGCGCACTAGTTTGAGGCAGAGAGGAGCAAATGCACTGGCCGCCACAACACCTTTCGCCCATGAACGCCGATGGTGTGACAGTCGTCGAACACCACCTGAAGCAGCATGGCATAGATGCGGAACGCGCAGCAGGCGCGGCTTTGAAGCCTCAAATTGAGCTTGCCTGCCACACCATGTCGTGCCGCACGTGCTCGAAACACTTGGCGAGGTCGAGGAAGCTGATGGCGTACGAGTTGCCCTCCTCGCCCCAGAGCGCCTGCATCCAATCTGCGCGCCCGCAAGCGCGTCCTTTCCGAGCCCAGCCGTGTGCCCGTCTGTGGCGCTCCTCTCACAACTGAATCTCTGGTCTGCGAACTCGCTCCCACACCCGGGCGAGCTCTGGCGGATGCCAGAGATTGCGGAAGCCATCAAGGGGCATCGGTCTCACAGTGGATTCGGCCGAAGGCCATCGCACACCTCCTCCTCCTCCTCCTCCTCCTCCTCCTCCTCCTCCTCCTCCTCCTCCTCCTCCTCCTCCCTCAATCGCATCCAACATGCTGGCCACCATGATCAATCCCTTCGTGCCTCCATGGGCCCATAGGCGCGGACGCCAATCCACCTCGCCCAGGCCCGCGAGCTCCTTGAATCCCTCGCGCGACTTGCCAACGGAAGGAGGAGGAGGAGGAGGAGGAGGAGGAGGAGGAGGAGGAGGACGAGAGCAAGAGGAGGAGGAGGAGGAGGAGGAGGAGGAGGAGGAGGAGGAGGAGGAGGAGGAGGAGGAAAGGGGGAGGAGGGAGGAGGAGGAGGAGGAGGAGGAGGAGGAGGAGGAGGGGAGGAGGACGAGGAGGGACGAGGAGGACGAGGGAAAAGGGAGGAGGGAGGGGGAAGGGAGGAGGGGGGAGGAGGGAGGAGGGAGGATGGAGGAGGAGGGAGGAGGGAGGAGGAGGACAGGAGGACCAGAGTGCACCCAAGATGTGCCAACGACGCTGTAGTACACCCTCGGGTCCCAAACCCCTCCTCAGAAGTCCTCACGGGCACGTTCGTCTCCCTGCGCGAAGTGGGCCCGCGACTGGAGCGGGAGCTCCTCCTTGACAGGGAACTGCCCTCCAGCCTTCAAACCAGAGAGAACGCGAGAGCACGGGGTCATACAGCGTAATGAGGTGCCCAACGACAGCCCCGCTGTGAGACTTCGGGTCATGCAGTCGGAGGAAAACTTCCGCGAGAACCCCATGTTGAAAGGAAAGCCGCCCTCCACCCAGTGTTAGCGACGAGTATGCGCGGCGCCGAAGCGAAAGCCCAACTTTGAGACCGACCCGCCTTCCATCCGTATGGCTGTTCGAGATGTCAAGCTCCAACATGTGAGGGGTGAGGAAATCTAGCACGAAACTCCTGGACCGCCCTAACGACACGCCTGGTGGTGCCACATGGAGGGTACATTCATCAGGACGACGAACGGATGACAAGAGACGAAACAAAAGGAGGAGGAGGTGGAGGAGGAAGAGGAAGAGGAAGGGGAGGAGGACGAGACAGAAAAGGAGAAGGAGAAGGAAAAGGAGAAGAAGGAGGAGGAGGAGGAGAAGGAGGAGGGGCACCGACCTCTGGAAGCATCCGAAGGACTCTGGGGAGCTGGAAGACGAGGAGGAGGAGAAGGAGGAGAAGAAGGAGGAGGAGGAAGAGGATTATGAGACTAGCGATAACGAGCGTCCAGACTGTGGAAAGTGAGCGCACTGCAGTGTCCTGTGCCGGAGGGCCGATTTGACCCCAGAAGGGGGGTGCCAGGGCCTAAATCAGGCCCTGCTTGAGCGCCAGATCCCCCCTGGCGGGAGGAGGAGGAGGAGGAGGAGGAGGAGGAGGAGGAGGAGGAGGAGGAGGAGGAGGAGGAGGAGAAGGAGTAGGAGAAGGAGGAGGAGGAGAGGAGGAGGAGGAGGGAGGAGGAGGAGGAGGAGGAGGAGGATTAGGCCAACGAGGAGTAGCCCTCCCCAGACATTACTCCTGTTTGCCCATGCTACTGCTACTCCTCCGCGTCTTCCTGATGGCCGACGGAGCCACGTAGTGACCCTCGAAGAAGAGCTCGAACTCTCTGTTGCTCCACACCGCACAGCCGAGCGTGTTCTGGAAGAACATTCCTTCACCGAGTGCAGTAAACTGTGGAATAAGAACCTCTCTGGATTCGGAAGAACTTTGGAGTTCTTTAGGTCCTTCCTTAGGTGTTTCGTTCAGCGTTCCACGTGCATCTGGGCGAAACTGGGGCCAACGATGGGGCTTCGTTTCCCCTTTTGAGTCTCATTATGGCAAGACCTCGGCTGTACGAGCACATGGGGCCCGCATGGCTCAGGGATCTTCGAGAGACGGCGAACCCTGACGACCCTGAGAAGGCTCCAGGACGAGTTGCTCGTGTCCTGAGGCTGCCAATAGCACGAATGGACATCACCCCGCCGCAAGATGAGCCTCGCAGCCAACGCCAGACTTTGAGCAGCAGCCTGACCAGCCTGACCTGGTGGACTGGCCTGCTGAGCTGAACAAACCGATGCGGTCTCAACCAATCAACAACATCGAGACCCTCCGCTGCATTTGTGCACCCGGGTCACCTCACGTCGCGCTTCGCGAAGCGTGGCTATCTTCGCGCTCTCGCGTAGCGGCTCGACGAGAGGCAGCTCTCTGGCCCAGGCCGCGAGCCGCGCTTATCTTCGCGCCCCCGTGGGCGGCCCTGAAGGCAGATCCCACGGTCCGCGGGTTGAACTCCTACCCCTGGCTTGCCTTGCCCGGCTCTGGCACGTGCAGCCACGGCGTTCGCTGTGCTTCGCCGCCAGGGCCATGTGCAAGCAAGAGGTCAAGTATACTGGGTGCACTGCAATGCTTGCATCGCAGCGCGTATGAGCACGCAAACAATGTAAATGCAGAAGCGTGTGTACATTCAGAACCACCTGCGCCTAAACATCTGTCCTCTGATCGCTCAGCGTTGAGACCCCGCCATGCCTAGGCAAGCCCACTCATGGCTACAAAAAGCAGCGCGAGGAACGCGTGCATCAGAAAACGTTTGAAATAGCAATAGCTTCCCCGTGCAGCGCACCTCCTCCCTCCTCCTTCCCACAGGATCGAAACCGTGAGCTCTGGCGGTCGAGCCTGGACTTTGGATGACAAGGACATTCGGATCAGAAGGACAAGCACCATAATGAAGCCCGAGACTGTTTTTTGAAGGATTTCGATCTTCTTGGTCTTCCTCCTCCTGCTCCTGCCCCTGCTCCTCCTTCCTAATGAGAGGCCACGGCAGGCACCGCAAACCCAAAGCGCCCATCACATGGATCCTCGAGGACCGACTGGGGGCTCCGAGGGCTCCGATTGTACGAGTCTCTCCCAGAGACCCTTGGCGCGCCGGCCGACGCGCGGACCCAAGCCCGCGCAAGGTGTTTCGAGCTGCGCCCAGCGGCGGCGACCCGCCAAAGGCGGAAACAGGCCCAACGGCCCCAGAAAAACAGGCGGATCCAGCGATGGTGACAGGCAACCCCAGCCACCTAGAGGACCCTTCGACTGATCAACCTCTCAGGCCTCGAACGCCATCCCGAGGCCTTAGGAGGATGAGGAGGACGAGGAGGAGGAGGAGGAGGAGGAGGAGGAGGAAGAGAAGGAGAAGGAGGAGGAGGAGGAGGAGGAGGAGGAGGAGGAGGAGGAGGAGGGAGAGAGGAGGGAGGAGGAGGAGGGAGGAGGAGGAGGAGGAGAAGGAGGAGGAGGAGGTGGAGGAGGAGGAGGAGGAGGTGGAGGAGGAGGAGGAGGACGAGGAGGAGGAGGAGGAGGAGGAGGAGGAGGAGGAGGAGGAGGGAGGAGGAGGAGGAAAGGAGGAGGGAGGAGGAGGAGGAGGGAGGAGGAGGATGACGGAGGAGGAGGAGGAGGAGGAGGAGGAGGAGGAGGAGGAGAAAGCGGAGGAGGCTGAATGGGAGCAGGAGGGAGGACTGGCCTGCCTCTCGCTGGCAGTCGGAGGGCCGGGGCTGCAGAGCCTCGCAGAGCGCCGCCGGCCCGCCTTCGCCAGATCCTGGCACGCGTGCCTGGCCGAGGTGCGGCGCGAGCTCGGGGAGGCCAGCTTCGAGACCCTCGCCACGGCCTGCCCGACGACTTGGGCGACGGCCGAGGCAGCGAGGCAGCGAGCCTGGGTGGGCGACGCCGTCTGGCTGCACGCGGCGACCGAACGAACGATAAGACGCAGCGGCGACTGGCGCGGCTGGCGCAAGAGCACCACCGCGCTCGCCTGCCCGCCCTGCTGCCCCCCGCGGAGGTGGCGAGCCTCCGCTCCGCCAGCGGGAAGGGCGCAGGCAACTGGCTGCTGCCTCCCTCGCAGCAGGACCAGAGCTGCTCGCGGACGAGCACTTCCGCCCAGATCTGGCGCTCCGCCTCCGCGTGCCGCTGCCAGCCAGGGCCAGCGCCACCTGCCTGCGGCGCCGGCCAGACGGGACCTGCTGCGGCGCCAACCTGCGCGCGGGCCCAGGGCACCCACTGGGGTGCCACGTGGGCGGCGGGACGATCGCCGTGCACGACAGCGTGCGCGACTGGCTGGCGCGCTGGCTGACTGCGAGGGGAGCTGCCAGCGTGACCACAAAGCAGCACGTCCCCGCCGGGGACAGGGCCCGCCTGGAGGGCTCCACGGAGGCACCCCCCCTGGTTTCTGCAGCCCCGTGTCCAGGACCACATACGCCGACGTGGTGGTCACGGACGCTTCACTCGGGCCAGCCCGGCGGCGGGGCGGAGTCGCGCGGCGCGCGACGGGGCCGCTGCAGCGGCGGCCGAGGAGCGCAAGCACTTGCGCTACCCCGGCCCCGCCCTCCGGGGCCCTCCGGGCCTTCCCGCTGGAGACGTTGGGCCGGGCCGGGCAAGAAGCGCACTCGCTGCTGCGCATTTGGGTGGGCGGCGACCCGCTGACGCTGGCCGCCGCGCGGCAGAGCTTGGCAGCGGCTCTGCAGCGCGGCAGTGCGCAAGCCTTGCGCACGGCCGCGCTTCAGGCGGGAGCGCCGCGGCGACCGGCCACGCCCCGCGGCGCGCTGCCCCCTTGGCGACGCGCGCGGCGGCGCCCCCCAGGCCGCCGGCGCGGGCTTGGCGCCCGGCCGCGGCGCGGCAGCCGCTGGGGGGGGGCGCGCAGGGCAGCAAGCCGCCAGCGACGGCGAGGAGGAGGAGGAGGAGGAGGAGGAGGAGGATTGTATTATATTCCCCCCTTTTTGAGTCCCCTGCATGCCACAACTTTCGCTGGCATACGCTGGGCCCGAAGTTTGCGAGGTGTAGTGGGCCTCAAGGGAAATACTTCTCCCCAGACCGTTGGCTCCCAGCGTGACGCACTGAGGGGGCACCACAAAATTCACGGCGAAGCGCTGGCACCCAAGACGCCGCGAGCTCCAATATAACGCTCCTTAGATTAAGATTTCGTGCCGGCGACCGATTTTTGATCTCCACCTTCGGCTTGGCAGCGATGGCCGCCATCAATTCTATCTGGACTGCACTGCACGAAACTCTGGCTCCACCATCACATTGATCCACCAGCGGTCCTCGCTCCGCAGACGCTGACAGTGGCACTTCTTCTGCAAACGCGTCATAACGTGTACATATAACGGCGCACCGGGTCCGGGGGCCCGGGCCCGGAGGCTCGTCGGACCGCCGGACGCCGTCCAAGATCGTTCGCAGGCGGCTTCGGAACGCGCTCCGATGGCTCCAGATGCCTTCCAAGACGCCTGTCATGACACCAAGACGGTCCCAGAAGCCTCCAAGACGCTCCGAGAGGCAGCCCAAGAGAGGCCCAAGAAGCAAAAATCGTGCCATTCCTATGGGAAAGCGTATATTTTTCGCATGTTCGCCTCTTGGGCTTTCACCGCGTCCAAGACGGCCCAAGAGGCGCCCAAGACGGTCTACGAGGCCTCCGGGAGCGCTCCAAGGCTGCGCACGAGTGGCTCAGGACGGCCCCAAGACGGCCCAAGAGAGCCCCAAGACGAGTTCGAGAGGGGTCCCAGACGGAGAAAGCCAACCTCGAATTCCGAGCTTCCGGCCCAAGAGGCTCCAGGAGGCGCCAAAATGCCGCCAAGAGGCGCCACAAGGCTCCCAAAAGCACCCCAAGACGTTCCGAGAGGCACCCCAAGAGAGGTCCAAGAAACAAAAATCGTGCCATTCCTATGGGAAAACGTATATTTTTCGCATGTTCGCATCTTGGGCTTTCACCGCGTCCAAGACGGCCCAAGAGGCCTCCAAGACGGCCTAGGAGGCCTCCGGGAGCGCTCCAAGGCTGCGCACGAGTGGCTCAGGACGGCCCCAAGACGGCCCAAGAGAACCCCAAGACGACTTCGAGAGGGGTCCCAGAAGGAGAAAGCCACTCTCGAATTCCGAGCTTCCGGCCCAACACATCCCAGGAGGCGCCAAAACGCCGCCCAGAGGCGCCAAAAGGCTTCCAAAATCAGCCCAAGACGTTCCGAGAGGCACCCCAAGAGAGGTCGAAGAAACACAAATGGTCCTATTCCTATTGTAAAGCGTATACTTTTCGCATGGTCGCCTGTTGGGTGTTCACCGCGTCCAACACGTCCGAAGAGGCTCGCAAGACGGCCTAGGTGGCCCCCAAGAGAGTTCCAAGACGGTTCACGAGGCGCCCAGGACGGCAAAATTGGACTCCAAAATGGCCTAAGAGAGCCCCAAGGCGTGCCCGAGAGGGGTCCCAGAGGGAGAAAGCCACTGTAGAATTCCGAGCTTTCGGCCCCAAGAGGCTCCAGGAGGCGCCAAGAGAGCTCCAAGAAGCCCCCACGAGAGACCCAGGACGCCCCAAGAGGCTCCAAAGGCGGCCCAAGAGAGCCCCAAGATGGGCCCGAGAGGGGTTCCACGCAAGTTGTTATTGTATCGCTCGGGAAAGGACGAGGATGAGGAGGAAGACGAGGACGAGGAGGAGGAGGAGGAGGAGGAGGAGGAGGAGGAGGAGGAGGAGGAGGAGGAGGAGGAGGAGGAGGAGGAGGAGGAGGAGGAGGAGAGGGAGGAGGAGGAAGAGGAGGAGCAGGAGAAGGAGGAGGAGGGGTGCTGTGGACGCCGCCGAAGCTTCCCGGGGAGTCCTGGGGGCACCTTGGTCTAGGGCCCCTCGTCGCAGCGGCCGGGCGCAGCCCGAAACGTTGGAGCGTTCGGAGTCCCGGGGTCGATTTTGAGACGACTTTGCGTTTCCAGTGTCTCGCCCTTCTCCTCGACAGTCGAAGGCCAGACTGACAGATTGCCTTGGGTTCCAGGGGCCACTCTGGCTTGGCCAGGTTGGAGGTTTTTCCTTGCTCGCCAGTCTGTAACCTCGCTGGCTCTCCGCCAGATTGCCAACTTTTGCCAGATTGGGGCCGCCAGATTGGCGCCAGATTGGCTTCGACTTCGCGTCCCAAGATTTCAGTGTCTCGCCCTTCTCCTGGGTAGGCGAAGGCCAGACTAACAGATTGCCTTGGGATCCAGGGCCACTCTGGCGTGGCCAGGTTGGAGATTTCTACTTGCTCGCCAGTCTGTTACCTCGCTGGCTCCCCCGCCAGATTGCCAATTTTTGCCCGATAGGGGCCGCCAGATTGGCGCCAGATTGGCTTCGACTTCGCGTCCCCAATTTCTTTTCACAACGATTCCTGGGTCTGTGACTCGACAGAACCTAAGCGCGCGAAGCGCGCGCGTGGTTCTAGTGGGAATATGTCCAGGTACACTCTTCACTGCCGCATGGTGTCCCATCAACCTCATTCAACATATGCTTGCCTCGTGATCATACCTTCTCTCCTAATGACGAACACGGTCCAGACCAGTATTTCTTGAGTTTCGCACAGCCTTCGAAGAGGGACAAATTCGTTAACATCAATGTTCTGTATTGTTCACCACCTCCCAGAGGTATTCCGTGACGCCTTCATCTTGCCGTTGCGAAATGTGTGTCGCCCAGAACCAAAGGTTACCTGGAAGGATATATATATATATATATATATATATTCATACGCACCTCTCCGAGGGAGTAGAGCTCAGAGGCGATTAATGCGCACGTCGTTCGCGATTTTTCTGGCCGTTTCGCTCGGGACATCCTCGAAATTCTGAAAATCGGTGGCACCCCTCACGCAGATCGTGACGTCAGGGTCCAAAAACACATGGGAATTTCAACATTTTAACATAAAACCTTCAAAAACACATGGTAATTTCAATAATTTTGACCCCGATTCTCAGAGAATGGCGGTTTCGCCTGAGACATCCCTCCTCGGAGCCTCCTGGGGGCCTCCTGGAACCTCCTGGGGCCTCCTGGGGCTTTCTGGACCTTCTGGTACCCCAGACCCCGCCTCGGAGCCTCCTGGAGTTCTCCTGGGCCTGCTGAGGCCGCCTGGGGCCTCCTGGGGCCTCCTGGGGCTTCAGAACTACATGCACACACAGAGACACAAATCACGCCCAACACATCACACGCTAGACAAACATAACATACACACACAACACCGACAACACACAAAAAGCACGCACCACACAAAGCACACATCACACACAACACTCACAATCCTGGGGCCTCCTGGAGCCTCTTCTGGTATCCAAGTCGGGCCTCCTGAGGCTTCCTGGGGGGCCCTGGTACACACATCGCAAGGTGTGGCAACCCCACTTGCGCTCGAGTGCGACTTCGCTGTTGCATGTCACCCCTGCTTCAAACGCCCCTTCAGCTTGTTGTATGAGCCTGGGCACACACGTGCCACTTGTATATATGAGAGAGAGAGAGAGAGAGAGAGAGAAAGAGCGTGATCCACCGCCGCTTTACTGTGGAACATTGCCAACCTGTTCCTCGGGAGCCCGGGGGTCGCCCCCCCCCCCCCTCCGAAAATCCCCCCCCCTCCCTGCTGGAACCCCTCCCCCCCCCCCATCCCGCTCGAAAACCGGAGGGGGTCACTACCGGTTCGAACCCCTCCCCCCCCCCCCCCCCCCCCCCCCCGGATCCGGAAAAACCGGGGGGGGGTCACTACCGGTTCGAACCCCTCCCCCCCCCCCCCCCCCCCCCGTACCCTCCGGATCCGGAAAACCGGAGGGGGTCTACCTTCGAAGCCCCCCCCCCCCCATCACATCCCCCACTGGTGTTCCCAGCACCACTGTCCACTGTCCTCACCACCACTGTCCCCACTGGTTCCACCACCGCCCCTACTGTCCCCACCAGTGCCCCCACCACTGTCGCACTGTCCCCGCTGTCCCCAGAACTGTTCCCACCACGGTTCCACTCTCCCCACTGTCTCCACGGCCCCAACCACTGCCCGACTATCCCCACTGTCCCCACTGTCCCACTGACTCCTCCGCTGTCCCACTGAGCTGTCCCACTGTTCCCACCACTGTCCCCACTGTCCCCACCACTGTCCCCACTGTACCTCTGTCCCATTGTCCCACCGCCGTCCTCGCCACCGCCTTCACCACTGTCCCCACCACCATTGTACCCTCCACTGTCCCACTGTTTCCACCTCATTCCCATTGTCCCCACACCACTGTCCCCACCACCACCGTCACCACCACTGTCCACTGTCCCCCCCTGTTCCCACCATTGTCCCCACCACTGTCCCCACCACTACCGTCCCCACCACTGTCCCACTGTCCCACTGTCCCCACCACTGTCCCGCTATCCCCTCACCACTGTCCCCACCAACACCGTCCCCACCACTGTCCGCACCCCCACTCGGTTTTCGAGGGGGGGGGGGGGTTCGAACCGGTAGTGACCCCCCCCGTTTTCATGATGAGGGGGGGGGGGGAGGGTTCGAACCGGTAGTGACCCCCCCCGGTTTTCCGCCAGCAGCGGTAGAACACGCTCTTTCATATATATATATATATATATACATATGTATAAAGCTCGGGGTGCCATCGTCCTTCGTCACTGCCGGAATCAAGCCAGTCCAACACTCTTCATGTCAAAGCCCCACCGCTCGGGCCTTGGCTGGGCCCCCCTGGGCCCCCCAGCTGCTGCTGCTGCATCGTGACCGCCGCCTGCGCCTCCGGAGAAAGAAGGGAGAGTAGAGAGGAAGGAGGGGTGGGGAAGAGAGGAGGAAAAGGAGGAGAAAGGGGCGAGGACAAGTGCCCGCGGAATGGGGAGGCGAAAGAGGAGGAGGAGGAGGAGGAGGAGGAGGAGGGCGAGGAGGGCCTCGGCGGACGGCGAGGGCGAAGACGACGAGGGCGACGAGAGCCTCGGCGGGCCTGACGCAACTCCGCGGGCGGGGGCGCGCACGGCCATGTCAGCCCGCAGGTCGGAAAGCTTCACGTAGTCCCCACTGCCCTGCCGCTAGGCTGGTCGTCGTCGTCGTCGTCGTCGTCGTCGTCGTCGTCGTCGTCGTCGTCGTCGTTGTGCTCCTCCTCCATTCATCATCCATTCGTCCTCCGTTCCTCCTCTCTTCCTCACTCCTCCCTCCTCCCCCGCTCAAACATCGGCTCGAGGCTCTCCGTAGCATTTTGGCTTCCCGGCGAGCTCAGAGTCGTGTCCGACGCCGCAAAGTGGCTCTTGGGTGGCACCGCGTCTTTACCTGTTTCATTGGGTTCTCGATCGTGGTGGCGAAATCGAACAAAGAGTTGAGCAGGGCTCGGCATCTTTTTCGTGTTATACTTGCGGGAGATTGGTCGGGTAAGGTCCGTCTTGGGTTGGGTCTTCCCCGTCTTCGGCTGGTTCCTGAACCTGTTGCCCTTTTTTTTCCGCACGTGCTCACCAAGTTCTCTGTGGGCTCCCAGTTCTCTATTGGCTGAGCCTGGCCAGCGCAAGACAAACGCTTTTGGGTGTCGGCTGAGTCTGGCCAACACAAGGTTTATTTTCTGGGATATTTGTGGTTGGTGCTTTCCTTTGCATGACTGTTCAATCTTCTCTCACACATCTTCTCGCTCGGGAGGTAGCAGGGGCTTGTGGTGTGTTTGTTATGTCAGTTACAATGTTGTTCCCTGGTGGTGTGGCCGCGTTTGTTCTTTTTCGTTCCGAGGAACATGATCTATACGACCTCTTCTGTCCTTGCAGAATGCGGTGGTGGTGCTTATGTGCGTGGTGACTTTGATCAGCGGAAGACGGCTGTCTTTGGAATGGATCATCCCGTTTTGGAGCCGTGTGCTCCGTACGGAATTTGGGGTCGCCCAGTGACCAGCCTCGTGGTGCAATGGGCCAAATCGAGTCCCCTTCGGTTCAGCTGTATGCCGTCGGCCTCTTCATCACGTTTCCTGAGGCACCTTCACGTTTATGTACTGGAGGCCTCGGTTGTTTCTGAGATATGGTGATTATTCGATATTCCCCACAGCGGCTGCATTTTCATCAGGGTCGTCCCCGTTCTCTGCCTTCTCGTCCTGGTCCTGCAGGAGTTCAGTGGGGTGCTTTTGTGTGACGCTTTGCGTTTGTCCAGATCCCGATCCCGATCCCTCCTCCCTCGTCCTCCTCCTCCTCCTCCTCCTCCTTCCTCCTCCTCCGTAGCCATTTTGGCTCCAGCGATCGCATGCCTCCGCGGAGCCATCTCGCAGTGGCCTCCGCGCAAGCTGGAGGGGCTCCCACGGCCGCTGCCGACCTCGCGCGCCTCGTCGAGGCGGCGGTCCGCGCTGCCGTGGACGGTGGCGCGCCGCGCCGCACGGCTGTCGCGGTTGCGCGCCGACGACGCTGTTGACGGAGTTGTCGACGAAGCTGTCTGCGTGGCCGCCGGCGCTGTCAACGAGGCTGTCGGCGAAATCGACCCCCTCGGCGTCGCACCTGGCGAACCTGCCCGCGACCCCGTCGGCGCCGTGGTCCGTGAAGCTGTCGATGTTGCTGTCGACACTGCTATCGGCAGAGCTGCCGACGAGGCCGCGGGCGAGGCTATCGTCAAAGATGTCGACGCGGCTGCTGTTAACGAAGCCGTAGGCGCAATTGTCGGCGAAACTCTCCACAGAGCTCTTTGGCAGAGCTGTCAGCGAAGCCGTCGGCGAAGCTCTCGGCGGAACTGCTGGCGAGGCTGTCGGCGGAGCTGTCGGCGCAGCTGTCGGCGAAGCTGTCGGCGAAGCTGTCGGAGAAACTCTCGGCGCAGTCCTCGGCGAAACATCGACCGCCGTGGTCTGTGAGGTTGACGGCGAAGCTCTCGGCGCCACCGTTGATGGCGCTGCCGCTCCTGCCCCAATGAAGCCCGGCTGTGGGGGAAGCCGCCGCACTGCGGCACGCCATGCGCGCGGGGCGCCGGTGGTGCCCGCCGCCGCCACGGGGCGGCCCTGCGGCGCGCCATGCGCGGGGGGCGCCTTTGGGGTCGAAGGCGCCCAAGGGCCATCATTTATGCGCCCAACGGTTGTTCAAAAGCGTTCGAGCCCCTCAACCCAAATTGCAACACACGTCGGACAACAGACGCGGACACACTACCGTGTTGGTACATGGAAGCACGATGATGAACTGGGGGGAGGAGGGAGAGGAGGAGAGGAGGTGGAGCGCGGCGCTGCGGATTTAAAGCGAGGGCCCAACACACAGGGGGTCTGGGAAATAGGGTGGTGGGGCGGCCGCGACGGCGCCGTCCTGCTTCATCACCGGCCCAAGCAACGCTTCCGAGATGGTCATCGTCTTGTAGGCGGCGCTGTAATCCACGAGGTAAAAGTCGGTGACGTCCTCTCTCCCGAAGGCGGGCCGCGGAGATAAGACGACGACGACGACAATGGCTGAGACGACGACGCTGACAGCGACGGCGGCGATGCCTGCGACGACGACAGCCAAAGCGACGGCGGCGACGGCGCCGACGACGACGACCACACCGTCCCCTCAGACCCGTCCTCCTTATCGTAATTCCTCCTCCTCCTTCTCCTCCTCCTCCTCCTGGTCTTGCTGTTCCTCCTGCCTCTCCTCCTCTTCCTCCTCCTTCTTTTTCTTCTCTCCGCTTCCTCCTCCTCCTCCTCCTCCTTCTCCTCACCTCCTCCTCCTCCTCCTCTTCTCCTCTCCTCCTCCTCCTCCTCCTCCTCCTCCTCCTCCTCCTCCTCCTCGTCTCCTCCTCCTCCTCCTCGTCCTCCTCCTCCTCCTCCTCCTCCTGCCGCCCTCCTCATTCATCTCGATCGCGGGGGGGGCTGATGATTGTTTTCCCCCACGAGACCGATGGCGGCGGACAACGACAACGCAATGAAGTCCATAAAATTCGCCGGCCCAACGGGCCAGGGCGTGCTAAGATCTCCGGTAACAGGTGAACAGTATTTCTAGTTCGCGCGCGCGGGGCGGCCCCTAGGAGTCCCCGGGAGAAAAGTACCCCGGCAGGTCCCCGGGAGGGTGGGGGTCAGAGATGCCGGACTTCCTGGGCGCGGACCTGGAGGCCTCTGGAGCGCTCCAGGAGCGCTCCAAGGAGACGCCAAATATGTGGCAGGCCCAGCAGCCTGAAGCCAAGAGCGCCCCAAGACGGCCCAGATGGCCTCAAGACGGCCCAAGATGCTCCCAAGACGCCCCAGGATGCGTCCAAGAGACCTCCCAAGAGGCCCCCATCAAGCCTATTCATCACGTTCTGCTGGAGCGGCTTCACGCCCGGCTATGGCGCGAACGGGTTCACGGTCAGCTGGTTTCGGCCATACGCCAAGAACGCAGCGCCCTCGTGTGGGAAGCGATGAAGGACGTGCCCTCCAGGAAACGGCTGAGAGAGGGGGGCTACGTTCAAGCTCGAGCTGGGCCGGCCACTACGCATGAAGGCCCGTTTCGGGCAGCATGGGGCGATGTTTGGAGGGCGACGCTGACGGCGTGCGCTGATGCCAAAACATGGAAGACACATCAAGGCAGTTTCGTTCAAAAGGTGTGCGACGCTTGGAAGCTGCCGCACGTACCGGCGACCTCCCGAGGCGATGTTCGAGAGCATCTGGCAGCAGCGGCAGCAGGGAATTAGGGAATGCAGGACATAGAGGCTTTACCATATCCGCCGCGGCTTCAGAGAGATCAGCTTTGGCTGAAAGGGGGCAATGTGCCACAGCTCGAGTTTGTGGTCGACTCGTTGACGATAGCCAATGTTGTAAATATGGAAGCTTGTTGCGATAATCCAGTGTACAAGCCGGCCTTTGACCGCATTCTCACGAGATTGGCGGACTGATACGATGAGACATTCCAGAACAAAGCTGCCTTTCTGCCGACATACGAGTGGAGGCCGCGCGAATGGAACGTCACCGCAGACCGACCGTGCAATATATGTCTGGACGTGCGGGCTGGGTTCCGGCGCGATTTTGTCGCTGACATCGGCACTGATCTTCTGCGAGGCCACTCGCTCCAGTAGTACTCGGATGGTGGGCTCAGAGGTACCACGGGGGCCGCTGCCTTTGCAATATTTTTGGTTGGCACCAACACGGACAACAGCTTGCGATTGGCAGTGGTTGATGCAGTATGCTTACACAACCAAGAGTCAGCGTTTGCTTTCGAACTGATCGCTGCAGACAAAGCCGTGTCGAAAATTTGGGAACTATTCCGCCAGAGGCGGCCTTTGTCCCGGAAGAGAAAGTGGGAACCAGAGCAGTAGGAACACAAGTATATCATATGTTTCGCAACTCGATCAGGGGCGCGCGAGAGGAAAAAATAGAGGCCACCAAGAAGCCAAAATTGATGATTTTCATTGTTTGTTTGAAGATTTTGGCGTTCTCACCTCTTCGGCTTCCTAGCGCTCCAAGACGGCCCAGAAAGCCCTCAATATCGCCCCCATACGGCCTACGAGGGTTCAAGACCGTTCCGAAACGACCCCAGAGAGCCCTAAGAGACCCCCAGAAACCTCCAAGATGGCCCAAGATGCCCCCAAGACGGCTCCAAGACCGGGCCCCGACGCGGGACCAGAACGGACATTTCGCGCTCTAAGCCGCAAGACGTCCCCAGGAGACCTCATAACGCCCCCAAGAGGCCTCAAGACGGCCCAAGATGCTCCCAAGACGCCCCAAGATGCGTCCAAGAAACCTCCCAAGAGGGCCCCAACAAGCCAAAATTGATGATTTTGATTGCTTCTTTGAAGATTTTGGCGTTCTCGCCTCTTCGGCTTACTAGCGCTTTAAGACGGCCCAAAAAGCCCTCAATGTCGCGCCAATACGGCCTACGAGGGTTCAAGACCGTTCCGAAACGACCCCAGAGGGCCCTAAGAGACCCCCAGAAACCTCCAAAATGGCCCAAGATGCCTCCAAGACGGCTCCAAGACCGGGCCCCGACGGGGGACCAGAACGGACACTTCGCGCTCTAAGCCGCAAGACGTCCCCAGGAGACCTCATAACGCCCCCAAGAGGCCTCAAGACGGCCCAAGATGCTCCCAAGACGCCCCAAGATGCGTCCAAGAGACCTCCCAAGAGGCCCCCAACAAGCCAAAATTGATGATTTTCATTGCTTCTTTGAGGATTTTGGCGTTCTCGCCTCTTCGGCTTCCTGGCCCAGAAAGCCCTCAATATCGCCCCAATACGGCCTACGAGGGTTCAAGACCGTTCCGAAACGACCCCAGAGAGCCCTAAGAGACCCCCAGAAACCTCCAAGATGGCCCAAGATGCCTCCAAGACGGCTCCAAGACCGGGCCCCGACGGGGGACCGGAACGGACATTTCGCGCTCTAAGCCGCAAGACGTCCCCAGGAGACCTCATAACGCCCCCAAAAGGCCCCCGTGAGGCCCCAAGAGGCCCCCAACAGGCCCCAAGAGGCCCCCAGGAGGCCCCAGGAGGCTCCAGAAATACTGCCAAGAGGCCCTCGAGAGGCTTCCCAAGAGACCCCAAACGGCCTCTAAAAAACGCGTCTTGTCCACGACCAAACTTGGCTCCCAAATGTCCCCCATCTCCTCCTCCTTCTCGCTCGCCACGAGCACGCCAACATAAAGCACAATTGATACGAGATTTTCCCCGCCTCCCTCCTCCTCCTTTTCGCTCGCCACGAGCTCACCAACATATGGCACACCGCGGCGACGACGACGACGACGGCGACGACGACGACGACGACGGCGGCCTTCCCGAAGCGGCGGAGGCTCCCAGCTCCCCTCCCCGACCATAGGCATGACCGTATGCGAACGGACCCACAATTGCAAACGATGCATCCAAGTACGGGGACCACTGACTCCAACACCCTCGCACCACAAACAGAGCACCCCTTAAACGCGCCGAGGCAACCGCAGGCAAAGCCCGACCGAACCCTGGAACCTCCAGAAAGCGGGGCTCCATTGGCGGACCGCGCCAAACCACCATCCGCGAGCCCCATGAGAGCAGACGATGGCGCCACAAACCACTGACAGCCGCAAACGTCGAACCAACTACACCGGACTGCTGCACCCACCACCGAAAACAACGCCCCCCCCCCCCATCAGCGCAGCATGGCTCACGGACGCGCAGCCCAACCCCAGCGATTACGCATTATGGGCCGGCGGAATGAGCGAAGCGATTCAATAAGGAAAATAGTATCCCGGCAAAGCAACCTAACAGCGATGTGTAGAAGCATATATGAAAGCATTCCCCTTAAGATTCATATGAAAATCCAATTGTAGAATTCTGCTGTTCTCGCAGTCGTGGTCGCATTCGCGATGACAGTCGCAGCGGCAACGGCAATCGCAGTCACAGCCTCAGCCTGCGTCAACCTCAGCCTCAGCCTGCCTCAGCCTCAGCCTGCCTCAGCCTCAGCCTCAGCCTGCTTCAGCCTCAGCCTCAGTCTGCCTTCAGCCTCGGCCTCAGCCTCAGCCTGCCTCAGCCTCAGCCTGCATCAGCCTCAGCCTCAGCCTCAGCCTGCCTCAGCATCAGCCTGCCTCAGCCTCAGCCTCAGCCTGCCTCAGCCTCAGCCTCAGTCTGCTTCAGCCTCAGCCTCAGTCTGCCTTCAGCCTCGGCCTCAGCCTCAGCCTGCCTCAGCCTCAGCCTGCCTCGGCCGCAGCATCAGCCTGCCTCAGCATTCAAAATGTGGCCCAGGAATGGAGTTCTGGGAACTAGAAGAACACGAAGTGGCCTACAGTTGGCTCCGGGCATTCAAAATCATGCCCAGGAATGGAGTTCTGGGAACTCGAAGAGCACGAAGTGGCCTACAGTTGGCTCCGGGCATCCAAAATGTGGCCCGGGAATGGAGTTCTGGGAAGTCGAAGAGCACGAAGTGGCCTACAGTTGGCTCCGGGCATCCAAAATGTGGCCCGGGAATGGAGTTCTGGGAGGGCGAAGAGCACGAAGTGTGTGACTGTTGGCGAAAAGCGAGCCCGGCTCTGTTCCCGGTTCTCCAGAATGTGGAAGTTCTGGGAGGTCGAAGAGCACGAAGTGTGTGACTGTTGGCGAAAAACGATTCCCGGCTCTCCTCCCCGGCACCCGCCCAGACCCCCCTGAGGAGTCATGATGCTCTCTTTTGACCCTACTAGAAACCTATCAGCAAACGCTGTTAGGTAAAAATCCTGTGTGCGAGCCCCATAGGATGGGAGGGAGAAAGACCACGATCAGCAATTAAGCCAGTGACCACCATCTCGGGTCTCTCATGGCCCCTAGGCCAAGGGACGCAAGTAGCACACGGCACAAAAGAGGGGGTGCCTTGCTGTGCTCCAGCGGAAACCTGCGGTTGGCAGGAAACACGGCAAAGGCAAGCGGAGAGCATGGCAGTGCACGCCCTGGCTTGCACAGGATGGACAGAGATCCACGCCGTCCGCACAAGAGATTGGGACCCTCGCTAATCCACAGACGAATTCAGAAACAAAAAACAATACAACAAAGAGAGAGAGAGAGAGAGAGAGAGAGAGAGAGAGAGAGAGAGAGAGAGAGAGAGAGAGAGAGAAAAAAAAAAAAAAGAAAGAAAGAAAGAGAGAGAGAGAGAGGCTTTCGGGGAACCTCAGCTCGAAGCCGCGCCCCGCCCGCAAGCCAGCGGCGCGCGGCAGCAGCGGCGCAGAGAGAGGCAGAGAGGCAGGCAAACAAGGAAGAGAGCAAACACCGAGATAGCCGATTGTCTAGCATTCTCGATGTGTCTGCAAGGTGATATTGCAGCATCTTCCGAATCTCCACAGCACTCGCCGTGCCTATCCGCTAGACCAGGCTTCCTGAATCTCAGGGTGCCTTTTACAATGGGTACGACTACGGGCTTTAAACAAGTCTGTCGCGGGGAGACCAGAGCCCTCCTTCACACGCGCTTGCACAAAGAGGAAACCATCAAGGAACGAGACACACAGCAATTTCAAACTCGGGAACGGCGGGGGGGTAATAAGGGTTAAACAACGGAACCAGGACACTTCGCGAAAAGAAGGAAGGAGGCAAGGAACGAGGTCTAAACTCAGTCGGCGAAATTCAAGACATACCGCATAGTGTTCCATAGAATCAGATGCTCCAGGGCTCCCGCAATTCCAACGACAACGTTCAGGCCCGCGGTGGAAACGGGGACTAGCGCAGACACCTCGGGAAAGTACTCGTAGAACAGCAAGACCCAGATACAGAAAACTATGCGTGGCAACCTTGCGGGCAACCTGAATAACACCTGAGATCTGGGCAGCAGAAACACCTGGGAGCCGACGATTCACCCGCGCCGACAGGCAGCTTTTGGGGGGAAACAAGGGCGGGGCGGGCACGCAGTCGGTTGAACAGTTTCCTTTGGAAGCCCTTCGCCTGCAGGAAATCCGAACAGAGATCGATATTATCTGCCCAGGTCAAGACCAACGTGCGAGCGAACGAGTGGTGCCACCACGGGTGCCTGATCCGCCCAGGGTGGAAGTCGTCTCGTGTAACTAGATCCTCGAGCAGTAGCTTCGTTCTGGAGAAGGCATTGGAGTTGTGGGCCAGTCGCACCTGCGTAGGAGTGCTCACAAGTTCCAAATCAGGAAATTCCAGACTGAGCCCCAGGTCCCGAAGCCGAGTGCACATGATGCGGTTGAACGAGAACCGCGGGCCAACAATGAGCTTCTGGTGCATATTCCGCTCACAGTTTCGAACCGCACGAGAGATAGGGTAGAGCTGCATCACAAATCGAAGCAACGAGACAGCGAAAATCACTTACGTGCGAATAGTCATCGCCAGACCGAGCCGAAGACGACTGATTTCAATGCAGCGCTGGTGGTACTTCTGAAGCGCAGCGTGCCGCGCGTGCAAGTATCCTTCAGGTCCAATTTGGATCCCCAGATAACGAGTGCGCCGCGCAAGTTGGATCGACGAAGCACCAGGCCCACTCCAGGAGGCGCCGCGCGTGCCGAGACATGCGCGGTGAGAGAAGCGGCCCACAGTGCACCAATACACATTTCTTACGAATCAGAGAGAGCCCGACCGCTCCATCCAAGCTCTGCAATAGAGGAAGCAATAGAGGAAGCTCGAGAAGAACATCGCGCAGTGCAAACCACAGATCGTCAGCGCATGCAAGAATCATTCTAGGAATACGTGAGCTGATCCATCGGATGCACGGGTCAAGCACCAATGCGAAGAGGCATGCTGGATGGGTCCCCTTGGCGCACACCACGATCCAGACGAATGCTTCTATGCCGTTTCTCACCGAAACAGATATGCCCCATATTCTCAGAGTGAAGCGCCTCGAAGAAACCGACGACCCCAGGGCGAACTTGCATCGGAACCAGGACCCGAAGAAGCCAGGAGATAGCGCTGCCTGGAAAAGCTGCCCCGAAGTCCGCGAGGAACATGCAAGAGAGATCCCTTCACAATATAAACTGCTGCAGCCCCCAGACTTCGGCATCGAGAATTTGGTCCGTCATCGAGCGCCCCTTGAGGCGCGCCTGAGCTTTCGACGCGGTCTCACGGGCCACTTGTTCCAACCTCCAGGAAAAAAACCAGCGACGTGATCTTGCAGTCAGCGCCCGCCATCGCAAGCGGTCGGCGTGCCCCGGGAGAGCGGGAGGGAGTCGAGGAAAGATCAGATGGGTGGCCCCCCTTCGCTAGAAGCACCAATAGCACCCCGCGCGTGCTCGCCGGCAGGTCCGCGCCGCGATGTTCCATCGGATGACAGTAGAGATCAAACAGGACAGCAATGGGCGCAGGAGACTCCCAACACGAGTGCAGAATCCCGTCGGGGCCAGGCATGGAGTCTTTACGCCCTCTCACAAGTCCCTCGAATAACATGAAGTCCAGATGCCGTTGCTCGTCAGAAAGCTCAGGAATGAGAGCAATATGATTTTCCAGAGCGCACCGCAGATCCGCATAGCACGCATGTTCCCCAAAAACCGACCCCCAATGAACATCAAAACCTTCGCCAGCTTCATCCGAAGAGGCACGTGGTTCCCCGCCGGGTCCAATGGCATTCCCCAGGGGGACTCTCTTCTGAAGCGGCCTCCAGAATTCCGTGCGGCGTTGCAACCTTAAACGCATGCGTGTCTTCATGTCAGGCTCCTCCTCCTGTCCCGCAGCCCTTTCCAGTTCCGAGATGCGAGCGATCTGCAACGTCTCAACGTGATCGCAGGGAGAGGGCAGCGAGAAGCAGATGCCAGCCGAGAGGTCAAAGAAGCGCGCAATATCAGGAGATCACTGCACTGCACCACTATCCCTCTGCAAGTTCCGTGCACGAACACCGCGCAAAGCTGCCGGTGCAAAGTGGATATGCTCATCTGCCTTCTTAGCTAACACGCGCTTCATGCAACGACGAGTTTGGTTGGCAGCTTCCCGCGTGCACTGCTTCACCAGACAGACTGCTCACCAATCGGCGCCGAACGGTCCATGTCTTTCAAGAGAAGCTCAAGCTCAGAATAACATATAAGGTGGGGCCCGACCCGGGAAGGAATTTTCTGAAAGTCAGAGGGACGAATGTCCGAAAAGTTGCAACCACAGGAATACGATCCGGAACATTACCAGTGAATGTCGCTTGCCCAACAACAGAGCATGAAATCGAAGGAGCAGCAACAACAGCAGAAGGATTGGCAAGATAGAGACGGTCAAGTCGGCTGACATGGACCAGTGCATTATTCAGAATCCCCCTCCTTGCAGGATCTGGCCGGCGAGTTTCAGTCCACCGCGGGAAGAGCCGCGAAAAAGAATCGCGTCGATGCCGATCCCCAGGGCGCCACCCAGATCCGTCACCACACTGTCTCCCGTCCTCCTCTAAAGTACAGTTGAAATCTCCCCCGATCAAAACCGCGGCATTCCCTGCGCCGCGAAGACAATCCTGGATCCGCCCAAGAGCACGATTGAAAGCCCAGGTGGGCTCCCCCGAGGTAGGTAGATGAACATTGAGGACCCAGAGGGACCCAAATACGCCCGTACATTTGGTAAAAAGGATGCGACCATCTTCGACCTCGCAGCGCCTAATGTCCGCGAAGAGAGAGCAAAGGGATGGAGCAACAGCAGTCAGTAAGAACCCCACCGGCAATGTCCGAGGTGCGCCCCGAGAAGCCCACAGTCCAATTCCGCAAATCCTTCTGAATGGCTTTCGCATCGCCAGCAGTTCCGTGAGTTCCTTGGATGCATAGCATGCTTGCACGACGGGGGTAGGCCAGTAACTTCTTGTATCGACGAGAGGCACGGCGAGAGGAAGCGGCGATGGATGCGAAGAGCCTTCTAGAGTTCCAAGTCAGAACAGCGAGAGAGCAGGAAGGAGGGGGGGCAAAAGGCAGAGACATATCGAACGGCGACCCCGAGCCGTCGGTGCTGCATGAGTCAGAATCAGACGAATCAGAGGATGAGCTAGACCCCGAGCTCGAACTCGAGGAGAGATCAAACGCAATCTCCCGCTCAAGAGTGATGGCCTCATGCTGGCTCTGCGCAGCCGAGGAACTCACAGACAAAACTGAACTTGAAGATCTACGCAAAACTGGATTTCGACCAGGCCAGTTGGGCTCGAAATCCAAAGGGTCGCGTTGGCGCGGTCTCGAACGCGCCCGGGAATTTCTGCCTCAGCGGCACCGCGTCAAGGCCCAGGGCCCTCAAGCCACCTTCGTCGGCTTCAATATGAATTGCATCCTGCTCCTGAGGGCAGCAGCAACGATGAAACAGCGGAACCGGGTCCTCTGACGACCGAAGGGCGAAAGCGTCGCCTCCGAGCCCATTCGAATTAGCCTCAGGGCCTTTCTTACTCAGCCCCTCCTGGACTGCAGCACGCGCTTTCCCCGTCTTAAAGAAGAGAAGCCGACGCTGTGGAGAAAGATTCCGACGAACACGGGGCGACCAGGATTCCTCGGGGGCGCGGGGGTTGGGGGGCGAGTAGCCCTCGCTCAACTTCCTGGAGTCCCCCGAGAAATCAGATGCCATGGCTGGGGGCGGGAAGCTGCTTCCGTGGTCGCGCACTTCGAGACCAGATCTTTGCCCGCGCGCTCAAGAGTCGATGCCATGAGACGGTCCTGGAATCCAAGTATGAGCAACCTATGCGCATCCTCGAGACTGGTAACCGAAACACCTCTTCCTCCATCTCCTGCCGATGTCGATCCGTCTCCCACCGACCCACTATCCACTGCGCGACGCTTGCCCGACTGTACCACATGTGACAAGGGGCTCCGAGACATAGCAAGCTGATGCGCGTGCTCAAGTGTATCCATCCTCTCATCTGTCATCCTCTGGGACTCCCGGATCCTATCGATGCGCGTGGTCGTCTCCTGCAGGGTCTGACCTTGGATGTTCAGCCGGTGGTCTAGCATTCTCGATGTCGCCTCGATAGTGGCCGCGAGGTGATCTTGCAGCATATCCTGGATCTCTGCAGCGCTCGCCATGCTGCGATCTAAGGGTCGCAGCGGCGCTGGGCAAGGGGGTCGCGCGCAAGATACAACCAGTCTTATCAGAGCCACCTGAGGCAAATCCACCTCGAGCCGGGCCCTTGAGCCAAAATGGCTTGAGCCAAAATGGCTGCGGACGCGGGGGGGGCCGATGATGATGACGACGACGATTATCACGACGCTGCTGATGATGATGAGGGGGGGGGAGGAGGAGGAGGAGGAGGAGGAGGAGAAGGAGAAGAGGGAGGAGGAGGAGGGCGACGAGGGCGATGATAACGATGGTGGCGTTGATGATGGCAATGAGGAGGAGTAGGAGGAGGCAGAAGAGGGGGGGGAGGAAGAGGAGGAGGAGGAAGAAGAGGAGGGGGATAATGAGGAGGAGGAGGAGGAGGAACAGCAGGAGGAGACGAGCGTACAAGGGGGGGCTCAGTTCCACCCTGCCATCTACCTCACTTCATAGTGCGTGGCAGCGGAGCAGCGGCGGGCGCTCCTGGCCTGTCACGCGCCTCCTCGCAGACGTCGCCGCCAGGCGCAGCAGCTATTTCAATCAAAGCTGAGCAGCTACGATCGGCCGAAGAAAAACGGAAGTGCGCGGCAGTAGGGGCATGGGCATGGAAACCGAGGCGAGAGGAACAGGAGGGGCGGCAGCGCCAGCAGGACCAGCGTGCGAGAGAGGCCGACAATCAAATATGCAGGCTTCCCTTGTGTGCGGGGAGAGCCAGAGAACGTATCATTACCAAATTCCTGGAGGAGCGGGGCGCAGCCGCTCTGACGTCGGCGCTGGCCGCTGCGGCGGCGCCGGTCCGCGGAGCTACTCCGCATCCAGCGCCGCCGACGCTGACCGAACCATCAATATTCACAGCGCCCTCCAGACCAGCACCAGTGCCAACTGGGACAGGGCAGCCGGGGAAATGGCGCGAGGAAGCGGCGGGGGGCAAGGCGGTAGCGCCAGCAACGCTCGGGAGCGAAGGGCGGGGGGGTGCCGAGGGGGGCGGCAGCGCGGGCGACGCAGCAAATGTCAATTTCATTCTGGGAGACCTGAGGGGCGGGAAGCGCGTGATCTCAGCCCTGGGATTGCTCGCAACAAGCATGCGATCACCCTCGCTTAATTCATCATCAAGCTTTCCGACTCGCTCTGGGGTTGCAGTCGTCGTGGCAGGGGCGCGCGGACAGGGCGGCGACGGGGGGGGTCTACTGTCGCGAGGGGGGATACAGAAAATATCATCAGAACACTCAGGTTCAGATGTAAGCATAAAAGCAAACCGACGGGGCGCGGTCTGAAGCCTCCTCATCACCGTCACTCATGCAAGGACACGAAGACGACGACACGGAAGAGGCGGATGGCACCATGGGAGATACTAGCATTGGCGGAGACTGCCATATCTGGCCAAGACCTTCAGCAGGCCGAGCAAGGCGAAGCGCGCAAAACTGCTGGTAGTCGCGGAACCTCATGCCGCGGCACGTGGAGAACATCACCGCCATCTCTTCAGCACGTTCCAACGATGGAGCAGCGACTCCAAAACGCGCCGCCAGGGGGCGCCCCAAAGCAACGCTGACAGCGCGCAACAGGGCAGGTTACCTCATGCAGTGAAGCTGTTGGTCCAAGCAGCCTGAACAACCGAAGATGCGCCGGCGCCTGCCAGCCGTGCGACGAACGCGACAGCTAGTCAATCGAGCCGAGGCATAAGTTCTGATAGTGGGCGCGGCGCAGTTGCAGGGAAGCAAAGAACGCAACGTTTGAACGTGCCCCCACAGCACGCGCAGCAAGCACGGCTGCCATCGAACAGCGCGCCGAAAGAACCTCTGCTCGAAGACCGCGCGTGGCGGGTGAGGGTCGACGCGAAGCGAATTCAAGGCGCGGGCAGCTGCGCGTTGATGGCGAGGGCGTCGGTCTGCAACTTGACGTTCTTCGGCGGACGCAGCAGCGCGGCGCTCCAGCGGCGACCGCGCGCATGCAGCTGCTGGGCCCCCTGTCGCAGCCCGCGCGCCCGTCTGAACCGAGGGCGGGAGCAGCCGGTGCCCGCCAACATCGCAGAGCCAATCCCGTCGCGGCCCAGGCCCCAGCCAGACAGCGCCACCGAACGATCCATCTAGCCTCCGTTGGTTCCATAGTGAGAAAGCTCACGAATCCTCTCGACAATGGCAGGAGCCGCGAACGCGACGAGAGCCGCTCGAGCAAGGGCGGCAAGACACGCGCGAAGCGCGAGAGGGGCTCGAGGACCGCCCCAATCTGCTAGCCGGCCCCGGCCAGAGGTGGGGGGCATGCCCAGGTGGCGTGAAAGATCAGGGCAGGGGCCGCAACTCGGAGGCGGCCGCGCGCGGCGGCAGAGGATATAATTCAGCAAGGCAGGACAGGGCAGGCAGAACTCGCAGGGGTTCTTTGATGTCGATAGAAGCTGACCCAGCCTCAAGCAGACTGCCGCGAAGCCTCATTTTCAAGCAAGCCGCCCCCCCCCCCACTGCATCTGGATCCTGACTGCGGGGCCCGGAAGAACTCACAAGTGCACGATGCGGGAGCCAATCTCCGACGCTGCCTAAGCAAGAACGTTTAGAGCGATCAAATCTCGAGTCAAGTCCCGAAGGGAGTCGCTAAATTCAGCATGTGGCGGGGCGGCGCTGCGCCAAGTGAACTTCAGACTGGGCCCCGCGAGGCGCGACGCGACCGCCGTCGCTCTGGGGGGGCTTGGGGGCCCCGAGCTTGGAATGGCACAGCCCCAACGTCATCCGCGCGAGCTCTTGCCAAATCTAGCCCAGCTTCCTCGAGCGGCGGCCCTGGGCCCGCTGAGAGCGGCGACGCGCCTAGCGCGCGCGGCATGCTGGACAGCCCGCGCCCTTGGATAATCCCAGAAGG
Source organism: Prorocentrum cordatum (assembly GCA_963575745.1). NCBI lineage: Eukaryota > Dinophyceae > Prorocentrales > Prorocentraceae > Prorocentrum > Prorocentrum cordatum. The sequence goes on from CAUYUJ010014693.1 coordinate 939,891, forward strand.
GATCCAAAAGAGGCGCAGGAGTTTGCCGCCATAAGCCGCGACTCCTTCGATCGCCGAACCTGGCCAGACCAGGGGAAGCACGCGGGGCTGAGGGGGCCAGAGGTGACAGAGGAGCGGCGCGGGGCAGCCCTGGGAAATCCTCGGGCAAGCCCGCCCAAAGCCCATTGTCGAAGGGGGGCAGGAGAAGCCGTCGACGATGGGCCAGCGGGCGAGCACCCGCGACGCCACTATATCCATCTAGCACGAATTTCTAGCACCCAATTTTTCGTCCCATGACAAATCCGTGTTTCGAGCGGGGCGCGACTTCACCCGCTGCCCCTCTGACTGATCGGGCCGCGGCGGACGTCGAGATCTGGGCGCCCGCATTCCGCCGCCCTGGGGCCCAGATTCCATCGACAGAGCGGGGGCGGCCCCCAGTGGCAACGACCTCGCGCTCCGACCCCGTCGGTGGGAACGCTTGCTGGGCCACCCTGGCGGAGTCGAACAGTGTCTGGCCCAGAAATCAATCAGGCACGAGGCAGAGGGCGTCAAGGCAGAAGGCAACAGATGCCCGAGCCGCGCAGGGAGCCCGTCCACGCCAGGGGCAGAGCGGCGAGCACGATGAACTGCGCGCCGAAGAGAGGCTTCGCTGGGGGGAGGGGCGGGGAGGCGCTAGTCCAAAAAGCCACTGGCCCTGGAGAGGTCGATTGTATTCATGGAAAACACGGGTCGCCAGCAGTCCGGAAGAGGATCTGCGGCCGTCCGGGGGCCAGCGCGAACAGCTCACAACGCTAACTTTCTCGAAAACGGTGCCCAGATATCAGCCTGGCGCTCGAGCTGTCGATGTCTTCTGAGAGGGGGGCGGGGCGGGGGCCCGCGTGCGCGCTTCTTTTTCCGCGGGCTGCGCGTAGACCCCGTCTGGCCGCGGACGATAGGGTTCAGGGCGTCAGAGATCGACCCGCGGCCCATGGATCTCGATCAGGCAGGCAGCGGCCGGCGAGGCGCCCGCCAACCCCCGGGCAAGTCGGACACTTGGCGCCGTGCCGCTCTCACGCAACTCCTCGCGACAACCAGGGCAGTTTCGTCGCCTGCAGGGCTGTGAATCAACGACAGATCGCGCACTTCTCGGGCAGCCTCTTTCAGCGCATTCCTGAAGTGGCCCTGACAGACCGATGGTCGGAACAGCGAAGCAGCGCCGAGGCCCATCGTTCACCGCCCAATCGATCCGCATCTTGAACAGCGGGCCCTCGGAGACGCGCCGTGGGATGGGCTGCTCCATCCTCGGTTAGGCGCAAACATGCTGGAGAGTGGTCAGGGCGGCGGCGCGATCGGAAATGCGAGCACGGGACAGCGCCTCTGGCTGGCCAATAGTCGTAGACTCTGCGCGCAGCTGGCAGGGCACCCGCCCAGGAGCCGATCAGAAACATCTGTGCAGGCAGCTCACTGCGCTGGCGCCCCTGGCGGTGTCGGTCGGGGCTTCCGACGGCGAGCGGCCGATGCGCGACGGTTCCGTAGACCAGAGGTGGCGATGGCCGCGGCGGCGGCGCTGGTCCGCGGAGCTGCTCCAGGCCCAGCGCCACCGCCACTGGCCAAATCGCCAGGATGCGCAACGCGGCGCGGGGGCGGGGGGGCGGGCGACGCGGCGCCAGCGCCTCGACGGGACCAAAGCTGAAGTCGCCCTGCGCAATCGTCAAATACCGAAGAAGGGTCAGCTGCTGCAGCATTCCAAACACAAGTCGATCTGATCAGATACCAACCCCACCTCTGCAGTCGTGGGCCCGTGATTGCACGTGTTGAAACGCATCAACTGATGCCCATTGCCACGTGCGTCGGCTCGCTAGGCCCTTCCATCGCCCAGCCGTTCTTGATGGTGCATCTCGCGCGGCCCACTGATCAGGCACTCGCCGAGGAGCCATTGCAAGTTCGACTTGCTTTGGATCTTTGTCAGGCCCCAGATGCAGACGACTTGGTGTCGACATGTGCCGACCCCGAAACTGCGGCCTCGAACTCGCGCAATTTGTCATTCATGCGGAGGTCCCCGAATGACTTTGACGACCTTCTTAGATGCAAATCCAACGGCGCCGTTGAAAACACTAGTGAAGATGCAAATCCAATGGCGCCGTTGAAAACAATAGCGAAGCGTCTGGCAGGCGTAGGAATGAGTCAATTGATCGCATATTGGTCGGCGTCAAAGCCGAGCTCCTACGTGAAAGCAAACAGGGATTCACGAACTTCTGGGAAGCCACGCTTTTTTGGAGGACGTAGCGACAACAACGGCAGGGTCAATCTCTCTCTCTCTCTCATGAGGCGGGCGGGGAGGGGGCCTCCTCCTGGCGCATTGCCGTTTGCAGACCCTCGCGCAGCTCAGCCAGCCCCGCCTGCAGCAAACATACATGCGCCGTGCGTGCGTCTACCCCCACTGAACCGACGCCAACTTGCCAGACATGTCATCGGACTGCCGCTGCATCGCGTGGCGTGCAGGTCTATCTCTGTCGGCTGAGTTTCGATATGCTTCCGCAGGGCGTCGAACGCAGGAGGGATGTTCGAGTTGCTCGACTTGATGGTCTCGCGGACTGCGGAGCCGACCAGGCCTTCGAACTCGGAGCGGAGAGCGGTGAACACAGTGGCGATTTCATTGGCAACGACAGCCTTGATGTAGCCATCTGCATACTGATCGGGGCAAGGCGGCGTGGGGAGCTTCCAATCATGAGGAGGCTCTCCAGCATCACCTGGATCACCATCAACAGCAGCAGAAGCCGACGCGTGCACATAGTCCATGGACGACGAGCCGGTACGGGACGCCGAACTGACTGAATCTTTGTCACAGCCTGCGTCACCTGTCCATTGTCAATCTTGGGCCACTTCTTTTCTGGGGGCCCCACGCCTTCGAACAGTGGGGGCGGCGCTGGATTCTTCTGCCAAGCGAGCCAGGGAAACGGCATCGGGCAATCCCATCGGCGAGAAGTGCTGGGACCAACGCTGAAGAACTGGGAGCGGGAAAAGACTGTCAGCCGCTGGGCTGCGCGTTGAAAGGTTCGTGTGGATTTAACCTTGGGGTCTAGCCTCGGATTGAAAATCTCCCCGAAACCAGGCATCTTGAGCACAATTGGCTACAGGGGAGGAGGAGGAGCAAAAATATGGCGACGATAACAACAACAACTACTACTACTACTACCACTACTACTACTACTACTGCTGATACTACTACTACTACTACTACTACAACAACAACTACTACTACTACTACTACTACTACTACTACTACTACTACTACTGCTACTACTACTACGACTACTGCTACTACTACGACTACTACTACGACGACGACTACTACTACTACTGCTACTACCACGACTACTACTACTACTACTACTACTACTACTACTACTACTACTACTACTACTACTACTACCACTACTACAACTGCTACTACAACTGCTACTACTACTGCTACTACTACTACTACTACGACTATTAATACGAATGATATTACTACTACTACCACTACTCCTACGCCTACTCCTACTCCTACTCCTCCTCCTCCTCCTCCTACTACTACTACTACTACTACTGCTACTACTACTACTACTACTTCTACTGCTGCTGCTACTACTACTACTACTACTATCACTACTATTACTACTACTACTACTACTACTACCACCACCACCACCACCACTACTAGTACTACTACTACTACTACTACTACTACTACTACTACTACTACTACTACTACTACAACTAATACTACTACTACTACCACTATTACTATTACTACTGCTGCTACTACTACTACTGTCACTATCACTACTATCACTACTACTACTACTACTACTACCACCACCACCACTACTACTACTACTACTACTACTACTACTACTACTACTACTACTACTACTACCACTGCTACTACGACTACTACTACTACGTCTACTACTACTACTACGATGTTTACTACTACTCCTACGATTGCTACTACTACTACTACTACTACTACTGCTACTAGTACTACTATCATTATTACGACTACTTGTTGTACTTCTACTTCACCTTCTATTTTTACTATTACATTTATTGGTTTCAACAACAACAACTACTACTACTACTACTACTACTACCGCTACCACTACCACTACAACTGCTACTACTACTACTACTACTACTACTACTACTACTACGAATACTACTACTACTACTACTACCACTACTACTACTACTACTACTACTACTACTACTACTACTACTGCTACTGCTACTACTACTACTACTACTACTACTACTACCTACCACTACTAATATTATTACTACGACTACGACTACGACTACGACTACGACTACGACTACGACTACGACTACGACTACGACTACGACGACTACTACTACTACTACTACTACTACTATACGACTGTACTACTCTACTATTATACTACTATACTACTATGCTACTGTACTACTATGCTACTAATATTACTACTACTACGACTACTACTACGACTACTACTACAACTACTACTACGACTACTACTACGACTACTACTACTACTACTACTACTACTTCTTCTACTACTACTACTACTACTACTACTACTACTAGCATTACTAGTACTACTACTACAACTACTAGTAGTAGTAGTAGTAGTTAGTAGTAGTAGTAGTAGTAGTAGTAGTAGTAGTAGTAGTAGTACTACTACTACTACTACTACTACTACTACTACTAACAGCAACAAGATGCGACCAGAGAAAAACCCAAATCATAATCTTTTCATGATACAGGGCTATGGGGCTAAAGGGCTACAGGGCTATAAGGCTATAGGGCTATAGGGCTACAGGGCTAGAGGGCTAGAGAGCTAGAGGTCCATAGGGCCATACGACTATATCGTTATAGGGTTATAAGGGTATAAAGCTATGGAGTTTCTAAGGCAATAGGGTTATAGAGCTATTGGGGCTATAGGGCTTCAGGGCCATAAGGCTATAAGGCTCTAGGGCTATAAAGCTAGAGGGCTACCCGGCGGGCACCCGGGCACCCCCGGGCACGCCCGGGCACGCCCGGGCACCCGGGCACCCCAGGCATCCAGGCGTGCGGCGAAAATCAGCGGCAAACCTAACCTCACCATATGGATCCGCTAGGACCCCTACAAAGGCAAGCTCTGATTGGGGAATATACATCGGACAAGTAGTGCTACTACTATTGATAATGGCAATAAGCAAATTCTGCGTAGCGTTAACAATAAGAGTACTAATCGTAATACATGTTAATGAATATCAGCACCGGTACTAATCCTAGTAAAACTACACATCATACAGCGGACACGGCTAGTAATGATAGCACGGGAAATAAGGCAACAAACGCGAACACCAATACTGCGACTATGAAGATACGGGTAAG
>CAUYUJ010014693.1:955255-985255 GCA_963575745.1 Prorocentrum cordatum
TAGGGGGGGGAGCCGAAAACTGGCAAACCTACACCCCTCATGCAGATCGGCGGGGCCAGGGTTGGAAAAAACGATGGGATTTGCCACATTTTCAGATTTGGCGGCACCCCTCACGCAGATCGGCGGAGTCAGGGTCGTAAAACCTATGATATTTGCCACATTCCTGAAATTCGGCGGCACCCCTCACGCAGATCGCCGGGGTCAGGGTCGAAAAACCAATGGGATTTGCCACATTTCTGAAATTCGGCGGCACCCCTCACGCAGATCAGAGAAAAACCCTTGGGATTTGCCACATGTCCGAAATTATGTTGGAAACCTCAGTGCACAGCATACGGAGGCAGGTTCAAAATGCAACACTGAGTTCAACAACACCATCAGAATCTCAATTTCTCTTGCGGGTGCTGCTTCACGGCGGCGCCGAGGCCTCATGATTTAGCTCTTGCATAGCCCATTGTCTGAGAGAGGGGGCCGGCGGCAGGGGGCGAAGCCCTGACGGATATCGGGCTCCACATCTAGCCGCATCGCCGATGCATCGGCGATCCAGCGCGATCCGCCGACCCCATCTGCCCGGACCCCACTCGGGAGGCCTTCCTCCTCCCCCCTGAGGCCGGTCCTCTCGCCGAGGCTGTCCGACGTCTCCTGCAGCGCCACCGACAACTCCGACACCTGCCCGTCCAGCTCCGAGGCGCGCGCCCGCTCCCGGTCCCAGTCCGCGCGGACCTGGGCGAGCTCCTGCGTCGGGGTGCCGCCCGGCCGGCAGGAGGAGGAGGAGGAGGAGGAGGAGGAGGAGGAGGACGAGAGGGAGGAGGAGCAGGAGGAGGAGGAGGAGGAGGTGGAGGAGGAAGAGGAGGATGAGGAGGAGGAGCAGGAGGTGGAGGAAGGCGGTGCGCATCGCGACCGCTCCTGGGAGGCCCCCGCGAGCGTGCGCTCCAGCTCCGCGGCGCGCTCCGAGGCTTCCGCGCGTTCCTGGAGCGCGGAGGGGGAATTCTCTCTCTGCCCTCTTCCCTCCCTCCTCCCCTCTGTAATCCTCCTCCTCCTCCTCCTCCTTCTCCTTCTCCTTCTCCTTCTCCTTCTCCTCCTCCTCCTCCTCCTCCTCCTCCTCCTCCTCCATTCCTTCTCCTTATAAATCACTTCTCCCTGTCGCACCCCGAGCCAGGTTTTAGGGCGGGCCGGGCGTTTCAACTGAGACTTCCTCACCATTTATGACCCTGAAGCTTGAAACATGGCAACAGTTTCACAGATGGAGGGCGGGTGGTTTTCAAAAATGTGGCTCTCGCCTTAGCGCCGCGCACATTCGTTTGAACATATTGCAAGAGTTTCGCGGATTGAGAGCGGGTCGTTTTCAAAATGTGGCTCTTGCCTCGGCGCCGCGCGCATTCGTTTTCAAAAATTGTAAGAGTTTCACATATTGAGGGCGGGTCGTTTTCAACATGTGGCTCTCGCCTTAGCGTCGCGCATCTTATTTTCAAACAGTTGCAATCTTGGATTGAGGGCGGTTTCTTTTCAACGTGTGGTTCTCGTCTCAGCGCCGCGCACGTTCTTGACACACATTGCAAGATATGCGGCCGCAGCAATTACGATGATTCGCAGTGTTGAAGTGCCAGGACTGGCTTCCTGACGCGATTGAGATTCGTCAAGACGCAACAGTCAGGTTGATCCGTGGCGGTGGAATCCCGAGAACAATGTTTTCGCATGCTTCAGGGTCTTCAAACAGTTGTATTCCAACCAGGTCCCTCTGTGGAAATGAACCTTCGCAGGGGCCTATGAAGAGGGAGCTTGGGGGAAGGGTTTATCCCAACATCGCTGGTGACTCTTGGGTTTACACTGGTCCTCCTCCTCCTCCTCCTCCACCTCCTCGCGCGTGGCCGCGGCGCACATCCTCCTCCTCCTCCTCCTCCTCCCCCTCCTCCTCCATCCTCCTCATTCCTCCTCCACCACCACCTCCTCCTCCTCCTCCTCCTCCTCCTCCTCCACCTCTTCCACCTCCTCCTCCTCCTCCTCCTCCTCCTCCTCGTCCTCGTTCCTCCTCCTCCTGGGGGCCCCCCGATTGCCGTTTCGGTTCAACGGCTCGGCCCCGGCCCCCCTGACCCTGCGGGCCCGCGCGAGCCGCACCCCTGCGTCGCCCGGACGGGCCACGGCTCCATCTCGGAGGGTGGAGCGTCCGAGTGCGCGCCCCGCAGTTCGACGCGGGTCGCAGGCGACGCGCGCAGAGGTGCGCGCGGCGCTGGCCCTCCGCGCGGGCTCAGTGGACCTCGAGCATCGAGGGTGCCGCGGCGCTGGGCGCGGCGATGATGGCCGCTCGCTAAGCCGACCCACGGGAGCAGGGGAAGGCCAGGGAGGCCCACGCGCAGAAGGCTGCGGATGCGGAAGTCCCGCAGCCCGTGGTCGCAGCGGGGAAGGCCTGGGAGGCCGCCGAGCAGAGGGCCGCGGAGGAGCTGACAGCCGTGCCGAAGCCCAAGGATACGCGCCAGCACGCTGAGCAGCAGGACTAGCAGAAGCACAAGGTGGATCAGGCGAACTTCACCTTCGCCATCTTCCTGCAAAGGACACACTCCGAAGATGACGAGGGGTGCGATGACAACCACCATGCGCTACCGCTCGGCCAGGATACCGCCTTACCGGTGTGAACGGCAAGCCACAGAGCAAGGCCGTGATAGAGGAGCTGAAGAAGACCACGAATCCGGCCAACCTCCACATCGCAATCCAGCGGGGAAACACACTCTTAACAGTCGCACGGGCCCAGGCAACTGCCCTGGACAAGCAACCCTAAAGTAGTCTTGAAGCTTCCATCCCCCTTTTCCCATTTCTCCACCTACTTCCAACACTTGGAGTCGAACAGACTCAGCAGCCGCGAGTCGGGAAGGAGCGGTGGAATTTGGATACTTGTTGCGGGGCGATGCCAACTGAACCCACGTCCAGTTAAGGCTGAGACTTCCAGCAAGCAGCCCATTCAAGCAGTGGTCAAGCCGCCACGTGCTTGCATTGGTTCGCGCGTCGGATCCGAACTCTCGCTCATCTTTTGTCTGTCTGACTCCGACCAGATCCTACACGCTGTGCACGGCGCGAGGTGCGCTGGGGAGAAAAGCAGACTCTGAGATAAAGTGCGGCAAACACTTGTAGGTGAAGGCAGAAGACATGAGGTTGGAGACGGTGGAGGAGTGGAGACAACTAGAATTACCGCTTCAATAAACGGCTGTGCGGTGCTGTCAGCCGCAGCTTCAGAAATCGATGCAGAAAGCCGGTGGCTTGCCCTGGCCCTGGCCAGGTCATCTTGGCGCTGCCTCTCTCCACTTCCGCCCCTGTCCCATCTCCACCTCCTCCCCCCCTTCCCTCCTGCCTCGTGCATGGCGCCAGGCCAGCGCAACTGCCAGAGAGGGGCGTGGCGTGGGGAAGCGGTGGATGATGGTGGAGGGTGCAGAGAGCTACTGCACAATGTTCCAGTCGGGTGCACTCCAGCAGTCCTCCGACCCAAGCGGGAGGGAGGCGAAAGAGAAACTGGAGGAGGAGGGGAAAGGGGAGGAGGAGAGGGGGGAGGAGCAAGCTAGGTGCGCTCGCGTCATATCTGACGTCCTACCCCTCCCTCCCATCCCTTACCATGGCGCTGATTTTCTCTATCCGCGGACGCGTGTCGTAGCGGACCTGTGGCTCCGCGCGCGCGTGCGTAGTGGGTGGTGGTGCGCGTGCGTGCGTGCGTGCGTGTGTGCGTGGTTGTGTGGTGGTGGTGGTGGTGGTGGTGGTGGTGGTGTGGTGGTGCTGGTGGTGTGGTGGTGTGGTGGTGGTGGTGGTGGTGGTGGTGGTGGTGGTGGTGGTGGTGGTGGTGGTGGTGGTGGTGGTGGTGGTGGTGGTGGTGGTGGTGGTGGTGGTGGTGGTGTGGTGTGTGGTGTGTGTGTGTGCGTGTGTGCGCGTGTGCTGTGGCATGGCACGGGAATGGTGGTGTTGGTGGTGGTGGTGGTGGTGGTGGTGGTGGTGGTGGTGGTGGTGGTGGTGGTGGTGGTGGTGGTGGTGCGGCGCGGTGGTGGCGGGCGGATGGGCGCGCGAGAAAGAGGCCCGCGCTGGGGCGAGAACGCCATCCTGAACGACGGAGGCCAAACACCGATCCGAAAATGAGGCCCACGCTGCAGCGGGAGCACGATTCGGAACGATTCGGGAGCAGAAATGAGGCCGGCGCCACGGCGAGAGCAACATTTTGGGAAAAACGCAAGCGAAAACCAGTTTCCCGGGAATCCTGTGTAAAAAAACAATACGCGGGGGGGGGGGTCGGCCATCTTCGGGACGCCATCAGGGGAAGTGGGAGAGTATTTTCATATTGTGTAATTGTGGAGGGGGGGGGAGAGATCTTCAAGCCCCTTCCCCTGCGACTGCAGCGGAGTGGCAATCCTCCTAACTCCGACCGCTGCGGAATCATCTGGTTCTCCTGTAGGGAAGCATCCCTGATGGCATCAAGCCTCCTCTTTCACCATATCCCTTCCTCCTCCTCCTCCTCCTTCTCCTCCTCACTTACTTCCCAGGTTTGCAGAAGGGGCCTCAAGATCGAACTGTACACCGCCGATCAGCCCTCATGGGTCACCCTGTCGCTCTGCAGGTATTCCTGTGAGCGGCTGGCTATGACGATTCCTGTAGGCTATCCTACATTCGGCACGCATTTGCAAATCGAGCCTGTCCACCTCATCGTGTAGAAGGGGGGGGACTCGCTGCACTTAGCACTGCACAGAACTTTAAGGGGGTCGGCGCCAGGGGGGTAGTTCGTGAAGTGAAATATCGCCCTACACCTCGAGCCCAGCTGGGTCCCACACGCAAGACGGCGGGCATCCCCGCCCAAATATATCCCCGCTTCGCACCTCAAGTTATGCTTGCGCATCTGATGAGACCGCAGAGCTTGATGGGGTGGCGAACGCAAGGTGAGGGAGATACACACACTCACAGCTCACACATGTACGGACGCGAGGAAGGAGTGGCGATTCGGGTAGAAACAGCGCAGGGCCACAAGATCTTCACGGGGGTCGGGTAGAAAAAGCATCGAACTCTTGCTGACGTGCTCATGCCATCAGGAGCTCCACTTACGGCAACTGTGTGCCTTTGACTTGGGTGTGGAGCAGGGACAACAGATCCCCTGGGCCACCGAATTTGTCCCCAGAACGTTCCAAGAAGCGCCCGCAGGAACGCTCTGAGCACAAAGCGGGATCCTCTGTGCAACTGCGTAAAAGGCGCCTGAGATGTATCAGGCGCGCACGCTGTAGGGTGCGATCGACTGAGGATATCTGCATCTGAGCCCTGACATCACAATCGCGATGCTCCACTCGGGCGTGTGTGACTTCCCCCAAAGTCCAGCGGAGCACACGTATCATGGCCGCATTCAATGCTCTGATATACTGCCTGCTCGGGACACAGACGTGAAAACTGAAGAACATACGGGTAGCATGAAGAGATGGCATCACATGTAGCTTGACCCAATCGTGAATGCCAGGTGGCCCGCAAATCCGAGCTGAACGCGCGCTTGCGGGGGCCTCACAGGAGCGACCGCGGTGCGCACCTGCTCCCTCCTCCTCCTCCTCCTCCTCCTCCTCCTCCTCCTCCTCCATCCTCCTCCTCCTCCATTCTCCTCCGCGCAGAGCACCACATGAAACTCCACCACATTGACAACTGGGAGACGCTGCACAAACGGAAAATATGGCGCATGGCTTCACGAGTCGCAAACCACGACCGGACGAGGTGGACATGGCGAGTGCTGCGCTGGCACCCAGTCCTCAACCCGCGCCAGCGGGGACACCGGCAGCACGGTGGCCAAAACAAGCGTTGGGACGACGAAATCACCACTTACTTACGTCAACGCAGACCAGACCTCCACCGACCGCCCACGCAAGCCCATTCGAAAGGACAACCGAACGACATCACATGGACGCATACAGCCCAAGACAACGAAGCATGGACAGCGCTCGAGCAACACTTCACCGACCTCACGTCGACCAGCACCCGGGACTCAGACCAATGACGTAACATCTCAGCGAACGTCGGGACGTCTCGCCCAACCTCCGCCGACACCGACACCAAGGACTTTCTTTTCCTCCTCCTCCCCCTCTCCTCCTAACTTTTTCTATGTCTCGCATTGCATGTATCCAAACACCTGAGATCCTAGAGGCCATGGCCTCACCCACCTGGTCTGCTCTAGACCCGGACGCTGTCCGCAACGGTGGTCGCATCGCATCCTCCATCCTCCTTCTTCTCCTCCTCCTCCTCCTCCTCCTCCTATATCCTTCTCCTCCTCCCAATTCCTCCTCCTCCTCCCCCTCCTCCTCCCCCTCCTCTTCTCCTCCTCCTCCTCCCCCTCCTCCTCCTCCTCCTCCTCCGTCCTCCTTCTCATCCCTCCCTCCCTCATCCGTCTCATTCTCCCCCTCCTTGCTCTGAGGCGTCGAAGACAGAGGATGGCTTCTCAGACGGCCAAGGAGGGCTTCTGACAAGCCTGGGACGGCCCGCCCCCTCTCCCTTCCCCCCCCCCTGGGCTCGCCGCCGACACGCGGGCAGCTCACAGGCGAGTGTCGAGTGGACAGGAACAGGGGCCACGGGGAGGGAGGGCGACCGTCCAAAAAAAGGAGTAGCCTTTTCACACGGAATGGAGGGCATCTGAACCCAGGCGCCCCGCTCCTCCCGAGAGGCGGGGAGGGGGGGGGGGGGGGCCTTGTGACAAGGCCGCCCTCCTGACCATGATCCCCTCTGCGCGCGCCGATGCCCCTCCTCCTCCTCTCCTCCGCTCCTCCTCTCCTCTCTCTCTCCTCCTCCTCCTCCTCCCTCCTCCTCCTCCTCCTCCTCCTCCTCCTCCTCCTCCTCCTCCTCCTCCTCCTGTCTCCTCCTCCTGTCTCCTCCTCCTCCTCCTCCTCCGACCTCCGATGTAGGAGGGGCAGACCCGCGGCGTCGTGGACAGACATCGCTGTCGGCCCTCTCGAGCTCACATCACGGGCCGCAGGGCCTCGCGGGCCCGGGGGCCCGGCCCGCGAGGCCGCGGATAACGATCTGCTTTCCGCCCACGACCAGCTACAATACATTTTGGGAGTCGGATCGATCCGCGGGGATCCTGGGCCTGGGACGGGGCACGACCGCCCGCCGTGACCTCTTCCACGGCGCCCGGGCGGCAGGACCTGCCTTCGTCCCAGCACGATCTCTCACAGAGCCTGGTCCCTGGTCCCGTTCCGCGCACCATGTCGACCCGCTCTCCATGCCCGCGACAAGAGGTGCTCCGGGGGCATAATGAACAAGTCTCTGTACACTCACGCACTCATATAAGTCGATACATATATGTGTATCGGTGTATATGTATATGTATATGTATATATATATATATATATATATATATATATATATGTATATATCCATGTATTTGCAGCGCGATAAAGAGAGCAATTCGCCGGCCCAACTGGCCAGAAGCGTGCTAAGATCTCCGGTAACTGGTTCACAATTCTTCAAATTCGGGCGCGCGGGGCGGCCCCTGGGGGTCCCCCGGCGAGAAGTACCCCGACCGCAGCCCAAGAAAGTCTACTCAGAGATGGTTTTCCTCCTGGGTACGGCCTCTCAGGCCCCCCAGAGCGCGCCAAGAGGGCCCCAAGAGGCCCCCAAGACTGCCCAAGAGGCCTCCGAGACGCCCAAAGGACGCTCCAAGACGCCGAAGATGATCCCAAGACGGCCCAAGAAGCCGCCAAAACGCTCCAAATGGCCTCCAAGAGGTCTCACAAGAGCGCCCCGAGAGGCCAAAATCATAAATTTTACTATGGTTTTGAAAGTTTGGCCTTGTCGCATTATCGGCTTTCCGATGCTCCAAGACGGCCCAAGAGGCCCCCAAGAGCGCACGAAGACGGCTCAAGAGGCCCCCAAGAAGGCCCCCAGAGAGCCCACACGGGCCCCGAGACGGCCCAAGAGACGTCCAAGACGGCCCAAGAGAGCCCCAAGACGGCCCCAAGAGGGGCCCAAGATGGGGACCACGAACCGAAACCTCGAGCCTTCCGCCCCAAGAGCGCCCCTGGAGGCCATGAGAGGCACCCAAGATGGCCCAAGATACCGCCAAGAGGCCCCCAAGAGACCCCAGGAGGCTCCAAGGAGGCTCAAAAGAGGCCCTACAAGGCTCCAAAAATGTCTCCCAGGCGCCCCCGAACAGCCTCTCAACAGACCCCAGGGCCTCCCAAAGAAGCATCTGGACGACGGCCCTGTTTGGCCCCAAGAGCGCCGCAAGATGCCATCGAGAGGCTTCCTCCTCCGCCCTTTTCTCTTCCTCCTCCTCCTCCTCTTCATCCTCCTCCGATCCTTCCCATCCTCTTCTCCTCCTCCCCTCCCCTCCCCATCCTCATCTTCCTCCTTTCGGCGGCGCCGAAATGGCCCCGAGCCCGCGCCGAATCAGTAGCGATCATGCAATACGGGCCGGCGGAGTGAGCGAAGCGATTGAATATAAGGAGGGGAGAGAGAGCGCGAGAGAGAGAGAGAGAGCAAGATATAGAGAGCGAGAGGCACTGAGAGAAAGAGAGAGGGAGAGCGAACGCAAGAGAGAGAGAGAGGGGGACAGAGCTAGCGATATATATATATATATATATAGAGAGAGAGAGAGAGAGAGAGAGAGAGCGAGAGAAAAACAAGAAAGAGAGAAAGAAAGAGAGCGAGAGAAAGAGAGAGAGAGAGAGGGAGAACGATACATACATAGCGAGAGGAAGCGAGAAGAAGCGAGAGAAAGAGACCGAGAGGGAGAGAGAGAGAGCGAGAGAAAGCGAGAGAGAAACGAGAGATAAAACTATATATATGTATTGATCGAGAAGGAGAGAGAGAGAGAGAGAGAGAGAGAGAGAGAGAACACAAGAGAGAGAGAGAGAGAACGAAGGGAGAGACGGAGAGAGAAAAAGAGAGAGGAAGAGAGAGAAAGAAAACGAGCGAGAGAGAGAGAGAGACAGAGAGGAGGATGGGGAGGAGTACGAGGCGCGGATGGGGGGAGGGACGAGGGTGGAAGAGGGAAGCAGCGGAGGAGAGGATGGAGGGGGATGGGGGGGGGATGGGGAGGAGGAGGAGGAGGAAGCAGAGGAGGAAGGGGTGGGGGACGTGGAGGACGGGGTGGAGGACGAGGACGATGAAGGTGGATCCCCGCGCCCCGCGGAGGCGCACTGCGGCCAGTCCTGGGACGCCCCCGCGAGCGCGCGCTCCAGCTCGGCGACTCGCCCCGTCCTGGGCGCGCGGCGCCGCGCCCTGCTCACCGCTCCCCCTCCGCCGACGGGGATGGGGCGAGTGAGGAGGAGGAGGAGGAGGAGGAGGAGGAGGAGGAGGAGCCGCGAAGCAAGAGAAAGGGCCACCATGCACGGGACAGCATTTGCACACGAGGCGCACGAACAAAAAACATCCGGAGGAACAGCTGGGGAGTAAGGGACTGAAACAGAGAGTCCCCAGTGAGCCTGCGGATGGCTTCGTAGCGATGAGGAGGAGGAGGAGGAGGAGGAGGAGGAGGAGGAGGAGGAGGAGGAGGAGGAGGAGGAGGAGTGTAGGTAAACCCAAGAGCCAACAACGATGTTGGAATACGCCCTCCCTCCAAGCCTCATAGGCCACTACAATGATAAATTTCCATTGGGGGGTCTGCCTCGTTGGAAGACAACCGTTTGAAGACCCCGAAGCATGCCAACACATTGGAGAACAGCCAGGGGGAGGAACGGGGGGGAGGGGGGAAGGGAGGGGTAGCAGAAAGCGGGGATGGAGGGAGGGAGGTTTCTGGATGCGCATGGATGGGAGGACGGGGGGGGGCGGGCGAAGGGAGATGGCACGTAGCAGGAGGGGGGGGGGGGGTGTTACATGAGCCTTGGGGCACTCCACTTCGTGCCAGAGGCACGGTGGCAGATTTGGTACTGATTTTTGACAAGGGTGGTTGGCTTGTGAGGGCACCCCCGCCGCCCACGTCACACACCAATGCAAAGTGGTCGCGGGCGCACGCAGCAGGCAACATGAGGGCACCCCCGCCGCCCCTGTCAAGGCCACTGCAAAGTCATCGCGGGGCGTCCGCGCATGGTGCAGATTTTGGTGCAAAATGCACGTTGCCTTGTTTTCTGTGAGAGATGGTGGGGGGTGCTGGCACTGCACACAGCAGGCAATATGCCAGCCCCCCCGCCGACCCTGTCAAAAACCAATGCAAAATGGTCGCGGGGTTCTGCGCATGTGCCCTGTCCCCGCCCCGCGGTCCTCTCCCCAATGCCGTCCGACATCTCCTGCAGTGACTTCTGCAGCTGCTCCACGGCCGAATCCAGCTCCGATACGCGCAACCTATCCTTCTTGGACTCTGCGCGGGCTTGGTCGCGCTCGAACCTTGGAGGCGGCGGGAAATACCGGAGTCCCAGGGGGGTCCAGGAGAGAGCAGATCCGATCTACAATCGAAACATGTCCACAAGAATGTGTATCAGGCACATGAGCCGCTTCGCTGCCGGCTCAAGGCCCCATGGATGTTCCCAGCGCGACGAGAATAGTAAGGTGGAGAGCGCAGAAGCGAAGAGCATAGGGATCCACCTCCAAAGAGAGGGTTGCTCTTGATTCCTAACCCTTGCGCCAGCTGCACGCAGTGCCCGATTGTACAAGTGTTCGCCTCGAGACTGAGGCTGACGCGTCCAGGCCTGGGGCCAAGATGGCCAACTGACAGGACGACGCCTCTGGGCGTGGTGTCCTAACCTGTCGAGTGTCTGAGCCCCACCAACTTGTGAGGCCTCCCCAACTTACCAACGACTCGATGCGTTTGTAACGTGGGCCCTGCACCTCCCGACACGTTTCCTGGACAGCATGTGCTTCATCCTGAACCGTGTTTGCATAGTTCCAGAAATGGCTGGACGCCAGCTGCCGAAAAAGGTGGAGAAACAATGTAATGCGTTTTTCCTGGACTTTGGACGTCTGGGTCTGGCCCAGATGTCCTTGCCTCCGACACCAAAAGGTCAGATGTTGGCACAGGTGTTGTACGTCTCAAGCCCAAGGTCGGAGCCCATGGTCTAACATGAGTGCGCTTTCCTCAGATGTGGGCCCCAGTGCAGTCGGGCGAAATTGCAACCACAGTTGGAATAGGACTAGAAGTACTTTGCCGCACGGACTTACATTTACGCAGGCGTACCGTAAAGCATGCTGAACAACCTCCAGACAGCATTCTGGACAATCCCTTCCATAACATGTTCCAGACATGAGACCATGAGGGCGATGCAGCCAGAGTGGCCCAGGAGCCCGAAACGGGCCCCACGAGGGGCAACACTTGGCAACGAACTGCCGCTCGATGTCTCGAAACGAGGAGTTCCAGGAGGAGGGAAGGGAGCAGAGGCAAGGCGACCTCTCTCTCGCCCGGGACGACGCTGGAGCCAAGACGATCCTCCTCTCCCCCTCCCGCCCCGCCTGCTCGAGCGCCCAGGACCCCCAAAAACTCCAAAGGATCTCTCACGATCCCCGAAGCAAAACCTCCTGCTCATTTGTTCTCCTCGTCCTCCTCGTTGTCCTCCTCCTCGCTCTCCTCCTCCTCCTCCTGCTCCTGCTCCTCCTCCTCCTCCTCCTCCTCCTCCTCCTCCTCCCTTCTTCAAATCGCCCCACCAGGCGCCCATGAGCCTGCGAGAAGCCTCAAGAGAAGCCCGCAGAAAGGCTGCAGGAGGCCCCACGAGAGGCCGCAGCCGACCCAAAGTATTAGAAGCCCTGAAGCTCCCTGGCGTCCTTTGCTTCCGAAGGCTTCGGCTGTCAAGATGCCCTCGAGAGTATTCAAGCGAGCCCCGATGCGGCCCGCGAGCGCCCGAAGAAAGCCATGGGCTTCGGACGCCAAGCAAGCAGAACGACTGCTCAGCTGAACGCCTCGATGCACTCTGGATGGAGAAGTGAGAATAAAGACTGTCCTTCCTCGAGATTGCCCTCCCCCTCCCTCTCTTGGACAGGGAGGAAGGGACGCAATGCTCCAATCGCAGATGGGGCCCGGGACGTGAATAGAAGAATTGCCATCGACATTGCTTTCTCCCTCTCTCTCTCTCTCTCATCTCGGACATGGAAGAAGGATCAGGAGAAGCGATGTCCGAACGGAGAAAGCCTGGACGGAGGCCGAGCACTCCGTGCGGACTTACTTCGCACGGACGCGAGACCTTACGAAGAAAAGCCAAAACCAGGCGGAGTGAGCCCAGACGGAAACCGAGCTCTCCGCACGGACTTGCTCCGTACGGACTCAGCATGCTCCGAAACAGCGCTCCGGTGCTCCAGTGGCATACGGTTAAGTCGGGCGTGTCCCCCTACATGGGGATTTTCGACGAAAAACAAAAAAATACCCCCCAAATGCTCCAAAATGGTCAAACAATACTCAAAAAATAGTCCCCAGGCTATGTTTTTGACTATTTCTGAATATTCCGCCCGACGCAAGCCTTCGGGGCCCGGGACAAGGGGGCACCCTGCCGCAGCCAGGAGGGGCACAGAAAGCCACGACGGGCGCCCGCAGAACGGCAGCGGCAGGGAGGCACCACCGGGCGACAGCTCGCGGAGCGCCGGGCCCCTCGTGGAGCACCGGGGACAGCGCGGCGGGTGGCAGCGGGGGGCGGCCCAACCCTGACCTTCCAGGAGGGCTAAAAAATAGCACCCGACCTAAAAACCAATCCCAAAGCTATTCTACGTCTTGTGTTTAGGGCGTTTCATTTAATTGTTTTATGTTTTCAGGCCTCCCGTGCTAAAAAAATAGCTCTCTGGAAGGTCAGGGGAATTGGGGGGTGAAGGAAAAGGCCCTCGAGTGGCCCACTTGTGGGCACCAGCTGGCTCCAAAGGAAGGCCCTTAAGGGGCCCCTGTAGGACCCGTTTCTTCACCCCCCATTTGGGTCCCCCCCCCGTTGCCACCCGCCCGGGGGCAGCGCGGCGGGCCCGGCCCCCGGGGCGGCAGCGACGAATGAAGGGGCACTGGGACACGCAAATAAATACACACAATTAACAGGATTCCCCCCATATCTTCCCGCAATTTCTGGGTCTCTGTCTTCCCCCCACTTCCCATAGTTTCCCATACTTCCGGGGGAATCGACGATTACTTGCGTCTGTGTCTTTTGTTCCTCCTGAAAGAAGAGGACCCGTGCGCACCAGCGCGCCTCAGGGGGGAGGCCACGCGCGCAGACGGGCCAGCGGGGGGCCCGCTCCGAGGACTGCGAAAAGTCACACCAGACTTTATGTTGCTCCCATCGTACTTAAGGACCACATCCCAGGAATGATTTCGAGCGCCCCGAAAAGTATCGAAATAGTGTCGAACGAGTATCGCCTCCCAGGGCCTGACGCGTGAACACCCTCCAATTTCGGTAGTTTCCTGGTGCTCGAAATTCTTTCTGGTGATCAAGGCTGAAATAGGTTGGAACATCATAAACCAGGCTCCCGCTCAGGGTGCCTTTGCGTCAATACATCCACACGGATGAGGCGCGCGAATCGTCAACGGTCCTGCTCTAGCGCGCACCGCGATGCGACGCTTCAGGGACACGTGGGCTCAGACGCACATCGCGATACGGTCAACCCGTATCATAAGGATGCGCGGTGAGGATGCAAGGGCCTTGGAGGGCCACGTTCACGTTTTTCGAACGAGGCTGGCCAGCGACAGTCGCTGAGGATGGGCCGAAGGGCAAGGATGCAAGGGTACCATTGGGAAGGTTGCCCATCCTCACTATGCGGGTTCACTGTACCGCGGCCCCCTGGAGACAAAAACATCCAGGACTCAGACGCCCATCGCGACCGGGGAGGGGCGGAGGACGGGCCGCCGGGCCACTGGTGGGGGCGCGAGCGGGAGCGGAGGCGGGGTCCAGCGCTGCCGTCGACGGTGGGCGACGCTGCTGCAGAGCAGCTCTGAGATCCGACGTGGCGAAACAATGGCAGCACCGGGATCACGACCAGATCGAGGCCTGTACCCCATATGGACGCCTGAGTGGTCCGGGGCAGCTCCAGTCTGGGATTACTCTGGCTGGGGCCCCCGACGCACGTATCCGTAATTACCCTCTGACCGCCCCCAACGCCCATACTTCGGGAGTGGTCGGACGCCCGAATTGTCTGGGATAACTCGGGTCCAAGGCAACTCCTGCTTGTGCACCCCGAAGCACGAAGCAATCGCTATCTCTGACCTGGCCAGCCCTGATGATTCCGGGCTCTGACCCATGGTTCGCACCGTGTGTGCTGGGGCCAGGAAACCAGCGAACACGCCCGGCTCGAACGAAAAATGGATTGCTCGGATCTCAGAGGGCGGCTCAAGGGGGTGGCGGGCAGGGGGCCGCGACGGTGGAGGGAAGAGGGGTGCTCCTCCTCCTGCTCCTCATCCTTCTCGCCCGCCTCGTCGTCGTCATCCTCCTCTCCCTCTTCCTCTTCGGCATGTGGCCGCAGGGAGGGAGGGAGGGAGGGGTGCTGCTGCTCTTCTTCTTCTTCTTCTTTTTCTTCTTCCTCTCCCTCCTCCTCCTCCTCCACCTCCTCCACCTCCTCCTCCTCCTCCTCCTCCTCCTCCTCTTTCCTGAAGCCGCGCTGGCCCAGGCACGCGCGCGCCTGCTCGGCGCGCCCTCGCCTCCGCCCGGCGCCCCCGCGCTTAATGTCGGATCGCTGAGGGTGAGTCGCTGCGGCTTGAGGTCCATCGCTGTGGCGCGGTGGCAAGTCGGGGTCAACACTACAGTATGCAGCGCATGAGCGCTACACCGATCGTGGCGATCGAGTCGCGAGTGGCTTCGCTGACTCTACAAGCTTTTCGGTACAGTACCGCTGACGCAGCTATTGCTGGCTTTTGGGAGCGCCATGACGACGCGCTCAAGACTCAGGTCGAAGCAACGCTCCCGCTCTCGATCGCACCCGCCGGGCAGGCCGGGCGGGTCCCCGAATATGAGAAGCCCAGGATCAAGGCAGCCGCCACCAGCGCCAGCTCTGGGACCTCACGTGCCAGGCCCAGAGAGATGAAGTCCCAGATCGAGCAGGAGAAGCAGCGCGAGAAGCAATTGCAGTTGGTTTTCAGCTACAGCAGGACAAGATCCACGGCATGGAACAGCAGCTGAAGAAACGGCAGCGCCTGGCGCTACTACAACAGACGCTGGTGGAGAAGGATCAGGAGGTGCACAAGCTGAGTCAAGATCGGCAGCAGCTCCGAGTGCAGCTCCAGGATGAGAAAAAGGATAAAGCACAGGACTACTGGCGCCGGCGCAGCCCGTCCATTCCGCGGCTCTCCAAGGCGGAGGCTCGCCAGATGTACGAGCCGAAACCGGTGCAGAGCCAGATTGGGCGGCAAAGAAGGGCGGCAGCGGCGAGCTCGGAGCGACCGGTGGAGGTCACGCGCCCGAGTCGCTCCCCCACCCCCCCACGGTGGACCGAGCGGGAGAAGGCGGCGGCGCGCTCACAGCGACCGGTGGAGGTCCAGAGCCCGCGTCACCCTGCCACTCCACGTCGCCAAGGAAACCCGCCGCTACCGCCAACATCTCCCCCGCCTGTGCCAGCGGCGGCAAAGCGGGAGCCCCCTATCGTCCCTCTTGTTAACCAGCAGCCTCTCTCCAGAGCCAGTGGCGGCTGTGGAGAGGGCGGGGGCGGGACGCACGGACCGACGCCAACGGAGTATCGATACATAGGAGATCTAGGTACGATTCCTGAGGAGATGAATTTCGATGCGTTTCGGCCGATCCCTTCCTTCCCGACGCGCTCACGACAAGCAAGGAGACCACGGTAATGCAGCCCTCAAGTCCGATGCCGATGGTATCTTTTCCAGTGGTCTGGATGGCTTGGCTGTGGCGGCCGAGTCGCCACCGCAAGGGTACTTCAACGACAACGGCCGCGGGCCTACACTCTCCAGGGATGCGGCCAGCGAGTCCACAACCGCGAACATGGAGAGAGCGCATGGTGCGAGGCCAGGAGACGAGCCCGGCCCTCGTGCCACGAATAAGGACAAGAGAACAAGTCAGAAGAAGCAAACTAATGACAATGACGCCAAAACCGCGGGCTGTGGTGATGACGAACCACATTTCCCTGTCCAGCAACAGTTGGAGGAGATTACGGCGTGCGAGTTCGTATCAGCGGCGCAGCGCACGATGACTTACCAATGTTGGTAATTAACCCTGACCAGGCATTACGAATCCCCCATAGGTTATTCTTAGCACCCGTTTTTTCCAATATTCCAGGCGGGCGGTTTTCGCAGGACGATAAACTTAGCACCCGCCGCAAACACAAAACAAAATCCATCGGTGGCCGCCCCACTAAGACCAAGAAAGGGTGTCGCAACGAACGTCAAGGATCTAGCCCAGACCTCTGTGGACCTCTATCCCTGGTAGGTCCTGCTGAACCCTGCTTAAGCCCTGCTGAGCCCTGCGGGCCGAGGGGCCTTGCTAAGCCCTGCTAAGCTTTGCTAGGGCTTGCGAAGCCCTGCCAAACCCTGTTAAGCCCTGCTACGCCCTGTGCAGGGCCCTGCTAGTTAAGCCCTGCTAGGCAGGCCCTGCTCAGCACTGCTCAGCGCTGCTACGATCTGCTATGGCCTGCGAGGCGTGGTCCGAGCTGGGTCCGAGGCTAAGCCCTGCTAGGCCCTGTTCAGCCTGCTAAGCCCTGCTAAGCCCTGCTAGGTCCTGCCAAAATTTGTTAACCCCTGGTAAGCCTTGCTGAGCCGTCCTAAGCCCTGCTCAGCCCTGCTCAGCCTGCTATGCTCTGCTAGGCCCTGCTAAGCCCTGCTGAGCCCTGCTAAGCCCTGGTAAGCCGTGCTAGGCATGGGCCGGAGCGCGGTCCGAGGTTGAGCACTGCTAAGCACTGCTAAGCCTTGCTAAGCCCTGCTAAGCCTTGCTACGCCATGCCAAATAAGCCCTGCTGTGCCCTGCTAAGGCTCGCCAGGCCCTGCTGGGCACTGCGAAGCCCTGCTAAGCCCTGCTGGGCCGTGCACGGCCCTGCCAAGCCCTGCTGAGCTCTGGGAAGCCCTGCGAAGCCTTGCTAAGCCCTGCTAAGCCATGCTAAATCCTGCTAGGCCCTGCTAAGCCCTGCTACGGCCTGTGCAGGGCCCTGCCAAGCAGTGCTAATTAAGCCCTGCTAGGCAGGATACGCTCAGCCCTGCTACGCCCTGCGATGGCCTGCCAGGAGTGGGCCGAGCGTGCGTGGTCCGAGGCGAAGCCCTGCTAAGCCCCGCTAAGCCCTTCTAAGCCCTGCTAATCCGTGCTAGGCTGTGCAACGCCCTGCTAAGCCCTGCTTGGCCTTGCTCGGCCCTGCTGAGCCCCGCCAGGCCCTGCTAAGCCCTGCTAGGCCCTGCTAAGCCCTGCGGAGCCCTTCTAGGCGTGGGCCCGAGCGCGGTCTGAGGTTGAGCCCTGCTACGCCTTGCGAAGCATTGCTAAGCCCTGCTCAGGCCTGGAAAATGAACCCTGCTGTGCCCTGCCAAGATCTGCCAAGCCCTGCCAAGCCCTGCTAAGCCCTGCTGCAACCTGCCAAGCCCTGCTGAGCTCTGGGAAACTCTGCGAAGCCCTGCTAAGCCCTGCTAAGCCGTGCGAAATCCTGCTAGGCCCTGCCAAGCCCTGCAACGCCCTGTGCAGGGCCCTGCCAAGCCGTGCTAATTAAGCCCTGCTAGGCAGGCCCTGCTCAGCCCTGCTGCGCCCTGCAATTTCATGCTAGGAGTGGTCCGAGCGTGGTCCGAGGCTAAGCCATGCGAAACCTGCTCAGCCCTGCTCAGCCCTGCCAGGCCCTGGTAAGCCCTGCTAAACATTGCTAAGTCCTGCTAAATCCTGACAAGCCCTGCTCGGCCCTGGGAAACCCTGCTAAGTCCTGCTAAGCCTTGGTAAGCCCTGCTAAACCTTGCCAAGCCCTGCTAAGCCCTGCTACGCCCTGCCAGGCCTTGCTAAGCCAGGCTAAGCTCTGCGAAGCCCTCCTAAGCCTTGCTAAGCTAGGCGTGGTACGAGCGCGGTCCGAGGCTAAGCCCTGCTAAGCCCTGCTGGGCGTGGTCCGAGCGCGGTCCGAAGTTAAGCCCTGCTAAGCCCTGCTACGCCCTGTTCAGACCTGCCAAGCCCTGCTACGCATTGCCAAGCCCTGCTAAGCCCTGCAAGGCCCTGCTAAGCCCTGCTGAGCTCTGCTAGGTTCTGCGAAGCCCTGCTAAGCCTTGCTAAGCCATGCTGAATCCTGCTAGGTCCTGCTAAACCCTGCCGAGCAATCGAAGCCCTGCTGAGCCCTGCTTTGCCCTGCCCGGCCCTGGTAGGCCCTGATAAGCCCTGCTAAACATTGCTAAGCCCTGCTAAGTCATGATAAACCTGTTTAGGCCCTGCTGGGCCGTGCTACCTGCGAAGCCCTGCTAAGCCCTGCTAAGCCTTGCGAAGCCCTGTCAAGCGCTGCTAGGCCCTGCTGGACACTGCTAAGCTCTGCTAGGTTCTGGTAAACCCTGCTATTCGTTGCAAGGCCTGGCTGCCTGCTGAGCCCTGCCAAGCACTGCTCACCCCTGGCATGCACTGCGAAGCCATGCTAAGCCCTGCCGAGCCCTGCAAAGCTCTGCTAGGCCCTGGTAAGCCCTGCTGAGCTCCGAGAAGCCCTGCGGAGCCCTGCTAAACCTTGCTAAGCCCTGCGAGTCCCTGCGCAGCCCGCTAAGCCTTGCTAAGCCAAGATAAGCTCCGTCAAGACTTGCTAGGCTCTGCTAAGGTCTGCTCAGGCCTGCTACGCCTTGCTAAGTCCTGCCAAGAACTGGTAAGCCCTGGTAAACCACGCTACCTGTTTTTTTCTTGCGCTCCATGAGAACAGTCGCGAGCTGTCCTTGGGGTCCCTGGGCACCTTCCCCTCCTTGTCCTCCCCTTTCCTCATCCTTCTCCTCGCCCTCGTGTTCCCATGCGATTCCTATTACAATCCCCTTACAGAACTCGAGTTTCGTCGGCCGTCCTCGGGGGGAGCCCATCCGAAACTGACGGACGCCCCGCTCCGCACCGAGGCGTTACCTTAGCACCGGGCGGCGCGGAAATTCCAGAGCCCGAGGCGTGGACGCAGAGTGAATCTGAATGTGAGAAAGTCTGAGCATGAGTGTCACAATACTAATTATAAGCCAAGCAAGAGTGATCATAACAAATAAAATTCATACTAATGAATAGTACCACAATGCCAAGAAGGATCACGAATTTTGAATGTGAGTGAGTCTGAGCACAATGAGTCTGAATGTGAGTGAGTCTGAACAGAAGGATTCAGTCACAACCCAGGCACTGCTCCAGTCTCCGACCCACGACCCAGGCACTGCTCCATTGTCTGACGCACAACCCAGGCAACCTGAACTCTGCCTTTCCTGTGTTTCCGTATTGTTTCCTAGCTCCTCCTCCTCCTCCTCCTCCTGCTCCTTCTCTTCCTATGCGATTCCTTTAATATCCCCCTTAAAGAAATAGACTTTCGTCGGCCTTCCAAGGGGGGAACCTTCCCAGGGTACCCCCCCGCCCCGCACCCCCGCGTTATCTTAGCACCCGCGGACCCAGAAATGCGAGAGAGCCCGAGGAGCGGGCACGCAGGGATTCTGAGTGTGAGTGAGTCTGAGCCTGCTGAGCCTGCTGAGCCTTGCTAAGCCCTGCTAAGCCCTGCTAGGCGTGGTCAGAGCGCAGTCCGAATACGAATCGGTTAATAAAAATACGACTCATAGGTAGGAAAATAGTATAATACTATCAACAATTGTAATGTAATATTAATGGGTAGTAAGAATAATAGGGAAGATAACAATAACAACATGTAGCAATAACAATACGAATAATAATAAGAACAAGTTGTCCTCCACCCCTCCTGCTAAGGGCCATGCTGCGCACCACTGCTAACCCCTGCTAACCTCAGCTGAGCACTGCTAGGCCCTGCGAAGCCCTAGCTAGGCCCCGAATCCCCGCAGCCAGGTCCTCCGGTGCGGCCATAACGCCCCAGGGTGCGGGGGCGTCATAATCCACCGGAAAGGGGGGGGGGGAGGGGGGTTTCTTAATGCCTTCTTGAAGTTACGTGCAGAGAAACATCCCTACCTTGCTTTGCTGGTGGACCAAGCTACTGTTATCGCGGATTGGACGCCACATTTGTGACCCAGTGGCGGGTCTATTCCCGTGATACTCGTAGTGTGTGAGGTATCTTACCCGTCTTTCCTCAATCTGTGTACTGGAGGTTCACGACTGTACTCTTGGTGGGGCGTTCTCGCACGGCGCTGTGGCAGCGGCCGCCTTGGATACTTCACGTGATGAACTTTATCGATTGATTCGGGTCCCTAGGCGCTCCCGTCGCCGACGTGGACTCTGGAAGTCTAAGCGCTCCTCCTCCTCCTCCTCCGCCTCCTCCTCCTCCTCGCCTGGGGAGGACGGAAGGGGGGCCTGGGGAGGACGGAGAGGGGCGGCGCGGAAGAGTGCCTGCGCGAGGAGCGCCTGGGGCCCCCGCTCTCTCTTCGCGGCGCGCGCCGCGAGCTCAGCGGCCCTCTCCTTCTCCTGCAGCGCCTGCCGCCGGGCCTCGTCCCGCTCCCGCGTGCGCTCCTCGACGACCCTCTGGAGCTCGGCGGACCGCTCGCCGAGGGCGGCGAGCTGGCCCCGGGACTCCTCCAGCTGCCTGGCGACGAGGCCCCTCTCCTCGTCGCCGGCCTCCCGCTCCACCTCGGAGGCCTCGAACCTGTCGCACAGGGCGGTGTACGCCTTCTGCAGCTCGTCCACCTGCGCGGTCAGCTCCGTGGAGGCCTCCCGGGAGGCCTTCAGCGCCTCCTCCCTGCCGGCGAGCGCGATCTCTGCGGTGACCACCCGCTTCTGCTCGCCGTCCAGGCGCTTCTCCAGCAGCCCTGTGCGGACCTGGAGCTGCAGCACGACCCCGCGCGCCTCCTCGAGCTGCCTGGCGTTCTCCTCCGACTCGGCCTCCAGCCGTCCCGACAGCGCGGCCACGCGCGCACGCAGATCGGCCCCGGACGCCCTCTCCTTCTCCAGCGCGGCCCTCTCCGTCTCCAGCTGGGAGCCCAGCCTGGAGGCCGTCTGCTCCAGCTCGATGCGCAGCTGCTCGGCGCGGGCATCGGCCTCCCTGGCCAGGCGGAGCTGGCCGAAGCGATCCGCCTCCGCGGCCTCCAGCCTCTGCTGCAGGGCCGCTGCCCGCGCCTGGGCCTCCTCTGCCGCCCGCTCCAGCGCCCCCTCTCGACCGCCCAGGCTCTCCCGCAGCGCCCTCAGCACGTCCCAGCCATACTCCTCCCCAGCCGCAGCGCCCACGTGCGGCCCGCCCCGCGGCCCCCGTGCGCTGCCAGCACGCCGCCGCCTCCGCCCGCGACCCAGCTCCGCGGCGATGCTGCCGCGCGCCAGCGCCGCCGCCAGCGCGCACCCGGCGGCGGCCGCCGCCTGACGCCGCGGCGCCGGTGGCGCACCCCTCGGGTCAGAGGCAGCGGCGCCGGCTGGCCGCGGCGGCGCCGGCGCCGCAGGCGGCGGGCGGGCGGCGAAGGGCAGCCCACCGAGGGCCGCGACGGCCGCCATCGGGCCGCGCGCGCGGCGCCCGCCAGCGCGCCCCGCACAAGCTGGGGAGAATTTGTCCGCGGCGGGTCCGGCACGGCTGGACTGAGGCTCCCTCCCTCCCAGGCCCATCTCATGCTGCTCCTTCGCTGCTGCTGCTGCTGCTGCTGCTGCTGCTGCTGCTGCTGCTGCTGCTGCTGCTGCTGCTGCTGCTGCCTCCTCCTCCTCCTCCTCCTCCTCCTCCTCCTCCTCCTCCTCCTCCTCCTCCTCCTCCTCCTCCGTCTCCTCCTCTTCCTCGCCCTACGTCCTCGGGCCCGTCGCCGTTCCTGCTGAAGGGCCTGCAAGCGCCAAAGAACACTCCCCCGTACATACAATCTCCGCACCCCTGTACGTACACACCCCGGTACGTACAACCATGCGCCGTCTGGACAATGCTTTCCTGCTCCTCCACCGCCTAGCCACTCATTCCTTCGTTCATACTTCATTAATTGGTGGGACGCGCGGACCGATGCAAACAGAACAAGGGACAGTGGGCGGGAGGTTAAAGACACCAATGAAGAACTGGCTGACACGACTGCCATACTCGCGCACGTATACTTCCTGTAGCAGCAGTGTAGGGAGCTCTATGGGCATGTGCTCGCTCACGCACTCTGTCAGCCGTGGTAGGTCCCTCTGGGCTGCAACAAAATATGCATCTGCTGAAGTTGGGCCCATTTGTTGGTGTCCTAACTTCTCGTCTCGCGCCCCGCCACGATCGGTTGTCTTCGCGCCGTCGCCCCGCCGCCGTGGAGAAAAAAAACAGATCTTCGCGGCCCTCAATAGGCGAGTCCGTAGTCGTGCCCCTCTGGGCAACCTGTGCAATTGGCGTGCGTGGAAAGCAATTGTCCTAGTTGCGGGTCCCAAAACGGTGCGGTGACGGACCGTGCGGCGGCCTCACCACACGGTCCGTGACCGCACGGTTTTAGGACCTCTGAGGCCACAATCGCCAATGACGTGCTCGCAGAACGACGCGAGTCCCAAAACCGTGCGGTGATCGCGAATCCCAACTGTCTGACCACACGGTGTGGCCACTGCACCACTTGGAAGCCTCCGAACTACGCGGGTCCCAGGACCTCTCGACAACTTCCTTGGACCCGCGTTTTGTATCCGCAATATCTGGCGGTCCCAGGGCCCCGAAAGCGGTACACCAAGACACCGAGAGCGCGGAAACAAACGCTGTCCTGACTGTTCTCCAGGCGTTACTGGTCTGGGGAGCGGGGGAGGATGATGATGATGAGGAGGAGGAGGATGAGGAGGAGGAAGAGGAGGAGGAGGAGGAGGAGAAGAGGAGGAGAAGAAAGAGAAAGATGAGTTCGAGGACGGGGGAGCGAGGAGGGGAAACTGGGAGAGCAGGAGGACGGAGGGAGGGAGGGAGGGAGGAAGGGAGGGAGGGGAGGCGCGCTGGAGGCGGGAGGAAGGGAGTCCGAGGAGGAGCCAGGGGGAAGGGAGTCCGAGGAGGAGCCAGGGGAGCATCCTGGAGGGAGGCTCTCGAGGAGGCGCGCTGGAGCTGGAGTACTCGAGGCCGAGACCTCTACGCCCCGCCGACCCCGCCGATCGCCCCGCCGGCGCGTCGCACGCCCCGCCCGCCGCCCCTTCAGGAGGGCTTCCGACAGCGCGTCTCGCCGCTGCACGTCGCCGCCAGCACGCCTCGCGGGGGATCGGCCGGTGGAGCCGCCGCCGCGGCTGCCGTACCAGGAACACGCCATACCTCCTCCAACTCCTCGTCCTGCTCCGTTGCTCATCCTGCTCCTCCTCCTCCTCCTCCTCCTCCTCCTCATCTTCCTCCTCCTCCTCCTCCTGGTCCTGGTCCTGGTCCTGGTCCTGGTCCTGGTCCTGCTCCTGCTCCTGCTTCTCCTCATCCTCCTCCTCCTCCTTCCCCCCGACTCCTCCCTCCTCTCCCTCTCGCCTCCTCGGCTCCCTCCTCCCCCTCCTGCCCGCCCCCTCCGCAACCATCGTTGCTGAACATATTCACTTCTGGGGGTGTGGTGGTTCGAGATGTTCACTTCCGAGGGGAGGAGGAGGAGGAGGAGGAGGAGGAGGAGGAGGAGGAGGAGGAGGATCCGGAGGAGGAGGGGGAAGAGGAGGGGGAGGGGGAGGGGAAGGGGGAGCGCCCGCGCTCGGGTGCCGACGGGACTCGGGGATATCCCCCTACACAACTTGTGTGTAAGGGTCAGCACGCACACGCGCAAGAGCTTCAATGGTCTGAGCGTGCTCCGCCGCCCGCAGCTCCCTCTCCCCCCTCCAAGCGCTTCCTGCTCCTGCTGTGCCTAGTTCGGCCTCGACGCGTCCCTCGGCTGCCCCGACCGCGTCTTGGACCCAGGTCGCCGCGACAACAAACGCCTGTCAAGGTTCTGTATGATTCGTCTCTCTAGCGGCGCCCAGTGAGGGGTGCCAGGCCCCCGGAATCGGCGGCCCACCGTGACCCCCTAACCCAATGCCCCTGAGAATAGCACCCGGGGGGATAAGAAAGTTCGGTCCCGGGGGGATTCATGAACGAGTTGTCCTGGCAAGTCGCACGTGGGATGAATGACGAGACAGAGGAGGTCGTTGTCGTCGTGGTCGTCGTCGCAAGACAACGACGACGGCAACGACCTAGACCTGACACACGTTCGTGACTTCGGAAAACTGCAGTGGTGAGAACCCTACAGCCCTCCCACACGTTCGTGACTTCGGAAAGCTGCACAAGTCATAATCTCATATAACACATCTCACACGGAGGGAGGGGGAAAGGAGAGAGAAGGGCAGGGTAGGAGGAGGGGTGGGAAAGGAGAGAGGTCCCATACCATTTTTTTATATAAAAAAGTTCGGCACATTGCGTTTTCTTGTCCCAACCATCCTGTGGTGTTGGGTCCTCGTTTTGAAGAGACGGTCCCCGCGTTTTCCTTCCTTCCGTCCTTCCTCCTCCTCCTCCCCCTCCTCCCTCCTCCCGTCACCCCCCTCATTTTGGGCACACCCCTCACATAAGGAGCTCCACCAAAAGGTCAAGCGGGGGTGCCCACATGCGTCCGCAACACCGATCCCATACGACCCCATAGAGAGCTCCACCGAAGGCCCAGTGGGGGTGCCCGCATGCGTCCACCACACCCAATACAGCGCTTCGTGGCCCCATAAGGCCCCAGTGGGCGTGCCCGCATGCGCACGCCACACCCAGTACAGCGCTTCGTGGCCCCATAGAGAGCTCCACCGAAGGTCCCACTGGGGGTGCCCGCATGCGTCCACCACACCCAGTACATATTTGTTTGGCCTCAGTGGGGGTGCCCGCAGGTGTCCGCCACACCCAATACAGCGCTTCGTGGCCCCATAGGGAGCTCCACCGAAAGCCCCAATGGGGGTGCCCGTATGCGTCCGCCACACCCAGTACAGCGCCTCGTGGCCCCATAGGGAGCTCCACCGAAAGCCCCAGTGGGGGTGCCCGCATGCATCCGCCACACCCAATACAGCGCTGCGTGGCCCCATGGGGAGCTCCACCGGAGGCCCCGCCCCAGTGGTGGTGCCCGCATGCGTCCGCCACACCCAATACAGCGCTTCGTGGCCTCATACGGAGCTCCACCGACGGCCCCAGTGGGGGTGCCCGCATGCGTCAGCCACACCCAGTATAACGTTTTCGTGGCCCAAAATACGGAGCTCCACCGACGGCCCCAGTGGGGGTGCCCGCATGCATGCGTCCGCCACACCCAATACAGGAGCTCCACGTGGGGGTGCCCGCATGCGTCCGCCACACCCAGTACAGCGCTTCGTGGTCCTAAATGGGGAGCTCCGCCGAAGGCCCCACTGGGGGTGCCCGCATGCGTCCCCCACACCCAATACAGCGCTTCGTGACACCGTACGGCTCCCAATATAAGAAGGTAGCAACTTTGATTCGTAACTTTCCCCCGCGACAACGGAGCTCGGCCTTGCCGCCCCTCTCCCCCGACTAATTAACTCTGTCTTGGCCGGGGAGAATCAACTCTCAGTGGTGAAGGTGGTGGGTGGGTATGCTTTACTATCCGGGATTCGCGGTCATTGTAGCCCAAGCCCCCGAAATCGGTGGCCGGGCCACACATCGTGAAGTGTGTGAAGCTGTTCAGGGTCCTCTGCCGCAAGGATGTCACCTTTGTCAGATGCGCTTTCCGATCTCTTGATGTCTCTTGGAGGCCTCCGCGGACCTCCGCGGGGCCGCTGGGGGGACCCTGAGATCCGACGTTCGAAGAAAGACAACATCGCGAAACATCATCGCGACTGGAGCGGAGCCCTTGACACCAGAACTCTGCGACGGTGTTCGAGCCGGATCGATCTGTGAGGCTCCCGACCCGAACCCCAGCGAAAACGCCCGGTGTGAAAAAAAGGCAACGCCCAGATCTGAGGTTCCCCGGGGCCTTCGCGGGGAGCTGCAGGAGGCCTCTGGTGGGGGGGGCGGCAGGGGGGCTCGGGCGCGTCGGCGCAGCAGGGCGCCGAGCCGATGCTCGAAAGCTTCTCCAAGGCTCGCTGGCTTCTGAGGAGCCCCGTCGCCTTCTGAGAAGGCCTGCCCCCTCGCACTTCCCTTAGGCCGGGCATGTCCCCCTAAAGGCGGATGCTGGACGAAAACCTAAAAATGCACAACACATGTATTCAAAATTCAAAAATAGCTAACAGATGCTCAACAGGTCGTCCCAATAATATGTTCTGGCTATTTTTATGTCGGGCCTGTCCTCCCACAGAGGGGTTTACGACGAAAGTATAAAATAGTCAAAAAATACCTAAACATGGTGAACAAATGCTCGACTAATTGTCACCTGACTCTTTTCTGTCTATTTTTGACTACTCCTCCTGTCGAGGGGCAGGCCCGACTCAAGACTATTTTTGAATAGCCCTCCTGTAGAGGGACACGCCCGACCGGGGCCCGCCGCCGAGCTGCTCGCCGCGGGCGGGGCGCGCTGGGGCGGCAGCGGCCCGCAGCTTTTGGCGCGCTCGGGCGCCGCAGGGGGGGAGCCCGAGCCTCACTGAAGGGGCCCACAACACACACAAATAAGTAGACACAAATCCCCCCTCTCGTCTTCCTTACCTCCTACTCCTCCTCCTCCTCCTCCTCTTCCTCCTCCTCGTCCTCCTCCTTCTCCTCCTACTGGTCGTCGATGTGTTTCAGGGTCGGCGGCATCGGCCGTCAGGCCCTCTCAATAAATACACACACAAGTCCCAGGAGTCCTCATATTTTGGGTTTCTGTCTTCCCCCCACTTCCCCTATTGTCCCATTGTCCCATATTTTCCTGGGAGTCGACGATTGATTGTGTCTGTGTGTTTTTGTCCCTCCTGACTTCTGGAGCTCGCGGGCGGGGCAAGCTCCGGAGGCTGGCCGGGCCTCCCAGGAGCCCCGGGGACAGCCGGGGCCACTTTGTGGGACGCACAGAGACATACCAATACTATATATCCTCCCTGGAGGCGCGCGTCTGACCCGAACATCTGGTATGCCCATCTTGTAGTACATCGTTGCCCGAGCGGTGTGGCCAGAAAGCGCCCGCCACGACGCACATACTATGAGATTTCTCGGTGCGCGCGTCGCCCCTGGGGGGGCGACGAACACACAGTATTATGTCGGGCCTGTCCCCCTCCAGGGGGATATTCGACGAAACATGAAAAATACCACGAAAATACTCCAAATAGGTAAACAAATAGTCAAAAAATGGTCCCCCGACTATTTTTGGATTATGTTTTGACTATTTTGGGGGGTATTCTTTACTTTTCGTCGAAGATCCCCCTGTAGGGGGACAGGCCCGACTCAAACATAGTAATAGTACGTTGGGGTGACGCCGACCCTGGGGCCAGTGGCCCACGGGGCGTCCGCCCGTCGAGGGGGGCGGCCCCTTCGCAGCGGAAGGGAGCGCAGGGGACTCGGGGCGGGAGCCTCGCGGCACTGCGGATGCATGCCGGGTCTGCTCCTCGATCCTCCTCGAGGGAGGCGCTTCTGGTCGTGAGCGGGGACTCTTGCGGAAGCTTCTGGGGAGGGGGCCCGGGAAGGGAAACGGGTCGGCCCGCCCACGATGGGAGCGGACAACACGGGGACGATCTCCACCGACGAAGGTTTTCCAGAACCGACGGTGGTCGCTGTTGGGCAGGCGACGCTTGTCTCAAACGAACAGCGTCCGCGACAACACTGACCGCAAGTCCTGTTCAAAATGGGCAGGGCATGCTGCTAGTAGTCGACCCCCAAGTCTTTAGCAGACGAAGATCGGTAAACCATAAGCTTGTCCGACATCAAAAGGCGTCTGCCTGCTCCAGGACCCCAGGACGGAGAAGTGATACGTGCTCCCAGCGCAGGAACGCCGCATATACCTTCCAACCGTCCTGGGACAAGCGCCCCGAGCGACGGAACAGCTGGCTGATTCAACACCATTATTCGCCTGCTGGGATCCGGCGTCGGCGGGACTGGGTTTGCTGGGGCCTGGTTTCGTGGTGCGCACCGGGGGACGCCCCCCCGCCCCATTTCACTAGCTGGAGCTGCTGCCGCCCGAAGGTGCACCAGCTATACTGGCAGACTTGGTGAGGTGATCACCGGCCCTTTTTGGGGGGGCTTCGGGGCCGAATTGCTAAAACTGGCTCCCCTTACCCAGGGTCCTGGCTAATGATCCCTGAGATTCGACGTCTCGACAAAAACAATAACATCGCCAAACATCAAGGCTGGAGCCCTGAACCTTACCTTTCTGCGCCATTTTTCGAGCCTGATCGATCTGTGAGGGCCCTGGGGCCCGAGGCCAGGCGAAAACGCCAGCTCGAACAAATTGAGACGCCTGGATCTCAAGGGATCTCC
The DNA here is from genome assembly GCA_963575745.1 of Prorocentrum cordatum. Taxonomy (NCBI): domain Eukaryota; class Dinophyceae; order Prorocentrales; family Prorocentraceae; genus Prorocentrum; species Prorocentrum cordatum. The sequence continues at coordinate 983,405 of CAUYUJ010014693.1, forward strand.
GAGGGAATCCCGTCCAGCTCTTTTCCCGCCGCGCCGAGACGGGGGCATGGCCTGCGCGTTTTTTGTTTGTTTGTTTTGTTTTGTTGCTCTGCCCGGCCGCCAGGAGGGAGAGGGGGAGGGGGAGGAGGAGGAGGAGGAGGAGGAAGAGGAGGAGGAGGAGGAGGGACACGGTATAGAGTGAGGGGGCTCGCTCGGGGGGGGGGGACACTGGCAGTACGTCGCCGATGCATCGGTGAGAAGGCCCACGATAGCGAATCCGCACGCTCCTGGGCGGGGCGATCAGGGTCGATGCAGCCACCAGCCTAAGCCTATCCTCCCCTCCTAACGCTGCCCCTGGCGTTCCCGTCGCGCCGAGACGGCCCAAACCTCCGGCGCCTCGATGCCTTGAGGCACTGGCCCCCGACTTCTGGACCCCTTCCCCAGGACCTGCGTTTCATCCCCCAGTTGCTTTGGGGGCCGGCCCCGAAGCCGGGCGAGGGCTCCGAGGGGCCGAAAGCGATGAAAAACCGTCGCCTCGAGTTTTCGGGGCGCCCGATGTCTGGAGCGGGGCCTGCCATGCGCGTTTTTTTTTTGTTTTGCTTTTCTCTGCTTGGCCGCCCGCGGGGCAGGCCGGGCTGGCCCCGGCGGGTCACCACAGCAGCAGCTCGGCGTCCTGCTGGCAGGAGAGCCCAGAAATCGTATCGACAAGTCGGGTCGGCGATCGAAACAAGTCGAATCGGCGGAACGAATCGAGATGGATCGAGAAACCGAGACTCACATCGGACTCCGAGGTCGAATTGAATCGGAATCAGAATCGAACGAAATCCAATCGAATCGAGTCGGATCCCAAAAGGGCCCACCGCGGGCCCCTCGCCTCAGACCGAGACCCCCCTCGGGTCACGAGGACGTCACGACGGGATGTCTTTCGCCATTTTCAGCCTCCGGGGGCCCGTACAGGGCTTCGGGACCGTGCGAAAACGGCTCAGGACGCGAAGCCGGTCCTGGGGAGGGGATCCTACGGAGCCCAAAAATATGCACCACCACCACCAACTCCCTCACCCCCGCCCCTCTCCCAGGAAGGAGGGGGGGAAGAGGAGGGCAGAGGGAGGGGAGGGAATGGAGGTGGTGATGGTGGTGTATGTCCCTCGGGCCGGCGTCGTGGAGACACAGCGTGCCGTCGGGGGTCTGGGAACCCAGACCTCCGGCGCCTCGGGCCCGGTCCTTTCGGCCACCTCCGCAGGAGCGCGGCATCATCCAGATCGGCTTTTCGACGGTCCCGCGGTGCTCCGAGCCGGCCCCTAGAGCCCAGAAATAGAGGTCAAACATTCCACCCCCATAATGACCACCACGGCAAGCGAAACCGTTTAGTAAACGCACCCAAGGAAGGAATCGCAAGGCTGTTTCGAAAATGCTCGAGGCCGTTTCGTGAACGCAAATTATCGGCTCCGGGTGGTTTTTCCTCCCGTCATATAGAAGAAACAACGCCATAAACATAAACTTTGAGCGCTCCGCGCGGATTTCTTGGATCTGCGCTGGATCCCCCTGATCCCCCTCCCTGGCGCGCGGAGCGCGCCAGGGGCGGCGCCGGAGGCGCCGCTGGGGGGCCCAGCGCGGATCCAAAGAATCCGCGCGGAGCGCCAGAAGTTCATGTGTATGGCGGTTTTTCTTTTTTCGATGACTGTGAGCCCGGCGCGGCCCCAATCAGTGGAAAACACTTCCTAGTGCATGGGCGCCTCGCTTGGCCCTGCGTGGCCCTGCGCGGCATTGCGTGGCCTTGGGTGGCAGCTAGGAGCCAAGGCCAAGGAGCCACGAAAGGGAGAACAAGGAGCCAAGACCAAGGAACCAAGGAGCCCGAGGAAGAAAGCAAGGAGC
>CAUYUJ010014693.1:987755-990255 GCA_963575745.1 Prorocentrum cordatum
GGGTGCCCCGTGCCGTGTCCAGTGCCAGCAGCCCGATATCTTGCGGTGGGCAAGCGTCGGCTTGCACACGAGCCTCGCGCCTCGATGGCCGCGCTCCGAGCCAGAATGGGATCGGAGCGCAGCGCTCGACCAACATCCGATTGTAGAACCAGTGCGTGCACGATGAGGCACATGATTAACCAAAAAAGGGCACTTACCCCTTCGGGAGGGGACCTAAGTTAGGAAGGCCAAAAACATCAGGGGTAGGAGCTCTCCTCTGCAGACGTATCAGACCAACCCGCCCAGAGCCAGTGTCCCTAATGCGAAGACGGTCTGAAGACGGGGACCTCAACGAGGCCACGTCTTCACCGTGTTATCAGGGTTAGGGGCCCGCCTGTGCTCCATGAACAGAGACGGGCGAAGAGCACTGGACAGAAACCGAAGCCCGCTGGGGCACAGAGCAGTGCCACAGCCCGGACGGCCCGCCTTCCCCCTGCCGGCCGCGCCCGCCGCGCCGCGCGGCGGCGCCGTGCCGCGGCCCCCGCGGCCGCCGCCGCGCTGCGCCAGCAGCTGCAGGGGCCACACACACAAACACACACACACACACACCGGTCGGAAGAAGCGGATAGAAACATGAAGTGGAACCATGAAGCAGGAGGAGGAGGAGGAGGAGGAGGAGGAGGAGCACATAGTATCGACGATCTCTCGAGGGAGGGCCAGCTGAGACATCTGCGTCACGACCCCCCCCCTCGACGAGGAAGACGGCGATGCTTGACCCTTCTCCGAGATACAGGGGTCGCCCTGACCAGGACTCTGAGGCGAATCCAGCCGTGAACCAGGGCGTCCCAATAAGCCCAATGTGCGCAGAAGGCACCCATACGCCACCGCGACCACCTCGCCGGGCCAAGGCAAGGATGGCTCTGGCCGGACACGGTGGCCACCTGCTGCCATAGAAACAAACGTGACCGAGTGATGGGGACTGGGCGATGCAGCAAGCGGCCGAGGAAGAAAACGAGGTGGAAGAAGAGCAGAAATGAGAAGGCCGGGCCGGCCCCATTCCCATCTTCCACCGCGGACCTGCTGTGATCGAGACAGATACCTGGATCCCCAAGGGCCTCCCAAATGGTGTCGGAGGATCGCGCCGCACTTCCGCTGTATCGCCGAGGCATCGGAAACGTCGGCGATGCATCGGCGACGTTGGCATTGTAATCGTGCTCCACGTCGAGCCGCCTCGCCGATGCATCGGCGGTGCGGCGGATCCGATTTTGGGAGGCCTGGAACCCCAAGGAACCCCAAGGCCTTCTTCGGGGCCCCGTGAGGTGGCGGACCGCGCGACGACCTCGACATCCCCAACGAACTCACCGCGCAGTCCGTCGCTACCGTCGGAGAGAGGCCCCCTTGTTTTATCCATACGCTGAACTTCGATCTCCCACCGAAAACCTGAGCACAACCTGAGGCAAGCTGGGAAACTATATTGATGAACGAGGAGCCCCTCCCCAACGGAAAGAGTGCCTCCTGCAGCGCCCCGACCGTAGAGGCCTGGCCACTTCGGCAAACGACCAGAGTCCCAAAACTCGAGCAGTGGCGAAGCGTCCTGGCTCGCCCATGGCCCTACCAAACAATGTCCTAAGAACCGTTTGTGGTTTCCACGAAATGTTCTTAGAACATTTCTGGCTGGGACTGTCTTGTTTCATCACATCGAGAGCATGCTCTAACAACATTGCGTTTGTTCTTAGAACTTTTTTGGGGTTCTAAGAACATCTCGTGGTAGGGCAAAAGGAATGCCAGGACGGTCGGTCCCTGCTCAAAACAAATCGGCGACTGGGGGGGCGGCAGGGCGAGAGCCCAGGGCGAGGACGAGGAGGGGGCGAAAGACGAGGAGACGGAGGAGGAGGAGGAGGAGGAGGAGGAGGACCCAGGGCGAGGTCGAGGCGGAGGAGGGCGAGGGCGAGAAGACCACCGCGCGGCCCCGAATCCGATCCCCCATCCCCCCTGAATTGTCCCAAACCGCCGACGGCAACGGCGACGGCGACGACGGCGACGACGACGACCAAGTGCTTCTGTCGGGATGCTCCCGTGAGGCTGGGGGCACGGCCCAACGGCCGGGTCCTCCGAGGGCGAGCGCGGCCCAGGTCTCCCCGGAGGCAGCCAACCGAGGGCTCGGCCCTGCCCCCCGAAGACGTCCAAAGCCAGCTCCAGCCTCGAAGATGTCCAAAGCCACCGACCGCGACGACGACCAGTTGCTTCCGCTGGGGCTCTCTCGGGTCGGGCGGAAGGGGGGGATTAGCAAAGGGGGGGTTTGAGAATCAGCTCAAGTAGCTGATTTTCCCGGCGCCTCCCGTCGCCGGAGGCGGCCATTTATCGAGGAATGGGCTCCTCGGTGGGGCCGAAACCAGCTGCATGCAGCAAATTTCGTAACCCTCCCTTTCCCTATCCCCCCCTTTCGTTCGGCCCGACTCTCCGGCGAAAAGGGGGGCACGACCTCACGGCCGGGGCCTCCGAGGGCGAGCGCGGCCCAGGT
>CAUYUJ010014693.1:995255-1007755 GCA_963575745.1 Prorocentrum cordatum
GTTGGCATGCACGGGAAAGTGACGCCACCCCCCAAAAAGCAAGCAGCGGGAGCACGAGTCGAAACAGGCGGAAGCGCAGAAATGAGGCCAGCGCTGCAGCGGGAGCACGATTCGGAACGAGCGGAAGCACGGAAATGAGGCCAGCGCTGCAGCGGGAGCACGATTCGGAACGAGCGGGGCCCGAAAATGAGGCCGGCGCCTCAGCGAGAGCAGCATTTTGAAAAATGCAAGCGAAAACCCAACTCCGGGGAAACACCTGTGTGTAAAAAACAATCCGCGGGGGGGGGGGGCTACTACTCCCAGCACGCATCAGGGAAGAGGGAGAGTAGTATTCTGCTGAAATAATTGTGGGAAGAGGAGGAGGATCGAGGAGGAGGAGGAGGAGGAGGAGGAGGAGGAGGAGGAGGAGGAGGAGGGAATGGGAATGACGTCTAGCAAGAGTCCAAGCACGGACCCCTGCTGCGCGGAGAAAAGAGGGTCACGGGCCAACCGCAAGTTTAGCAGTCGGCCCGAGACCCTGGGAGCCCCCCCCTCTCCTGGGGCTCAGCCCTCGGCCCACTCGGGGCCCCTCGTCCATGCAGGCCTGGCGCTTGGGCCTGGCCCAATTCCGCCACGGGCGTCTCACCCCGCGCCGCCCGCAGCAACCTCTGGACAATGCGGGCCCGCCTCTCTACGTCAGACTCAGGCGTCAGCGCCGAGGCACCTCCCCCACCCCCGTCCGACGACGACCTCACGACCCCACCCCCGCCACCATCACGCGGCGTCGCCTCCTCAGCATGGAGGAGCGGAGGCGCGCCAGGAGCTCCGCTCCCGACTGCAGCCCTCCAAGCCCCTGATTGGGAGGGGCCAGCGACAGGCGTGCCTGCAGCGGCAGGCGACGGAGGCGCCTCAGGAGCGCCACTCCTGGCAGCAGCTCGAAGCGCACTAGCCAGGACTTGCACTGGAGCCTGGGGGCCGCCAGCCGACACTGGGCCTGTCGGTCCCGCAGGAGGCTGAGCATCAGCCAGCGGCCCCCCCCTGGGAGGCGCGGGAGCTGGCCGTCGCCCCTCCCCTTCCCCCGCCAGGTCGCTGCAACCCGACGGTTTGAAACCAAGTCTCGGGAACGCAGTGGCCGTTGGAGCCACCTCCGTTCTCGTTGCACATATGCCACCGGGCGAGCTCGCCCACTGCGCAGCAGGCCTGCTCGCAGCAGCAGTGCCCCCTCCCCCGCCCGACGTCGCCACCCCGCCTCCACCTCCTCGCCTTGGAGGCGCGCCAAGTGCTCCGCTCCTGACTGCAGCCCTCCGCGCCCCCGACTGGGAATGGCCAGCAACATGCGCGCCCGCGGCAGCAGGCGTCTGAGGCGCGTCGGGAGCGCCACTCCTGACAGCAGCCCCCCGAGCGCGAGGCGTGACGTGCGCAGAGCCATGGGGGTCATCAGCCGACACTGGACCTGCCGGCCCCGAAGGAAGCTGAATGTCAGCCCCCCCCCCCCCTGGGAGGCGCAGGGGCTGGCCGTCGCCCCCCCCCTCCCCCGCCAGGTCGCGGGCGGCAGCCCGACGGTTTGAAACCATAACTAGGACACTCGGTAGCCATAGGAGCCGCCTCCATCCTCGCAGCACGTGCGCCTCTGAGCATGCTCACCCACCGCACGGCAGGCTTGCTCGCCGCGTCAGTATAAATAAAAAAATAAAAAAGATAAAACAAAACAAAAAAAAAACGGCCGGCTATATCGGCCCCCCCCCCCCCCCGACGGCTCGCTCGCCGACAACCTCCCCGCCCCCTTCAGCGTTGCCAGTCAGGCCCCCAGCACGGTCAAGCCCCTCAGCCTCCTCGTCGGGCGCACTTCTGCCCGCGAGGGCGGCAAGGACCGCCTTGGCTTCGAGGGCCTTGCCCTTCTTGGGGTGCCGCCCCCGAGCCAACGCGCGGAGCACGCGCTTGCGACTCGTGGGCAACTCCTGCGGATCAGGGCAGGGGGCCGCGAAAGCTCTGCCCACCGTGCCAGACCCGTAGGCCCCGCACCGCCGACACCACACCACCGTGCCCGTGACGGTGACGTCGTGTCCCCCAGGCACGAGGATGCTCTGCCCCTCGAGGCCAGCCCGCCCAACCCCCAGACGCCCCCCACCCCCCCCGCCCCCGCGACCAGGGGCCGAGCCCCCCGAGGCCCCCTTCCCAAGGGGGCCCCCCAGGCGCCCCAGACGGGTCGGCGTTGGCGCGAGCCTCCTGGATCTTAGCTTGCAGGAGCGCCACAGCTGAGGGGGCACATCTCTTGTCGGTGCCTCCAGCCAGCTGTCTGCGGGCCCCTGCAGTATTGGCCGAGCGTCGGCACCTTCTGCAGAACAACGTGCCCCCGAGCTCCACAAGATCATGCTCATGCAGCGCGAGAGCCAGCCTAGGTTAGGTCGGGTCCTTGGCCCTCGTCTGGCCGCCGATGCCTTCGGCCTCGCCCCTTTTCGGACCGCAGCTCGAGCCTGCAACTCTGCTGGGCCGCCCAGGCGAGGTAGCGAGCATGCACCTTGGCACCCGAAAGGCAGGCCTTATAGAACCTACAATGCCCGCCAAGCAGCTTGACCGACCTGGCCCCAAACTTGGCGAACAACAATCAGCCCACCTGTTCCCGACGACCCAGAGGTGGGGGGGCGGGGGGGGCTCCAGAGCGGGGAAGAGCACGTCCTCATCACTCAGGTGGTGCGGTGCCCAAGCGAAGCTGGGCGGCTCGCGCTGGAGGCTGTTGAGCTGCCGCCAGACGTTCGGGTAGGCATCGCTCGCCGCCGACAAACTAGCACCCCCCCCAGCCTTCCACTGGCGCCGTTCGTTCACAAACTCGAGCAAATCGCTTATAATCAGCCTCGCTGTCGGCATGTGCTGGAGGGCCTTGAGCCCCGCAGCTCTCTCCGCTCTGCCTACAATATGCTGCCCGCCTGCGAGACCACCGTGCGCCGCTCCCACAGGAACTCCGTTGGCATCAATCATGGCGGCGTCCCAGCCGCACCGACGCAGCTCGGGTCCATCCCCGTGGTGTCCCGAGCCGTCTGTGAACACTCTCTCGCTCCAACCTTCACTCGGCGACGTCCAGTCGCCCCAGAAAAAGCTCGGGGGATCCTCTGGCGGCGGTGGCACATCAACGCTCGGCCACCGTGGGATGCCCACGCCGACCGCGAAGGAGTCCGTGTCCTGGCGCCCCTGTCCTAAAGGTCCGTGCTCGAGCATCGCATCTCCAGCCGCAGCCAGCTGGGGGTCGAGGCCACGCTCCTCTTCATCGCCCAGCAGTCGCTGTGTCAGCGCTGGGCGCTCGACGAATGCATGCCCGGGGGGCCCCATCCCACGCGGGCGCGCTCTGCAGCCCTGGCGCTCACAGAGTCATTTCTTGAAGAGCTTGGCCCGAGGCCACAGGGAGTCAGCCCATAGACTGCGAAGCGCCCCCGTCCTCCCCGCCCCAGTCACCGCCGCCCCCCGTCCCCCCGCGCAAGCGCGCAGGCCTCTCGGTTGCAGTGGCGGCGTCTTGGGGCAGGCGCAGCGCCCCGCCCCCCCGCGCACAATGCACGAGCAACTCGTGGCGTCATGGTGTGCAGCGATCTGCCTCATCTGCCACCTCTGGATCCCCTGTCTTAGGAGGTCTCGAAAAAACCGTGGTGGAGTTGCCAGCAACGAAATCACTGGCCCCCCATCTGGCCTGACCATCAGCGACGAGAACACAACCTAGCCGATGCGCATGAACGACAAGATGACAACCTTCAGCGGCCCCCTGGCCGCCGCCCACGCGAGCTTGTCGTCGCCGACCTCCACCATGTCCAGCGTGGCTCTCCAGGCCCGCTCCAGCGCCCCCAAGCTGATCTCCGGGTGCCAGATCACCCTGGCGTACTGCATGATCGGCTTGACCGTGGCAGCGAAGACCGGGTCGTCGTAGGGGTTCCGCTGGCTCGCCAGGTAGAGCGCGATGCTGCCTCCTCGCCCTTTGGCGCCCGCCAGTCTCGCCGCCTCCGCGCGCATCGCGCCCAACTCACTCGGCGAAACGCCTCCCACCGCAGCTCCACGCGCTGTGGAAGGCAGCAGGCCCGTCTGCCATAGGCAGGAAGCCTTGGCGCCAGCGGCCCTCCTCAAAGTCCTCGCTCTTCTCATCCTTGGCCTCGACCTCTTGAGCCTGCTCTTGGCCACCGTCCTTCTCGCCTTCGTGCCGTTGTGGTCGTGGCCGAGGTTCCTCAGTGCTGCTTGGGGCGGATCTTGACTTTCGAGGCGAAGGGCTTCACCGCCGTCTGTCCTCGCCTCGACGAAGCAACATGCCCCGATTCGCCCGCCTGCAGCTCCAGCCCGACCTCCGCCGCCTCGTACTTGTACCTGAGCACCGCCTCCCAGGGCACCCGCACGCCACGCAGGTCCTGGCCAACCCACTGGACCGAGGTGTCGTTCGCCAGCGCCCTGGGGATGACGCCAAACTTGGCGAGCCTCTTGAGCGACCGTGCCGTGGCCACCACCAGCGCCGCCATCGAGTTGGAGCAGCCCGCCAGGATGCTCCGGTGCGCCGTGTAGCCCGTCGTCAACGAGCCAAACGCCTTGAGCCTCCTCGGCGCGCGGTGGTACTGCAGGATCGACCACATGAGGCGAAGTGGATACCCCATGCTTCTGGCTTCGCCTAGCACCCGTTCGGCGATCAGGCTGTCGAGCGCCTTCCACGCGTCCAGCAGCGCCGTCACGCTGTGGCCCCCGTTGAGGTTGGTGACCTCCGCCATCAGGTTGTGGTGAAACGCCGCCGCCGAGGAAGTCCTGCCCCTCCTCCCGTGCCCCACAGGTTGGGCACGTCCGCCTGGGCCATCCAACTCCGCGAGATCGTCGACCTCGCCTTGGCCCACAGCCGCAGCACAGAGCTCACCAGCGCGATGAGCCTGCACCCCCCGCTCTCCTTGGGCAGGCGGACCGGCACCGTGAAGAGCCTGCTGGTCGGCCACTCGCCCATCTTCTCGCACTGGCTGAACAGCGCCGACAGCACGCACAGGCCCATATCGCTGAGGTGTGAGAGCGCCAGCGGCGCAATCCCCGTCTGGCCGACGGCAGCCCTTTCCTTGAACTTCCCCGCTGCTTGCCGTATATGTCCAACACTCATCCTCGGCAGCTCCGTCCACTCGTCGAAGTCGGGTGGCTTCTCCAGCGCCCTGACTTCGTGGTGCGACTACACCTCCTTCCACTCGTCTAGGTCGCGCTCTACCAGCTGGCGTGGACTGCCACGGGTCGTGGCCCTCCTCACTTCAGCCGCTAGGGGTAGGCGTGTGAAGTCATGCGCTGCTCGTGCGCCTCCCTCGAGGCTCCTGGCAGCCCAGGCCCTCCACTCCTTGTCGCATTCCTTACCGTAGCTCGTAGCTCTTCCTCAGCCTCTCCGCCTCGCCGATCACAGACTGGACCTTGGTCGCCCACTGGCCCTGGCCCATCCGCTCGAGGCCGCCGTCGAACCACTGCACCACATCCTCGTCGAGGCGCTCCCGCACGTAGTCCGCCTTGGCCACGTTGTCGTAGAAACTCTGGATCTCGCCGAGCAGGTCCACCACCTTGTCCACGTCCACGTTGGTGGTGTCCGCCAGCAGCCTGATGAGCCGGTCCCGATGCCTGTCCAGGTGTCTGGCCCAGCGGGCCGCCACCATGCACGCGTTCACCTCGGGGTCGTGGAGCCGCCGCTTGCGGGGCGGCTGCCATGGGGGCCGGCGGTGAACCGTCAACCTTGGTGACCGCCGGGAACTCGTGGAGCATCCTCGTGCAGTGCGAGCGCGGCAATCTCGCATTGCGCGCGCGGGTTGGCGCGGTCTCATGGAGGAGGACGTGGAAGAGAAGAAAGAGTGAGAGGACTGCATCTCTGGACAAAAAATTAGAGTCATACCAGACCGAGTTCAGGCGTCTGGACACGTTGAGCTGGCGCACCTGTCGATTTCCTTCCGATTGCTGCGCCGAACAGCGTAGTGCAAACCATCGCCATCTCGAAAAATTAGCACGGCACGAATAGTTCTTCGGTCCCAGCGCTGATAGCAGACAGAGTTCAGGCGTCTAGATACTTTAAACTAGTGCACCTGAATATATGTTTTCCGCTTGCTGTGCCGAACAGCTCTGTAGCTCATCTGCAGCTCGATTAAAGTCCAGAAAGTCATCACCATCTCCAAACAAATAGCAGAGCACGAATAGTTTTTAGGCTTCAGCGCTGTCCGCCAGCAGCCCGATGAGCCGGCCCCGATACCTGTCCAGGTGCCTGGCCCAGCGGGCCGCCACCATGTACGCGTTCACCTTGGGGCCGTGGAGCCGCCGCTTGCGGGGCGGCTGCCACTTGGGTTGGACCATCTTGAACTCAGGCTCTCCGTCGCGTCCCTGGTGCTGACGCCTCCTCCTGCCACGCAGAAACCATCGGTCACGCAGGTCCTCCTCGATCGCCCTCATCACCGCGTCCACGTCCCACGCTTGCTCGAGGCCCCTGGCGTCGTCGATGTCGATAACCGTCTGCAGCGCCTCCTCCCACATCTTGACCCTGGGGAACGGTGCCGCCCCTATCGGCGGGGCGGCCCCGAAGCCCCGCGGCTCGACCACCGCCCTGATGTGGTCGACGCGATCCACCTTGGCAAGGTCGACGTGCGCAGGGTAGTGCGGGTACAACGCCGCCTCGGTAGTGACCCGCGCACTTTTCAGCTTCGTGTCCAAGTTGGGCGCCGCAATGACATGGTCCAGGCACGAGACACGAGCCCGCCTCTGCTTTCCAGCATGTCGGCCCTGGTGGCACGACGGGGATGCCTAGCACCTCCTCCAGCCATGGTCCGTGCAGCTCGTCGACCTCCATGGTCCAGTCCCCCGTGGCAACCCAGTCCAGCTTGCGTGCGTTGAGCACGCGCGGGTAGGTTCGCAACTCGTGGACCGTGTCCTAGTTGCCGTCGCCCGTGCCCGCCGTGTGCCGCAGGTGCACCACCGCGACGATGATGCCGCCCTTCACTCCCCAGTGAACATGTCCTGCCAGCAACCTTGCCTCCTCCAGGATGGGGGCAAGCGAAGGGCGGCGCCGTCACCGAGGCCTCCGTCTTCGCGAGAAGCGCCACGCCCCCCGAAACGTCCAAGGGCCCGTCGCCAGTAGACTACCCTGGCGCCCACAGCCCGTGGTAGCCGAGGTCGCGCACCTGGTTCTGCAGCGAGCTCAGCCTGATCTCCTTCACCATGTGCTCCTGCACGGCGAAGGCGCCCTCCACGGGCCGATCCGCCAAATACTCCGTCAACCCGCGGCCGCATGATACATTCACCGTGGTCAACGCACCTTTGGCAGTGCCCAAACTGCCGCTCACATCGCCGTTATTGGAAGCTTCCGTCATGATGCCTACAAGCATCAGTACCACAACCAGCTCCCACACCTTAGTAAGCCCTGTGGGCCCACCTGGACGCCGCCGCCATCTTCTGCGCCATCGCGCGGAGCTCGGTCTCCTCGCTGGGGGCGCCCAGGCCTGCGGCCTCGAAGCTGGTCCTGAGCTGGTCGATCGGCGCGCTGTCCGCCTCGACCTTGATCCGCTTGGGGTCGGGCTCGCTGCTGCCGCTCGCGCCGCCATGAGCCCCCTCATGAACAGGGCGCACCGCGCCAACACGCGTGAGCACCTTCTCCTCCAGCTCCGGGTGCTGCAGCAGCCGCTCCGCCACGTCACCCGAGGCCCCCAGCTCCTGCAGCATCGCGCCCAGGTCCTCCAGGTTTAGCGTCGGCCCCTCCGCCACGGGGGTGTCCTTCTCGTCTGGTGGCATGGGCATCTGGGCCGTGAGCTCACACACCTTCTGCTCCAGCTCCACAGCCTCCACGCGCAGCGCCTTCGCCTTGGCCTTCTCCTTCTCGAGGGCCAGCTTCGCCGCCACGATCGCCTCCTCTGCCTTGGCCACCGCGGCATCCTGCTTCTCGATGGCCTCCTGCTTCGCTTTGTGTTTGCGCTGCAGGCCGAGCAGCTGGGTGAGCAGAGGCTTCTTGGCCCGCAGCTCGTCCACCTTCGCCTGCTTCTGCGCCTCCAGCCTCTCGATGGTGTCCACCACGTCTTGCGCTGGTGACTCGAACGCTCGCATCGCACGCAGCTGGAAATCCAGGTTCTCCAGCTCCTTCCGATACTCCTCGTCTTCATCCTCCTCTCCACCTTCGCCAGCAGGCTTCGCCCCGTCTGCAGGGCGTCCCGCTTTTGCCGCCGCCCGTAAACTCTTGAGTTCCTTCCGCAGGCGCGCCACCTCCATCTGCATCGCCGTCGAGTTCCCGCCGCTAGCGCCGTTCCCGCCTGCAGCCGCTGGGCTGCACTGCTGACGTTGCCGTGCCAGTTCCTCTTCCCCACGGACGTGGCCGAGGAACACCTTACTCTTGTCCCCGCCGCAGAAGAAGCAGCTGCGTTTGCTCCCGGACGTGATGCATGGCATGCCCACTCGCGCCCCCCCTTCGTACCTGCAGTGTTTGCAGTACCAGTCGGGCGTGAGCGCGCCACTCCCGCCGCCACCTCCGCGGCCTCCAGGCGCCATGGTCCTTCGCCTACCCACGGGGGTAACGAGGCCAGCCACAAGACAAGGAGGGCCGCGCGGGGCAATGACCTCGGATCAGGGCGAACTGATCGGGCCAAGAAACAACTGATGACTAGCCGCGGACTAGCGGTATCCACGTGTTCCCCTGTGGAACAAAGCATCTTGAACCAAAATGGCTACGGAAAGAGGAGGAGGAGGAGGAGGAGGAGGAGGAGGAAGAGGAGGCGGAGGAGGAGGAGGAGGAAAAGGAGGAGGAGGAGGAGGAGGAGGAGGAGGAGGAGGAGGAGGAGGAGGAGGAGCTCGAGAACACTCGGCTCCAGAGGCGCCTCGGCGGCGCCTTGCGAGGCCCGCGCGCGGCGCCTCGGAGGCCCGCGGTGGCCGTCGGCGGGCGCCGCGGAGGCGCCGCGGGAGGCCCTCGCGGGTGCCTCGAAGCCCTCGGCGGCCCTCGGAGGCCCTATAGCAGGCGCCTTTCGGAGGCCCTCGGCGGCCCTCGGAGGCCCTCGGAGGCCATCGCAGCCGCCTCGGAAGCACTCGGAGGGCTTCGGGAGCCCTCGAAGGCCCTCGGAGGCCGTCGGAGGCTCGCGGCGCCGCTGGCGCCTGCCCGATCCGAGGAGGCCAAGGCCGGTCGCATCGCGAAACAAAGCGTACCTGGGGGCCTTCGTCGGGTCATTCGCGCCAACTCGCCCGCTCCATCAACTACGCACTCGCTTTGCTCCACTGGTGGTTTCCTCTTCTGTTCTCGTATCTACCACCGCCCAAATTTGCTACCCATCTACCTGTATACGGGCTCTATATTCGGTTACTCGCTCACCAGCCTAGCCACTCACACTCTTACTCACTTACTTGCTTTGTTTTGTGTGGCGTTGCTTCGCTGTGCCTCGCTCGACGACACTCCCGTCCACCCCGCGGCACTTCTCATTTCACGTCCTCCCCCCGGTCCTCCAAGCAGGGGTCGTGGCCCAGAGCAGGGGAACAATGGAAATCCTGCGTCTCCTCTGCCAACCCCATGCGCTAGCGCTGAACACCAGAGCTGCTGCCGCAACCCCATACAACCCCTACGCCAAAATGACAAGTCCTCCTATGCTTGGGTGTGCTACGCTGCAGGAGCGCATTTATCATTCGCTCGAACACCAATGACCCCCCCCTCCCCGCCCCCTGGTCACATCAATTCGCGCCGGCGCCGTCTGGAAATTGGACATGCTCACGCTTTCCCAGACGGCGCCGGCGCGAATTGTTGCGTGACCAGCCCCCTCCACCCTTCCCACCCTGGCCACGCCCGTCGTCGCCAGGGGATGAAACACGGGCTCCAGTGCTCCCCGCCCTCGTGGGGTCACTTGGCATGCCAAGCCCACATGCAGAGGCTGGCCCAGGCCTCAGAGACCGTGCCCAAACCTTCGAGACCAGGCGGCGCCCCATCTGGGGAAGCCAAAAGGTACCGATGCCGCCACTCCCCCGACCTCTCCCGGGGTGCGTTCAGACCAGGATCTCGAGGCGAATCCAGCCGCGGCCACGACGTAGGCCCTGGAGGCCCAGAAAGGGGAGAGCGAGGGGAGGGCAGAGGCATGTGGGTCACCTTTTCCTCCTCTGTGAAGGGGATCTGGGACACACAAACAAACAGACACAAATAACCAGATTCCTCAATTTCTCTCATATTTTGCGGGGTTTCTGTCTTCCCCTCCACTTCCCATATTTTCCCATATTTTCGGGGGAATCGACGATGAAGTGTGTCTGTGTGTTTTCCCCCTCCTGACTCTGACTCTCTTGACGACCCTCCGAGCCTCCTCCGCGGCGGGCGCAGCCGCGCCCCCCCCCCCTGCAGGTGCCGAAGGCGCGACCGAGTCCGCCAGGACGGCGGAGGCCACCCCGGCCAGGGCGGCGGCGGGCCCGAGGGCTGGGCTCGCCTCGGCCGCCCTGCTGCGCGACTGGCCCACCTGAGCGAACAAGACGGGGAGTATTCAAGATCCTCCTCCCTCCTGCTCCTCCTCGGCCTCCTCCTCCCTCCTGCTTCTCCTCGGCCTCCTCCTCCTCCTCCTCCTCCTCCTCCTGCTATTCATCCTGCACCTCCTCCGCCTCCTCCTCCTCCAGCACAGCGAGAGATGGCACGGGTCCCACGAGAGATGGCATATCGACCTCGCGCCGCGGCTTCCGCGAACCGCCAGCGTGGCACGCCAAATCGGAGAAGAAGGCGTTTACGCGCGCGACCTTGCGCGGGAAGCTTACGTGCGAAAGTCGGCGCAAACGGACCCGTTTTTGTTGCGTCGCCCACCTTGCCCTCCCAACCGGGCAGCGGCGTCAGCCCCGACCTGTCCACCGTCTCCGGCGGCGGGCGTATGTCCCAGTTGGAGATGTGCAGCAACTTCAGGCCGCGCACGTGCTCCAGGGCGGGGTCTGGCGGCGCGACCGCCCGCTCCCGCGAGGGCGGACGCGCAATGCTGGCACCTACTAGAGGCCTCCGAAATGGGGTCCGAGTGCGTAGATGGGGTCGGAAAATCGCGCCGCATCGCCGATGCATCGGCGATACATTGCCGATGCATTGGCGCCCTCGGTGTGGAGAACATGGGGCCCCACATCGAGCCGCATCAGCGATGCATCGGCGATGCGGCGCGATCCTCTGAACCCCGCCTGCTCGGACCCCATGTGGGAGGCCTAGAAGAGCACCGCCGCCGCCGTGCGGGGGCTCCAGCGCCGATGCCGACAGCTCCAGCGGCGGCAGCTGGTCGGGGGTTGCTCAAGGTGCCCCTGGCTCAAGTACCCCCACCTTCTCGTTCCATGTTGGAGCCCCTGGGGCCCCCTGGGCCTCGCGAGGGGTGCTCTGCTGGGATCGATGTGTGTTTTGCTAAGCGCTTGCGTTCCATATAATCATGTATAATATGATCTATTTGCTTTATACACATATTATAAGTTGTTGCAAGTGCTGCAAGCTATATATATACCATATACATGTTGCGGACCGTGGTTGTAAACAGGCCCATGGTGATAGCGACCTTAGGCACGTGACCTTTCCTCCGAGCTGTTTTTACGAACCATCTTACCGTAAACGAGCGAACAAGCATAACACCCTTACCATCCTTCTTATCGGGCTTAGGGATCTTGGTCCGAATATGTTTGTATAGATTTCGAAGGTAGAACAGATGTGAGTTAGTAACCACGGTGGCCAAGTTTACTAAGTAGGTTAGCCAGAGAGCATGTGATGCGGCTGTGACCATATGCGCACACATATTTTCAGATCTTGTTCACATATTTTCAGTTGTTGCTCGCATTTGTTAGTATTTCCGCTGCCATTTCTGATCAAACTTCGCGTCAATTTGATTTTGTGCGCAGGTGTGCACGCCAGCGCTGACGTGAGTGCATGATCCGCCATGGACCACCCGACTCTGCAGGCGAGCTTGGCGAAGGTCGCTCCCTACATCAATGAGACGATCGCAAAGTTCAGAGATGGCGACTGCGAGGCATTGAAAGCGAAGTCCCACGAATTGATAGAGCAGTTGTTGACCAATGATCTTGCGGTCAAGGAAGTTCACGATTGCAAAGAAGTCGGCGTTCATTGCGACAACAGAGACGGCATTGGGATTGAAGTTCCCGATGTGCACGTTCTCATTCAACGGATTTGCCAGGCGGGCTGGGACCCGAGGGTCCCGACAGCGATTGCGTTCGAGCGGCCTGACGGCCCGCAGGGCAAGAAGATGATGGATTTCAACTTGAAGCTGATCGCCGACAGCGACGGGCACCTCGCGCCTCTGATCGACCATGAGGTCAAGATATTCTCCGTGAGCTCGTCCCACACGGTCGCGGGCCACCGTTGCGTTAGGATAGTTGGGTCGAAGTGCTCAGCCACATTACCTTGGCCAATCCCCATGCAAAAGGGCGCCTCGGAGCGCGAAGGTAATCGCGCTTCGCGCTCGGCGGCCTCGGCTGGCGCGAAAACATCGACGACGACGATGACGACGACGAAAACTACGACGACGACGACGCTGGAATGCACGACATCCCCCTTCTTCGAGGAGTCGGGCGTGGGGGGGAGGGGCAGG
>CAUYUJ010014693.1:1012755-1042755 GCA_963575745.1 Prorocentrum cordatum
AGGCACGCGCTTGTTTCTTGTTATGCGCAGCATTGCCAGGCTGGCAACCTATCGTTGGTTTTTGCTTCTGCCTCGAAACCTTACGCAGAGAGAGTGGTTAGCAGGGCAAAGTTTGAAAAAAAAGGGAAGCTTGTGCTGATCCCTCTGACCACGTCTATTGGCTCGGGCACGAAGGCACCCGCAACAGGCGTCGTCATCCCGCAGCTTTCGCTGAAGGATGCGCAGGGGAGGGCGCTCCAAGTGTGGCTCAACCCTCGCTCGGAGCAGCCCTCGAAGGACAAGGCTGGCTTTCTCGCGCCGTTTTGGCACGTCGGGAAGGCCGCCGTTGGCGGCAACGTGGCCATGGGCTCGTTGCGCGTCAATGTTTCAAGTGAGGGGGCGTCTGCTTCTGGCCCGTTTCCTGGCCCCAACGTCAGGGGCATTGGCCCGAAGGCTGAGTCGGTTCTGTTCCCTGGCATGTTCAATTCGAAGGTTGTGACTGCGGGGCAGGAGCTCCAGTGGTCAGACGCACCCAAGCGGCCTGCTGATTCTGAGGTCTGAGGGACCAGAGGAGAACCCTCTCAAGAAACGTTCGCGAGGCCACTTTCTCGCGGCAGTTGCGCATTGCTCGCCCACTTGGAAGGGGCATATGGATGGGCATATATATAGAGAGAGATATGTGGATATACATTCATATATATATATATATAGGGAGAGGGACTGAGAGATCGAGAGGAGAGAGCGAGAGAGAGATAGAGATGGAGAGAGAGATGGGGAGAGAGAGAGAGAGAGATAAACGGAAGATTACATACATATACAGAGGTAGAGAGAGGGAGAGGTGGATATACATACGTGTATCTATATATATATACAGACTGTGAGAGAACGATAGTGGGCGTGCGATTGCGCGTGTCGCGGCGCTCGGCTCCGCGGCAACTCGCGCGCAATGGTTGCCCCTCGGATCCACGGCAGCTCGCGCGCAGTGTCGGCGCGCCAGCATACTCGCTCTGTGGTGCACAGTTTTCCGCTGCGCCTGTCCTTCCCCACATTGCTTGCAGGGGCGCGCCCTCAACGTTTGCTTGTTGCTTGCAGACGTGCGCCCTCGCCGTCGCGAGTGAATGTATCCAGTGCAGCGCCGTTGCGCTCATCACCACTCCTCCTCCTCCTCCACCTCCTCATCCTCCTCATCATCCTCCTCTTCCTCCTGCATCCTCCACCCCCCATCACCCCTCCTGACTGACTGACTGGACTGACTGACTCACTGGGCTGACTGACTGACTGGACGGACTGACTGACTGACTTGACTGACTGGCTGGACTGGACTGGTGCATTGACTGGCTGACTTGACTGACTGGCTGGACTGACGGACTCACTGGCTGACTGGCGGGCTCAACTGAACTGACTGACGTGGCCCCAAATGTGATGTTACGCTATGCACTACGTCACGCTATGTCCTGCAACGATATGCTACGCTATGCTGTGATATGCGATTCAACGGGGCCCCGATTGGCTCCCCTCAGGGCTCCCCCATCCCCCCCCTTCTGGAGCTCGAGCTCGCCGTGCCCCCCCCCCTCCCAAACTGTTTATGGGAAGTGTTTGTTGTGTCAACTGTCTAGCTATACTCATAGCCATGGCCGAGCTCGATAAGAGCGAGGGGCGCCCCATCTGGATGTGGCGCTGCATGTGCACAGTCACGCGGTGCACGCGCGCGTGCACGCGCGCGTGCACACGCGCATGCACATACGTACGCATAAGCTCATGACATGGCCCACCCGCTACCCATATGCAGCCCAGTCGTGAGGGCACCGATTGGGCACCGCTGTAGTTGAGAATCGAGTGCACCAAGGGACTGCGTAAGACCGCTCGGGCCCGTCGGCCTGTCTGCAGACGAGCCGACGGGCAATTTGATAACAGGCCTTATTGGCTCGAGCAAGTGCTGCTCTCACTTTATCGGCGCCGTGCCTAGCGGCAATTGCCTCGCAGAGCGCGCGAGCGCTGACAGCCATGCCCTGCATCGCGACAGGTTTCGCTGCCATTTGCGCCGAGGACGAGGTGATCATCGCCAAGGCGTGGTTCACCAAGGTCGTCACCGTGGACGGCCAGGAGTTCGTGGCCATAGATCGCCAGAGCAAGATGCGCAGTCACGTGATCGGGGACAACTTCGCCATGCTCGACGAGCTTATCCAGCTACGCAATATGCAGTGCGGCAAACTTATGTCAGAGCTCGCAACGCAGAATGACCCATTGCTGGCTGACTCCGATAGCCCTGGCTCGGGGCCCCTACCAAAGAGGGCTAAGAAAGAGATGATCGATGAGATCGATCAAGTGATGTCCGTTACTGCCGCGGTGCAAGGCGGCGCTCCTGTCACGGTGAAAGTCCTGGCGTCTGCGACCGAAAGGAGCAAGCTCGTCGTCGAGCTCACGGATAAAGCCATCGCACTACTCGCCTCTGAGCCTGAGCAACTTGAGGGTCAATATGGCGACGATCCGACGCCTACCGTCCAGGAGGAACACGTTTTCTGGGTCAAGTCTCGCTCTAGTGTCAGATCGTTCTATTTCGACGGAGACAGTTGGAAAGTGAAATCGATGAAGGTCGCCAGGGGCACGTGCAGCTTCGCAGAGTTCCAGGAGAAGGTGAACAAGATGGCAAAGGTCGTCGAGGAGTTCTACCTACAGCACCACGTCGAGGAGTGCGTAGATGCAGACAGCCAGGAGCGAGATGCCGAGTGAATTCGTTCAGCGCTGGTGTGTGACAGCAGCGGTCGTAACCCGACGTAGTTGCTGCGCGCGTCGTGGAGAGGCGGTGCTGACTGTTTTGGGGCTCGTGCGCTGTGTCCGTTGCAAGCTATGGGGCTGCGTGCGCGGGGGCGCACAGCGGCACATGGTGAGTGTGCCCAGTAGGCAACTCGAGTATGTCGATTACTCACGTCTCGGATAACATCATCGTGGTCATCATCACAATCATCATCACTAGCTCATTCTCACCTCATTCTCACCTCATTCTCACTTCATTCTCACCTCATCCTCACCTCATCATTAGCTCATCCTCACCTTCATGTAGGTTTCAGTTGCGGGTCTGGCCTTCCGGTACACATGTTCGAGGCCGCCAGGGCGGCCTCGTGCAGTTGTTCGAGGCCGCCAGGGCGGCCTCGAACACCTGTGTCCAGTTTACGACAACTTGGAATCATATGGATCATCGCACAGTTGTGCGACCCCGCCAGGGCAGCCTCGAACGAGTGTTCGAACCTCCCAGGGCAACCTCGACCCAGGTGTTCGAGCCCTCCAGGGCAGCCTCAAACATACGAGCGTTTGAGTAGCGTGATCGGTTTGAGTCTGCTCGATCGCGCCCTGTCAGGCCGCTCGGCAGTCCGTAACGCCGCCCGACGACGGCACCGACTGAGCCGACGCTGTTCGCAGCCGTTTTGGCTCGAGTGACGCTTGAGGTATCCTGGGCTTCTTGGTCAGCGCAGCGCTCGCTGTGCAGTGTTCGCTGGGAGCGAGCGCTCGCCGTGGCAGCGGGCGCCGCGGGCGTCGATGTTGCTGCCCAGCTCGTGGCTGGCATCAGGTCGCGGGTTGCCTTCGTGGCCGCTCAAGCGGGGGCTGGCCTGGGGCGCGATGCATTGCTGTCGGCTCAGGTGACAGCGATTGTCGCCTCGATCACGCAGGCTGGCGCGCTGACCTTACCGCAAGCGACTGCCGTGACGACCGAGATCTCCGCTGGCCCCTGGGCCGACGCCCAGAAAGTCACGCTGGCGACCGCAATCTCTACCGCAGCCGCTGCTCCTAGGGGCGCTGGGCGGTTCAGGGCCCAGCAGCATTGCACCTCGGTGCACAGGCTGTTCAACACCAAGGACTGGGAGTGCTTCCAGGGCGCCGACGCTTCGTGGGACCTCAGGGCGAAGGTCATGGGCAATCGCCTGTGGATGGTCGGGCTCACATGCCCGTCCGAGGACGTGCTCAAACGGTGCGGTGCAATCATTGTGGCGACTACACCCAGCTCGCATGCACGCTCAGCTGAGGAGAAGGTCCAGTTCTGCAAGGACATTCGGGCGCATGTGAAGTGTGTCGACGTCGTCAAGATGAGGATGCATCCCTTTCCACACGTGACTGTGGTGGGTGGGCCCGAGAACTTGTCGGATCAGCTGAAGGAGTTCGCTTATCAGGGGGACATGCCAATCGACCCGCCTCTTCCTGCTGTCGATTTGCACCCTAACGCGCAGGGGATGGCGTACCGCAAGACCCACTGCAGCATTCGCGCCGCGCCGTCGCTCAGGCAACTACCCCAGCAACTGGCCCTCGCTGGCAGCCCGCAGCAGCAGTGGCCCACGTCGATGCCACCGAACCTCGACGAGCGGATGATGCCGATGCTGCAGGCGGCTGGCATGTTGATGCCAGGCTTCGGGATGATGCCATATATGATGGGCGGCGACGGCGGTGGTGTACGCGCGCCTGGTGTCGACCTCGCCACTTTCAGGCCTCCTGACGCTCCGCACGCTGACGCGGATGCACCCCCAGCTGAGCATCGGATAGCCATCGAGGACTGCGCGGTAGGCGGTGATGATGCAGGTGGCAGTGCCGTCGGCGTCCCTGGCGTCGCCCTGACGGCGGACCCGCGTGCTGCCGACCACTCGGGGGCGCCGCCGAACCCTGCCGTGGAGCTTGAGAAGAAGATGATGCAGGCGGCTGCGCACTCCAAGGTCATGAAAGCGGAGGCGAAGGCCGCCGCCAAGATTGAGGCCGACGCGCAGAAGGCGACCGGCACGGAGGGCAGCGCGGCGCGCGGCAAGCACGCGGGCAAGGGGAAGGGCAAGGGGCGCGGCATGGGCAAGGGCAAGGGCAAGGGCAAGGGCGTCAAGGCGTCCATCACCAAGGACACTGTCAAGTGCAACAAGGGGGCACAAGCAGGCGCTTTTGTGTTCCAACCCGCCCCCTGTCATATCAGAACTCACTGCCTACGATTACTTACGCCCCCTCCCACCACACTTACGTGGGGTGGCTGGGCGAGTTCAGCACGTCAAACAATAATAAAAACATAGAACGCAACACTGCGTGACAACAACATCGCGAATGATACATGCTACAATGCGAAGGGTAAACCACATTGGGTGTGGTTCTGAACGCACTTGGTCTGCGAACCTTGCTCAGCCAGACTACTGGACACCACGTATATACATACGCATGCACACCCGCATATTCGGAGCCGTATATACGTGCACATATATATATATATATATATATATATATATCAATATAATGCTGCACGCGGGGCCAGCGTCCACTTGCGTTCGCAATTCGATTGTAGTGGCGGCTGCTTTTTCATCGCGTACGCGCACGTATACGTAAACGTGAGCATCGACACGTGCGTATATCACCGCGCGTCTACGGATGCACATACACCAGCTCATGCAAATGCCCGTGCATGCACATACACAGCACACGCACTTATACATCTGCACTGTCGTATACATGTAAACACACAAAGCAATCGGACCTCCACTCGCTCACGCCCCCCCTTCCCCCTCGGCAAGACCCCGCGTCTTGCGCAGCCCAGCTTATCTTGCAATGTCCCAAAGGCGCCAACACCTACGAGGGGGCCGTTGCGAGCTTGAACCTCAACCTCAAGACCCTCCTGATGCCCAAGGATGTCAAGGGGCGCACCTCGGGAGCTTTCTGTACTCGTGCGTTCCGTGGAGCTGAGAATATGGCATTGCAGAAGAAAGCTTCTGCAGCGGTGGCTAAGGCTGCTGGCCGCCATGCCTGGGCTAAAGCCAAGGCCGCGTGGGATAAGCACCACGACTAGGAGAGCACATACTGAAGGGATCGAGCGGATCGGTATGTTGTTTTGGACCGCTATCATTTCCGATACCTTTTCTCTTAAGCAGGGCCGACGTGCCCAGAATGGGACCCTACATCAACGAATCCAACGCGACTGCACGGGGTATACCGGTCAGCTCGAGCCCTCCCACATGTACAGCTGGAAGCCGCCAGCGCGAGTACATATGTCTATTGGGGTAGTGCTAGTCGGGGGACCTATAGAGCTGGCGCGAGTTTCGTTCTCACGAGCAGGTGCATAAATCGGGCTCGGTGGATTGTGTTGTCTAGGGTATGGGGCTATCTAGGGTATTGGGCCATCTTGGGTATGGAGCTATCTAGGGCGTCTAGGGTATAGGGCTATCTAGGGCATGGGGCTATCAAGGGTAGGCTATGGTATGGGGGTATCTAGGGTATGTGGCTATCTGGGGCATGGGGGTAAACGTGGGCAGTACACGTATGTATTTGGCATCGAGGGAAATCGTAGAGCTGTCTGAATACATCGCTCAAGAGAATTATCTATTAGGCTATCCTGGCAACCGTGGGGCCATAGATAAGGCAACCTTGGGTTATCTAGGGCGCGCTATCCTAGGTGATCTGGTTGGCCCACGCCAGTCCATCCGTAACCAGGTTTGCTCTCGAGCCGCGATCCTATTCCAGATTCAAGCGGTCGGCTGGACTCATGTCGAGGTGCGGAGAGGAGATTTTGGTGCAATTGAGCTCCATGGTGCAGTCCGTGGCGGACAACGCTGGCTGGGAGGCCCACGAATCCAACGCTGTAATGGGCGTCATCTCCAGGGGCCTTCGGCATTCCGCCCCCCCGCAGGGCCTTTGGGGATCTCTAGGGGGCCCCTCGAAAAGCTCTGAACTCTGGGGGCGGGTCGGGACTCTGGGGGAAGATATGCAACAACATGCGTGTGTATTGTCGGCACACCCCTCACTCGGTTCGCGGCCCCTCATTGCACGCTAGGGCAGCGTCGCAGGCTGCGGCTGATATTATAGGCATCCCAACGGTGCCCAGAGGTTCACTGTGCCAGGGCCGACATCATCGACGACAGTTTCATTGCCCTTTCCATTCCCCGATTGTGGCACGGCGGGCGGCGGCTGCATCGGTGGCTCGGTGGTCGGCGGCGGCATCGGCGGGCGGCGCCGCGTCCTTCCCGCGCCCACGACGCCGCCGCTTGCTTTCGCCAGGGCGGGCGTGATCGACGCAGGCGGCGGCTGCTACCACACGGTCGCGAGCGGCGGCGGCGGCGACATGCGCATGGGCGGCGGCATCGGCATGATGCACATGGGCGGCGGCAAGGGGATCGGCAGCAACACGGCGCACATGGGCGGCATCGGCATGACGAACATGGGCGGCGGCAACGGCATGATGCACATGGACGGCATGATGAACATGGGCGGCAAGGGCGGCGGTTGCACGAGGGGCGGCGGCTGCGACCCGTACATCCCGTCAACGAGCGGGAACGTGTCGATCCCAGGGACTCCAAACCATAGTGTTGGGAGTGTTGGTGGCCCGAGGCAGCCGATGCAGCCGCCGCCCCAGCACATGATTTCGCCCGCTGTGTCTAAATCTGCGTCGGTGCACGTCGTTTCTGTTGCGCCGATGCCCGTGGCAAAGGTCATGGGCGCGCCCCCTCCTGGGTGGGTGCCTTACTAGGTGCAGAGCCTGACGACGCCGACGACGACGACGACGACGACGACGCACGACGAGGACCCTCGCACTCGTAGCATCTATAGATGCCACGAGTGCGAGGGTCCTCGCCGTGGCCGAAAAGGCTATAGCCTTTTCGGCCACAAGAGCGTCCAAGATGACGACGACGACATCGACGATGATAAAGTTTTTGTTCAACTCTCGCCGCTGTAGTTGATCGCAGCGCAGCTGGCTATTGACACAGCTCTGTGCTCCCAGCGCACCTGCCTCGTCTGCTAAAGATTCGGCGAAATGCCCGAAGACCGAACGGGGGAGGGTAGAGGAGGGAAACTATAGCAACGAGAGGGTCTCATAGGGTTCCCCAAGGGGCCCCATATGGTTCCCCAAAGGGTCTCAGAGGGTCACCCGACGACCGAACGAGGGAATGTTCCTCAAGGGGTCTCATAGGGTTCCTCCTAGGCTTTCTTGGTCCCTCCCAGGCTGGATGATAGCGTTGGGGCCCAGGGAGCCTCCGACAGCTCCCGCAGAGCTCTGCATTAGCTAGCGGGGGCTTCAATTCGTGTATCTACGTGGTGCAACGTATGCGGTGCAATATATGTGGTGCCGCCTATGCGGTGCAATCTAGGTGACGTGGTGCAACCTATGTGGTGCAATCTATGCGGTGCAACATGTGTGGTGCACTCTTGTGGTCTACTCTATGCGGTGCCGCCTATGTGGTGCAATATACATGGTGCAACCCATTTGGCGTATTATACGCGATGCATCAGTTGCCAACGCGGAAGCAACATCACGCATGCAGTATTAGCCATTTTGGCCCACGTTTCATGACCCACACCGCGAAGAGATCGCGCTTGGGGGATCTTGCGAGAGATTCGTTCGTTACCCAGAATGCTCTTTCCAAGCTTCTGAGGAAGCTGAATGACGAGGGCCTGCCCGACGCATTCAGCACGTTTGCGCAGCGGAAGGAAAGAGAATTAGTCGGTCGGCAGTCCTCGCAATTTGGTTCTTTGGTGCAGAAGGTATCTGTTGTTTCGTCCGATGGGGAACCTGTTGAGATATGGGTGCAACATCCGTTTGCCTGGCTCGAGATAGCGTGCAAGGAATCGTGCTCTTTCAAGGACCTCTTGCAAAGCACGCTGGACCGCTCGAATGGCAGGTTGGACGTCATCGTCTACTCAGACGAAGTCACCCCAGGGAACCCCCTGGGGGATTGCAACGACAGAAAATTGTAGACTATATATTGGACGGTGAAGCAGTTCCCATTAGAGGCCTTGTGCAGCGAGTTGTGCTGGATGACTGTTTCTACGTTGACTTCGAAAGAGTGCGACTCGCTCGCGGGAGGTCTTTCCGAGATGTTCAAGCACGTGCTGAAGTTCTTCCTCGGCGCACCCACTGGGCACGACCTTCGCTCAGGCATTGCTTTCGCGATGCCAGGTGAGCAGCAGCCTCGCCTCCTCGTCGGGACTGCGGCCAGCATGCTGCAGGACGAGCGGGCCCACAAGTTCGCAACCCACTGCATCGGCAGTGGGGGACATAAGGTGTGCGTGATGTGCAAGAACATCCTGGCCAAGAACTCGTCTCTACTACCTGACCCCAGCGGGTACTTGCGGAGCTCAACCACGGTCGACATGAGCTTGTTCGATTATCACGATGACGATTCCGTGCGGGCCATCCAACTCCGATTAGCCGAAGTCGCGGCCAACGACCCAGGGGGCCTCGGCGAGAAGCAAACTTTATTGGGGTTCAATGTTTTCCCAACTGGGGTCTTACAGGACTGCTCGCTCAACCTAGGGCTTATTAGTGTGTGGGCGTGGGACTGGATGCACATCTTCTTAGTCGACGGCATCTACATCACAGAATTGCGCGCTCTCTCCAGCCTGCTGAAGAATGCCAGCCTCGGAGGCGAAGCTTGGGATGCATATTTGAGCCAGTGGGTTTGGCCAGGCGCGCATGCGCGCGCCAAGAAACTTTGCAAGGGCAACGAGACCTTTTCACAAGGCGGTAGCGCGTCAGAGCAGATGTCATCATGCCAAGTGGTATCGAAGTTTCTTCGGGACGTCGTTGCGCCTACAGGGTTGTGCCCCGAGCAAATCGAGAGCGCGCTGCTCCTGTGCGACGTCGTCGAGCTCCTCAGCGTCGCCAACGCAGGGATTGTAGATCCAGTGATGCTGGGTATCGCAATACTTAAGTTTTTGAATGCGCACCTCCGCGCATGGGGTGAAGACCTTTGGAAGCCGAAGCACCATTGGTCGATACATCTGCCTCGCCAGTTTTTGCAGCATGGGCTCCTGTTGGGATGCTTCCGCTGCGAGAGGAAGCACAGAGTCCTCAAGCGCTTCTCTGATAGCCATCATAACACGAAGTCTTTCAACAAGTCCCTCCTTGAGGAGGCGACAGCTCAACACCTTTACGATTTGCGCAATCCGTCGGTTCATTCTGATCTTCTTGAGCCGAGAACGGCGAGCAAGAAGATGGAGCGTGCGTTGCGTTCGGAGTTGTCTCTGCCTGTCAGTGCCAGCATTCTGACGTCGAAAGCGGCGTATATTCGGTCCAGGATAGTCCAGCGCGGAGACACGGTCTGCTATCGCGTCCAGGGCGGTGGAGTTGGCTACGGACAGCTTTATTTTCACGCAAAGGTGCAAGACAGGCTATTGTGTTGCATTTCTAGGTGGACTGTGTTGCACTCCAGCTCTCGGCAAGTCAATTGCGTCGTTCGGGAATCCCCCGAACTTCTTGATTCGGCCTGCGTTTTGGATCCGTGCATTTCTTTTTTCGCTAGGGCTGGCCAGGTCTCAGAGGTGCTCGTGCCAACAAGAGAGAGGCTCGGGGCCGTCTCTTGAGCGCCACGTCGCGGTGCGACACAGGCGCGCACTCAGCCAAACTGCGTTTGTCAGCCAGGACTGTTCGGATGGTACCTCCCCGTTGGACTGTGCAGAAGCAAGCCATCGCTCCCTTCGAAGACGCCTGCGGCGAATCGCCGCCGCCCCCCTGCCTTTTAGGGGAGCGCCTCCGCGGCCGCGCGTTGGGCCCCAGCTGCGCCCGCACTATGGATTCCCCCAGCCGCGCTGGATATTCTTGGCGCTTCGCGCGCCCCCACTCGCCCGTCCAGAAACGACGCCCATGCGCGTTGATGCCATGAGGGAAGTGTGGGAGCAAATATGGGGACAGCCGAACTGTTCGAATGAGGAGGAGGAGGCGAATGAGGGGGATGGGTGGATGGATGGTGGAGGAAGGGCACGGGCGATGATGATGATGATGATGAGGAGGAGGGGGAAGATCAAGAGGAGGAGGAAGAGGAGGAAGAAGATGAACGGGCGACATGGGCGTGCCGCCCGCTACGGAGGGATCAGTTCCCCAGTCCCTTGGCGGCACAGGGGGGCTCTCGGGCGTTTTGGGTGCCTCAGGGGGGGCTCTGGGGGCCGACCTATGACCCTGCGGCCATGCGACCCTGCGACCCGACCTAAGACCCTAAGACCATGGACCCTAAGACCATACTACACTAAGACCGTGCGACCCTAAGACCCTAATACCATAATGCACTAAGCCACTATACCCTAATACCCCAAGGCCTTAATACCCTAATACCTTAAGGCCGCATACGGCCCGAATGCCCCAAGGCCCTGAGGCCCTTAGACCCTAATACCCAAAGGCCCTGATACCCTAAGACCCTATAGGACCCTGAGACCCTGAGACCCAATGGCCTGAAGACCCTAAGATCCTAAGCCAATGCATCGCAAAGACCCGACCTAAGACCGTAACACCCTAAGACGTTAATGCAGTAAGTCCATCAGACCTTGAGACCCTAAGATCCGAACGGCCCTAATGCCTTAATGTCCAACGGTCTTATAAGGCCCTATACCCTGAGACCCTGAGACCCTGAGGCCCGAATACCCTATGACCCTAAGAAACTACGACCATAAGACACTAAGGCCTTAGGGCAGTAATACAATATGACACTAATACCCTACGGCCATGTAGACCCTAGTACCCCAAGGTCCAAAGACCCTAAGGCCATAAGGCCCTAGGGCCCGAAGGCCCCGAGACCATCAGACCATGTAGGAGGCCCTGAGACCATAGGGCCCTAAGGCACGACTGCCCTAACGCCCTAACGCCCTAAGACCCTAAGGCCCTAAAAGCCTAAGATCCTAAGACCCTGAGGCCCTACCGAATACCCTAAGACCTTAATGCCATAATACCGTGAGACCATACGGCCCTAACGCCCTAAGGCCCGACGACCCTAAGACGCAAATGCCCCATAAGACCATATGACCGTAAAAGGCCTTATAAGACCCTAAGGCTCTAATACCTTACGGCCATAAGGCCCTAAGGCCATAAGACCCTGAGACCATCATGCCCTCAGACCATAAGGCCGTGCAAGTGCGCGTGAACGCATACATGGAAAGCAAAACGTTTTATATGCGCGCGCATTTGTTCTGCATGCTATCCGAAAACGATGAATAGCAAGAACATGTACAATTATGCATCGCCAAAAACAAATCGCCACCAAACCAAAAAACAAAAAAAACACGCCGATTGCAAAACAAATCCGCGCTGTTTGTCGGCGCTTGCAGCGCTTGGCAAGAACATATAACCAGGTTAAGCCGCCGCCTGTCCTGATTACTGAAACTCTGATAAACAGTTTAGGCGGTTCGGCCATAATGGATAAAACTACGTTAGAAACAGCAGAAGCTGCTCCCCGATAACGCGCTTCATAAGTAGGTTAGGTAACCGACCCAACGCCTTTAAAACTTATTATACCCAAGCCAACCAAATACCAAGCGACCAATCGATCCCAGTGGAGGCCGTGAGGGCCTCCTTGGAAATCCCGGGGGCCCTTGGGCCGGGGGCGCTTCTGCCAACACCCGAGCTGGAAGCGGGGGCGCTGCCCAGCGCCCGCGCCGCCGGCCTCCTCGGGGTCGGGCGGCAGCCCCCCCGCCTTCGGCCTGGGCACGGTGCGCCGCTCGGGGGAACTGTCCGAGCTGCTGGCCGCCGCCGCGGCTCCTCGGGCGGCCGCGGCGGCGGCCGGCTCCGGCGGCCGGTCGGGCGGCGCCTCCTCCGCCCCGCGGGGGGGCGTGCGCGGGCGCTCGCCCGGAGGCCGCGCGGGGGGACCCGCCCCGGGGGCGCAGGCCGCGAGGGCGGCCCCGCTGTGGTGCCGAGTGTCCTGGCTACCCAGACCACCCCAACCCAACCCAACCCAACTCGAAGTGCCCACTTTCGGTTTGGGGGTGCACGAATTCCACCTGTGTTTTTCCCTCAAACTGCGCGTCGCTGAAGGATGCTCGTTTCTCTTCTGAGGGACTGGGCCTGTCAGTCGGTCTGGCGGCTACGTCGTCGGACGCTGCCCCGTCGCCGCCCGTAGCTGAGCCTGTCGGTCGGTCTGGCGGTTATGTTGCCGCCATCGCCGCCCCGTCGCCGCCGTCGCCGCTGCTAGATTCCCCTTACTAAAAGAATTACTCCGAGGGAAGGACCCCGCATGAGAATCCTCTGGGCGAATCTGGAAAAAAACCCTCACCGTCGCCCTCGTGGTTGGTGAGGCGTCCTGGCTGTCTCTTCTGCGTAAATTTCTTTTCGCCCTGGCGCGGGCCCTCCCCCCCGCTCCCTACGTTGCCCCCGACCTCGCCCTCCTGTTTTGGCTCCGGACATTCAGAAAGTTGCCCGGGAGTGGTGTTCTGGGAACGCGAAGAACACGAAGTGGCCTACAGTTGGCTCTGGGCATTCAAAATGTGGCCCCGGAGTGGTGTTCTGGGAGCACGAAAAACACGAAGTGGCCTACAGTTGGCTCCGGGCATTCACAATGTCGCCTGGGAGTGACGTTCTGGCAGCGCGAGAGCCCGAAAATGGCGACAACTATAGAACTACATGGCCCGCTCGGATTAATAAAATGATCCGCGGGCCCCCTAGGGAGGAGGCTCCCGCTTTAGACTTCCTCGCAATTCACTCACCAGTGTGTCCTGGGAATGGCGTTCTGGCAGCGCGAGAGCCCAAAAGTGGCGACAGCTATAGGAATTGGATGACCCGCTCGGATTAATAACGTGATCCGCGGGCCCCCTAGGGAGAGGGCTCCCGCTTGAGACTGCCTCGCAATTCACTCACCAATGTGGCCTGGGAGTGGCGTTCTGGCAGCGCGAAAGCCCAAGAAAGGCCGGCGACAGTTACAGGAATTGGACGACCCGCTCGGATTAGTAACGTGATCCGCGGGCCCCATAGGGAGGGGGCTCCCGCGTGAGACTTCCTCGCAATTCACTCACAAAGGAGGCCCAAGGCGAGTGAGTGAGTGAGTGAGTGAGTGAGTGACTGACTGACTGGTGATGATGATGACCATCACTCTTTCTCACGCGCACACTCATTATCATCATCATCATCATCATCATCATCATCATCATCATCATCATCATCATATGTGAACTCATGAGCGTGTGAGTGAGTGAATGCTGATGAGTCAGTGAGTGAGTGAGTGAGTGGACGAGTGAGTGAGTGAGTGAAAGAGTGAGCTAGTGAGTGAGTGAGTGAGCGCACGAAGACAGAAGAGGAAAGGGGGTGAGGTAAGGAGGTTCCTGCGCGGGGTGTCCAGAGAACATTACTCCGACGGAAGGACCCCGCATGAGAATCCTCTGGGCGAATCTGGAAAAAAAACCCTCACCGTCGTCCTCGTGGTTGGTGAGGCGTCCTGGCTGTCTCTTCTGCGTATATTTCTTCTCGCCCTGGCGCAGGCCCTCCCCCCGCTCCCTACGTTGCCCCCGACCTCGCCCTCTTGTTTTGGCTCCGGACATTCAGAAATTTGCCCGGGAGTGGTGTTCTGGAAACACGAAAAACACGAAGTGGCCTACAGTTGGCTCCGGGCATTCAAAATGTGGCCTGGGAGTGGTGTTCTGGGAGCACGAACAACACGAAGTGGCCTACGGTTGGCTCCGGGCATTCAAAATGTGGCCTGGGAGTGGCGTTCGGGCAGCGCGAGAGCCCAAAAGTGGCCACAGCTATAGGAATGGATGACCCGCTCGGATGAATAACGTGATCCGCGGGCCCCCTAGGGAGAGGGTTCCCGCTTGAGACTTCCTCGCAATGCACTCACAAATGTGGCCTGGGAATGGCGTTCTGGCAGCGCGAGAGCCCAAAAATGGCGACGGTTACAAGAATTGGATGACCCGCTCGGATTAATAACGTGATCCGCGGGCCCCATAGGGAGGGAACTCCCGCTTGAGACTTCCTCGCGATTCACTCACCAATGAGGCCTGGGAGTGGCGTTCTGGCAGCGCGAAAGCCCAAAAATGGCGACAGTTACAAGAATTGGATGACCCGCTCGGATTAGTAACATGATCCGCGGGCCCCATAGGGAGGGGGCTCCCGCTTGAGACTTCCTCGCAATTCACCCACACACGAGGCCCAAGGCGAGTGAGTGAGTGAGTGGGTGAGTGACTGAGCGTGTGAGTGAGTGAGTGCTGATGAGTCAGTGAGTGAGTGAGTTACTGAATGAGCTAGTGAGTGAGCAAGTGAGTGAGTGAGCGCACGAAGACGGAAGAGGATATGGGGGTGAGGTGAGGAGGTTCCTGCGCGAGGTGTCCAGAGAAAACAAGAACCCCACTTTGGATGCGGGGAACAAGAAGCCCACTTTGGATGTGAGGAACAAATAAACTCGACCCCCCCCCCGGAGATAACGGTACACCTTTTCGTATTGCAATGTACAAGTCATTGCGCACACTCGTCCATCCTCAATATGAATCCATACTATTCCAGCCAGGCCGGTATCACTTCCCCCCGCCATCCTCTGCAAAAGTGCTATGCGCGCGCTCTCGCTTAGCCCTTGCCGAAAATGGGAAGAAGTGCGCAAGCGCGCGTCGTCGCGCGCGCATGCCAAAAATCTGTCAGGAACCTTCGTTTCCGGAAGGATTTCAAAACGAGTTTACAAACAAACAACATACAAAAACACATGGTTTCGCAACACTGGTCCCCAAAAAAAACTTACGCGCGCGCACTTGCGAAATCTTAAGAAAACCATGCGGCTTTTCTCCTGCGAAATGTTCAACCAAATGCTACCAAACGGGCTTCGCGCGCGCATGTCGAAATCTTTCGAACGCGCTTGCTCGCGTGCCGTCCCGAGAATCCTCTGCAACAGATGAAACGAAGTGCAGACGCGCGCGTCGTCGCGCGCGCATGCCAAAATCCTTCAAAAACCGTAGGTTTCAGAAGGAGTTCAAAATCGTGTCCAAAAAACATACAAAAACAACAGGTTTCGCAACACGGATTTTCAACAAAAGCGTGCCCGCGCGCTCTTGCGTCGTCGTCGTCGTCTTCGTCGTCGCCGTCCTCCCTCCTCCCTCCTCCATCGTCGTCGTCGTCGTCGTCCTCTGTCTTTCCTCGTCGTCGTCGTCTTGGCGTCGTCGTCGTTTCCGTCGTCGTTGTCGCCGTGGTCGTCCATTTTCCCTCGTCGTGTTCGTCGGCGTTTCGTCGTTGTCCCTCCTATTTCGTCGCCGTCGTCGTCGTCGTCTGTCCTCCTCCCTCGTCGTTGTCGTCGTCGCCGTCGTCGCCCTCCCTCTTCCCTCGTCGTCGTCGTCGTCGTCTTCGTTGGCGACGTCGTCGTCATCGTCGTCGGTTCCGTCGTCGCCATCGTCGTCGTCGTCGTCGTCGTCGTCGGCGTTGCCGTCGTCGTCGTCGGCGGCGTCGTCGTCGTCGTCGTCGGCGTTGTCATCGTCGTCGTCGTCGTCAGCTTCGGCGTCGTCGTCGTCGTCGACGTCGGTGTTGTCGTCGTCGTCGTCGTTGTCGTCGTCGTCGAAGTGGTTGGGGACGTCGTCGCCGTCGTCGAAATGGTTGGGGACGTCGTCGGCGTCGTCGTCGTCGTTGTCGCGGTCGTCGTCGGTGTCGTTGCCAAGTGCCAAGTGGTACCCACCGTCACGGTCTTAAGAAGTCTTGCGGCCAAGTTGCGGGTGGGAGGATGGGGTGTTTGCACGAGCAGTGGAGAGGACAGCTTCAAGTTGAGCAAGCGAAATGCACAACATAGATTGCGCAACGTAAATTCCACGACACAACTTGCACCACATACGCACGTATACGTATGGATATACGTGCGTGCGTACATACATACAGACATACATACATACACATAATTGTTTGTTTGTATGCATGTATGTATGTGTGTATGTGTATATATATATAATGTAACACATATAATGACGCACTATAATTCGGCAACATAAGTTGCCATCTGTATTGCATTACTTTGATAAAACCACATATATCACACAACCTCTGAAAGTTTGCATCCCCCTCATCCGGACGCCCTTGCGCGCGGGTTTTCTTTTTTGGTTGTTCGGGGGGCGCGATCCGTGTTAAACGATACCACGTCTCCACCCGCACGCGTCGGCCGCGCGCGTATGTCGGTTTCCTTCCAAAACCTTTGTCACCGACCCGAAGATATCGTCATAATTACCGGCGGGCGTGATTAACATCGGCGCCGTCATTGGCCGCGCCATCGTCATCGCCACCATCGTCACCATCATCGCTGCTGTCACCATCGTGTCTACCGTTGTCGGCGTCGCCATGATGCTGCTCCCCGTGTCGTACTCGAGCGCACGTTGGGAAATGCCCAACGGTCACCGCCACCGCGGCCGCGTCGGTCGCGCCGCACTAGCTGGTCGCTGCGCGCGCGAGCGTGCGCGGGCTAGCGCGGCAGTCAACGCCAAACACTCATCGCCATCGCCGTCGCATAGGTTCTGCGAACGAGGTTGCGGGCGGGTGGGTGGGATGATTGCGCGAACACTTGGGTACACAAGTCACTGCGATCATGGGTGAATTGCACCACGTACGTTGCACAACAAACATTGCACGACACATATCGCACCACATCTACAGCATAACATACCTTGGTTCACACCTATTGCGCACCATTAGATGTGACACGTCGACTCCAATGAACATGTTGCACCACATAGGTTGCAACACATAGGTTGCACGATTGTACCACGTAGCCTGCACCACATATATATATATATATATATATAGCACCACACATATTGCCCACATGCACTGCGCAGCAGAATGTGCCGTACGGATTGCGCCACCAAGATTGCACCACATAGACTTCACGTCATCGCTTGCCTCACATATATGCCCGCTGCTCTGCGAAAGTTAGGATCCACCCCAGCCCCCCGGGATTGACCGCCCGTTTTTTCGTAACGAAACCTACAACATATACGTGTATATATATATACATATATATATATATATGTATGTATGTATGTATGTATGTATGTATGTAAATACATACATATATATATACACATGTATGTATATATATATATATATGAGATGCCCCATCGTCCATCCGATTTATGAGCTCGTACCATCCCAGCCACGTTGGTATCGACATATCCCGCCATCCTCTGGAGTCGGTATTATGGGCGCGCGCTCGTTTGTCAAAAACCGTCAATTTCCAAACACCTTGTGCAACCAATGTGACGAAAAACACATGCGCACATCGTCGCGCACGCATCCCGAAATCTGTCCGAAAACTTCAAGTTTCGTGCGGGTGTTAAATTCGGCGACCCCGAATGCCCCGGAAACGTGTGCAGGTACATGGATTTGCAGCATAAATTGTCAAACAAGATGCGCACATGTGCGAAAACCCGATGGGTTTGGCCCCATGTTCACCACATTCGACAAAACGCACCCCTCGCGCGCGCATGTCGAAATTATTCGAACGCCCTTGCGCGCGTGGGGGATGGGGGGGGCCATCCGTGTCAAAGAACACCATGCGGGCCACCCGCGCGCTTTCGTCCACGCGCGCATGTCGAAAGCTTTTCGGAATTTGCATCACCGACGCAGAGACACCATCATCGTCATCGGCGTGATCATCATCGGCGCAGCAATTTGCTTTGTCGTCGTCATCGTCATCCTCGCAACCATCATCGTGTCTACGGGCATCGACGTCGCCATGACACTGCGCCCGCTCAAGGCACCGACTCGCACTGAAGTGCCCGCGCGTCAGCGCGGCCTGCGAGACGCGCTGGGATGTGCCCAACAGTCACCGCCACCGCGGCCGCGTCGGTCGCGCCAAAATAACTAAGTGGCCGCTGTGCGCGCGAGCGTGTTCGTGCTAGCGCAGCTGCAGAGATGCACCAGCCAACACCAAGCTCTCATCGCAATCGCCGCCGCATGGGTTTTGCAAACCAAGCTGCGGGTGGATGGGCTGGACGATTGCAAAAGCAGTGGGGCTGACAACTCTGAGCCTTCCCGAATCAGCTGCACAACGTAGATAGCACAATATGAATGGCACGACATAGATTGCGGGAGACGCGCTGCTCGGGGTCCACGCGGGCTAACGTTCAGTGTTCCGGGATTTCTCCTCGCTGCGAGTGGAGGGCAACTTGGGGCCTTCGGGATGGGTTGGGGTGGTTTGTCGGGTACTGACATCCTGCGGCGGCGGCGCGCTCCGAGCCGCGGTCGCCTCGGCTGCATGCCCCGCGGCGCCGTCGGCATCCTGCGCGGGTTCCTCCTCGCGCCGCGGGCGGTAGGCGGCCCAGCACGGCGCCTCGGGCGGCGACTGGCCGCCCGGCGGGGAGGCGGAGCCGCGGGCGTCGTCGTGCCTCGGCGTGACCTCGTCGAAGCCTCCGTGGGCCACCAGGTCCGCCGGATCGAGCCCGTAGAGGTCGCGGTGGCGCGGCCTGGGCTGATAGGTGATGTTAAAAACGCTGGGGGCTTTTCTCTTTGTTGTTCGGCAAACCGACAGGAACCACGGCAGCCCAAAACAGCAAAAACCGAACCGAACCGACAACGGCGCCAACGAGACGGGGGGAGCAACACGCCGATTTTGAGAACGAGAGGAGCCTCCTTCCCCTCCCCCCCAGCGCTCTCCCACCATCGCAGGGCCTGGGGGCGAAGATGTCGCCGCTGTCGTCCTCGCGGTCGCCGCACGGCGCCCTGCCGCAGCCCGGCGCCTGCCTGCAGTTGGAGGCCTGAGCGCAACCCGAGGGCGCGGCGCAGGTGGCTCCCATGCGGGGGCAGGACAAGAAGAGAAGTGCGGCGTGCTTCCAGCCCAGACACGCTTGAGTCATGAAAGACAAATTCAACAATCACAAGTTCTCCGAGCTGATTCGAATTTCCCCGAGCGAAAACATGAATGTGTTGTTCTCTCTGCTTGCTTTTTGTTCTTTCGGTTGTCTTCTCTGGCTTACCCGGGCTCAAGGTGCTGCCACTGCAGATCACACCACCACTTGAAGCCATCTTTGTGAAACGCCACAAAAGGAATCCCTTTGTACATGTTGCTACGGCGGAGAAGTGTTCTATCTTTTCGGCTCCTGGAGGCTCGCTTGCTTCGAACCGTCAGAAAAACCACTGAGGACAAAAAAAACGGTCCTGGGGAATAACGCGAGACCTCTGGGGGTCGACGCTCTGGAAAATGATGACGTCGGGGGTCTGGGAGACGGGCCGAGGGCTGGATGGGGGGGCACCAGAGGGTGGAACCGGCGCGGCGCTGGCAGCAGTCTGGGCGACCTTGCCCCTCGAGCAGAAACAGCAACGCGAGGGTCGCTTCGCTGGCGGAGGGAAGATGGAAAGGAGATTGTGAGTGATACATGAGGAGGGGTGTGTGGAGGTGGGGGGAAGAAGCAGGAGGATGAGGGAGTTGGGAAGAGGATGATGAGAGGATGATGGGCGGCAGTGGATCTTGACTCTTGGGTAGAACTGGGCGGCACGGAGAGCCGAGAAATCACGGCACTCACACCTGCAGAGGGACCAAGGTCAGTAATGAGTGGACCCATGCAAGCCGCTGCAATCACGATCACGCCGCTGCGGCTGGAATGCATTCCAAAGCGGGATGAAATACAGCGGGACGTCTTCATGGATGGGCGCGGGGAGGAAGAGCGTTTTCGAGAGCACAGCAGAAGAACAGGCAGGAGGGAATGGGCGACAGACATCGAGTTGGTGCTGAAGCAAAGTCACAAAGCGTTGATAAAATGGATGATTGGATGGGGATGTGAGTACGGGCAGTGAGGGGGCAAAGGGTGATCCGCCAGTCAGCGTCATGCCAGTCCAGCAAACCGCACCAAAAGGGAGGTCGTGTGAGGGTAAGCGGCTGTTTTTGTTTGTGTGGTGCAGAATCCTTGCATGCAAGCTGTCTTTGAGCTTCCGTCCCGTACTGACAAGATGCGTTCGTAGTGGGGTTGGCAAGGGGTGCTGGGATTGCACCAGGATAACACAACTTCTTTGATGTCTTCAACATGCGCCAACAATGGGTCTACATCCTCAGGAGATCCGAAGGATCTGGGCGATACTCGTGACGCGAAACATCTGATTTGCCCTTCGGCCATATGAAGCTCAAGGCCACAGCTCAACCACAAGAGCCCCTCTTCTCAACTTCCCCCCAACCTCCTGTCTGGTTGGGGTCGCCGGGAGTTGGAACGCCCAAGGTCGTCCCAGGAGGCTCCAGCATTTCTCCAGGTAGCCCAAGACTGCCTCCAAGACGGCGCAATATTGCCCAAGCTGACCCAGTGGTCTCCAACATACCCCTAAATGGCCCAAACACATGATGTCCGAAATAATCAAACTAAAACAAAACACGGGCACGAGGATGTCTCCGATGAGCACCCCAAGTGACTCCCAAGAGGGCCTCAGTAGGATTGGTTGGGCCCCCTTATTTTAAGTCGATGGCCTCCAGGCGAGAACACCTCATGGGGGCCAGGCTGTTTTATATCATTGGCTTAACAACGCCCCCAGAGTTCTCAAGAGGTTCCCCGAGAGCCGCGCGTTGGCCGTACTGGAGGAATACTTTGGCTGGTCACTTGGTTTGACTGGTGTCGCACCTCTGTGGCTAAACACTCATCCGCTTAACTTCCCACGTGAACTCTCCTGGACATCTTATCTCATGTCTGGAAAGGTTGATGGGGATACGCAACAGCTGCAAGTCATTCATCACTTGTCTGCATCACCTTCATTGACTTGCAACAGGGCTGCAACTCAAATTGGTGAAATGCCGAACCGCAGCCTGCAAGACGTCCCACGTAGATCGGAGCCGTCTCACCTTCGCTAGCAAGCTGGCGCACAATCCGTCTACGTTACCATATGACATCAAACGATTTGGTCCAATGAGTAATACCACGACGCGAGGTCAGAATCATGGAGGCGATGCAGAGTACAAGACGATGGAGCAACAACGCACGACTCCTGATACCAGTGGCAGTGGCAACAACCGCCCGCATGATAGAACGCAGACTTTACCATACGAGCAAGTGGAAATACTGCGCACCCGAAGAGACCTAGGCCTTGAAGCCAACTGACTTCGCTGGACTCAGGGTCTTGAAACTCCAAGGTTCTCGTCGCGAATTTCTTCCACCCACAAGAAGTCCAAGGCAACGCCCAAAGCGGCGTCTTGATGCGCTTCCCAACTGCATGCGTCGAGTCTGCTTTGCAATGATGAGGATGTCATGCACAATAGTCACATTGCCACAAGAGAGCCCCTACGCAGACAAGCCCGGACCAACTCCGATTGTTGGTGTAATTCATATCCCGGACAGATCTTTAGAATGTCCAGACAAGCCTTTCTGAACCGTCCAAGACGCCTTGTTGGACCATCTTGCCGTCTTGGAGCTATCTTGGACCCTGTGGTGCCGTCTTGCGGCTGGAATTGGCCTTCTGTTGGGCAGTTTTGGGTCATTATTGATCCGCCTCGGGCCCTCTAAGCCAGATGTGATGGGAAGCAACACGCGAGCAAATTCAAGTATGAATGTGAACAAGTGCGGGGCTCCGAAATTTATGTATGGAAGCAAGCACATCTAGCAAACTGGGGCTTACCCGTGAACCGACACATTCGGCGGCGAGTCCGGGGGGAAAGTCAGAAGGGTCGGGCCCTCTCAGAAGGCTTGGAAATCCTGGGGCCTTCTGACAATCTTTCTGAGCCTTCCCGAGAGACACAGAAAACCTCTCAGAAGGCGCGAGGGCTTCTGAGAAGCCCCGCCGCCTTCTGAGAAGGCCTTCTCCTTCTCACTTCCCCCCCTTGGCGCGCCGCCGAAATTGCTTTTTGGGTCATAACTCGGGTCTCCCGCGGCCGTTCGGGACGATTTGGGCAGCCCCGGAACGCTCTCGGCGAGGCGCAGCCGCTGGAACGCATCCCGAGGGCGGAACACTGCCAAGAAAAACGAAAACGCCCGAGAACCTCGAACCCGGGTCCATCGCTTGTCCAAGAAATCCGCGCGAATCGTCAATAATAAAGGCTCTTCGCACGACTTGCATGCGCAGTCTCCTGGGGTTGAGGTTCCCTGGCGTTTCCTGTACTCGCCGCTCCCTGGTCCAACGGCCGCCACGCGGCTCCCGTCTGTTGCCCGTGTACAGTAAGGGAGGGGGGGGGTCCAACGCCGACCCAGAATCCTCGTACATAGGGAAACGAATAATGACATAAACATGAGAACTCGGAGGTCCGCGCGGAGTTCTCGGATTTGCGCTGGACAACCCCCTTCCCTGGCGCGCGGAGCGCGCTAGGAGCGGCGCTGGAGGCGCTGGGGGGCCCAACGCGGATCCAGGAAATCCGCGCGGAGCGCGGACGAGTTTACGTTTATGGCGTTTTACTTCTTCGATACATGCGGGGATGGATGCGCGGTAAGGATGCAGGGTCCTTGGAGGCCCATGTCCACGTTGTTCGAGCGAGCTTGGCCAGCGGGTCGCTCGGGAGGGGCCGAGGGGGCGAGGGTGCAAGGGCAGCCCTGGGAAGGTGGCCCATCCTTACCAATTCGGGGGCGCGCCCACATGGATTAGCGACCCGTGGATTCGGCGCGCGGTCGCAAATCCATGGATCGGGGGAGGTGCCCTCCTCAAAATGCGGCCAATGCCGCCTCGCTCGGCGGCGGGAATCCGCGATTTCCAGTGGAAACGGGGCCCGTCGCTAATCCACGCCCCCTTGATCCATGTGTGTGATCGCCTGACGTAACTGCGGGGATGGATGCGCGGTAAGGATGCAAGGGCGTTGGAGGCCCATGCCAACATTTCTCTTGAGCGAGGCTGGCCCGCGAACGTCGCTGAGGATGGGCCGAAGGGGCAAGGATGCAAGGGTAGCCCTGGGAAGGTTGCCCATCCTTACCCATCGGTCGGAAGAAGTAGGTAAAAACATGGAGCAGGAAGGCGGATAACTAGATTTGGTTCAGGCCCTCCCAGAGAAGAACAACACACGGCAAAGCATGTCGAATCTTGAAGTGGGAAGGCGCATGAAGTAGATTGGAATCTGGGAACCCAAGAACTTTGACTTTCGACGATTGGCGTGAAGAAGTGCGGGTTGAGTGTACGGACCTCCGACATTTCATATGCGACGTCTTCCTCGCGCCGTGGCGGAGCGTCGTCGTGGGGAGGAGCCGTGCCGCTGCCACCTCTTGCCACCCCGCCGAGCCCGGCTGGGCCCAGCCCCCGGGCCCGGGAGCGGTGCATGCGCCCTCCTGGCGTGGCCAGGGAGGCGCACACGTGCCGATCCTGGTGGCCACGCTGACGTTTGACGGG
This sequence comes from Prorocentrum cordatum, assembly GCA_963575745.1. Lineage (NCBI taxonomy): Eukaryota > Dinophyceae > Prorocentrales > Prorocentraceae > Prorocentrum > Prorocentrum cordatum. Next base: position 1,036,670 of record CAUYUJ010014693.1, read on the forward strand.
CGAGGCTGGCCAGCGAAGTCGCTCGGGATGGGCCGAATGGGCGAGGATGCAGGGGCAGCTTCGGAGAAGTTGCCCATCCTTGCTATGCGGGTTGACTGTATACACCCTCCTGGCGTGGCCAGGGAGGCGGACATAGACCGATCCTGGTGACAAGCTAATGCCGCCAGAGAAAGGGAATGGGGAGACCAAGAGGTACCGATACCGCTACAGTGGAGACCAGTCCACAAGAAACCTTCCACAAGAAACCCAACCCCGAGACCCCAGGACGTCCATTGATTTTTGGTGGGAACGTCGCGCTTTCCACAGCAAAAACATCGAAACCCAAGAAGCCCAAGGCACACTGGGCGCAAGCAGGGTGTTTCTTGGCATGGGCCTTCGCTGTACTCCCTGGACCTCTCCAGGGGTGCGTTCTGACCAGAACTTCGAGGCGAATCCAGCGGTGGCGACGAAGGCCTCCCAGGAGGCCCCCAAAGGGGAAAACAAGGGAAGGGTAGCAGTGTGGGTACCTGTGCCTCCTCTGAGGGAAGACCAGCAAATGCGCGGGCGCAAGGCGCGCTGCCTGTGGAAGTGGCGGAAAACACCGCGCTCCACGCCAGAGGCGCCGCTCCTGTCCCAGCCTGGCGAGCAGGGGGTAGCAGGGGCACCCACAAGACTTGACGGTCCCGTATAGGACGGGAGAGTGCGTCGAGAAAATCCAAAAAGGCGCGGACACGGAGGCCCACAGTGGCGGGACAGAGGACGTCGTGAGGCACAGCGCCAAAAGTAATTGGGAGGGCTCAGAACAGGGAGGCCATGGCGAATTCATGTGTTTAGGCCGAACTCGAGTTGCAAGCTTCGCGCGAGCTTTGTGCTCTGCAACGTCTGTTGTCGATGAGGACTCCACGGGCTCCGCGTACCAAACCGCGAATTCTTTACGCACACGGCCGTACAGAGGACATAGCAACATCCTTCAAGAATATGAGGCCCTCCGCCGGCCCAAACTGAAGAATATTCGAGGGTCCCCTCCTCCAAGATGCACAAAAAGATATAACGAACACACCCTCCCCGAACCAACCTCGACTGTATACTTCGGTCTGGACGCACTCTGAACTAATCGCACACGACAGAGTGTAAGGGAGAAATGGGCACCAAACAACAACTTCTCATCTCTGAACAATCGTAAACTCTGCCCACTCGTCCATATTCCATGTTCCGCACTCACCACGCGCGTTCCCCCACAACCTACCCTCTTCTCCCTGCGCAGCCAATATGCAGTATTCGGCCGTCCTCTCCCTCCTCCTCCTCCTCCTCCTTCACCCGACCCTTCTCACCCTCCTTCACTTTCACTGTTCGCACTCCCCCATCCTCCCTAGACCCCTTCTTGCCTCGTCTCCCTACTCCTCTCTCCGCCGCCTCCTCCACCTCTTCCTCGTCCTCCTTCATCTTCTTCTTCTTCTTCTCCTCCATTCCTCCTCATTAAGAATAACTTCCCTGTCGCACCCCTAGGCCAATCGGAAGGGCGGGCCGGGCGTTTTGCCTTAGACTTCCTTTGAGCCTGAAGCTTAAAACTGGCAACCGTTTCACACATGGAGGGCGGGTGGCTTTCAAACTGTGGCCCTCGCCTTAGCGCAGCTCGCATTCGTTGACAAATTCAAGAGCTTCACGGATTGAGGGCGGGTGATCTTCAAAATGTGGCTCTCACCTTAGCACCGCGCACATTCGTTGTCAACATTCGCAGAACACATTAAGGATTGAGGGCGGTTCCTGTTCAAAATGTGGCTCTCGCCTTAGCGCCGCGCACATTCCCTTTCAACATTCGCAAGGGTTTCATGGATTGAGGGCGGATCGTCTTCAAAATATGGCTCTCACCCTAACGCCTCGTACACTCGTTTTCAACATTCGCAAAAGTTTCACGGATTGAGAGCGGCTCCTTTTCACAATGTGACTCTCGTCTCAACGCCGCGCACATTTCTTTTCAACAATGTGTAAGAGTGTCGTTGCTTCTCATTGCTATCGTACCAGGAACGGTGTTTTGGAAGGATTCGGAATTTTCTGGGCGCAACAATTACCTTGATTCGCGTTGGTGAAGTCCCAGGAAGGGCTTCTGGCACGATTCAGGATCGTCAAGACGCAACAGTCAGGTTAACTCGTGGCGTTGAAGTCCTAGGACTGTTTTTTTGGTACGCTACAAGATATTCACACGGTTGTCCCCCAACGGGGCAACTCCCTCTGTAGAAATGAACCCTTGTAGGGGCCTATGAAGAGTGAGCTTGGACGGAGGGTGTACTCCAACATCGTTGATGAGTCTCAGGTTTACACTGGACCTCCTCTTCCTCCTCCTCCTCCTCCTCCTCCTCCTCCTCCTCCTCCTCCCTGCTCCTAATTTCTCGCAGGTACGCGCGGATGTCTTGCAACGGCGATTGACCCCCTCCCTGGCGCGCGGAGAGCGCCAGTGGCGGCGCTGGAGGCGCCGCCAGTGGGGCCCAACGCCGATCTGAGGAACCCGCGCGGACATCCGAGAAACTATGTTCAGGCCGTTTCTGTTCTTCGATCCCTCCTCGACTCGAATAAGAAACAACGCTATAAACATCAACGTTTGGCGCTCCGCGCGGATTTCTTGGATCTGCGCTGGAACCCCCCTCCCTGGCGCGCGGAGCGCCGAAAGTTTAGGTGTGTGGCGTTTTTTCTTCGTCGAGCGACTCCCCTCCCTCCCTCCGTGGCGCTTGGCTCGGGTGTTGCTAGAAGTGCCCCTGGGCCAAGGTGCCCCCAAGATTCTCGGGGTAGCCCAAACGGCCTCCAAAGCACCCCTCACAGGGCCCAGAGGGCCCCAGGGGGTGCAAAATGAAGCGAAAAGCTGGGGGCACCTTTTGAGCAGGGACCAACCGTCCTGGCATTCCTAGTCCTACCACGAAATGTTCTTAGAACCCCAACATGTTCCAATAACACAAGCAATGTTCTTCTAACATAAACCCGATGTGAGACAACAAGACAGGCTCCGCCAGAAATGTTCTGAGAACACTTCGCGGAAACCACAAAAGGTTCTCAGAACACTGTTTGGTAGGGCTCTAGGCGAGCCAGGGCGCTTCGCCACTGCTTGAGCCTTGGGCCAGGGGTATTTCTAGCAAACACACCGCTTGGCGGCCTGGAGTCTTCTCGCCCCGGTCCAGCTTCTTGCTCGGCCACCGCAGGGGGCTGCACACGGGGCGCTGGCCCCGCACCCCGCGCGCGGGCTGGCGGCAGGAGGGCCCGCGACCCAGGCGTTGCCACCTCCCGCCGCCCTGCTGCTGCTCCTCCCTCGCCTCCGTCCCCCCCGCAGGCCGTCGGTCGGACCCAGGACAGAAGAACACGCCTCAAGAGCGTGAGGCCCTCCGCCGGCCCACACCGCAGAACACCCGAGGGTGCCCCCCGCCCCATCCCCCCCAGGGATGCACAAGGACATCCAACAAACACGAAGAACATTGGGGCACCCTTCCCGAACCGACCTCGATCTGATACCTCGGTCCGACCGTAACAGGCCAGGCTTTTCAGGCTTCGGCAACACTTGTTGACCTGCGCGAGCGTCACACAGGGTAACCTGAGGGGAGGGTGCTCAATGACGTGGTGCGGCTCGCCAAGGCCGGAGGCGGCTCGTCTCGTTGCTCTCGTTGATCTGGTCTACAGGAGATGGGGCAAAATCAGAAACCCTCTCATGTTTGCTTGGCAGGCGACTGTTCGGAAATTTGGGGTACGAGGCGTCGCCACAATTCCTCGGACGAATGCTTTCGCTGACAACCTTGCTGCTGAGATGGCCAGGTTGGTCGACGTATCGCTTTCGGTGTTCCTTGACATGGTGAAGCGTTTCGAGATGATATTCTCCAAGCAGGTTTTCACAGAGGCCAGAGTGCTTGACTATCCTGTCAGGCTGGCTTGGGTGATTGTGGATTTGTACAGGCAGCCATGGCTTCTTCGAATGTTCGGCAGCTTGTCTCGCACTTCACGGCGCACCAAGGAGTCTTAGCAGGCTGCTAACCATGCCACTGTAATGCTTCTTCTTCTCACGCTCAGGGCGCTCAGAAGGCTCAGTGCCATCTCGCCTTGCATCAGTCCTCATGCGCTGGTGGACGACGTGTCCCTTCAGCTGGTGTCTTAGACTGTGCGAGACATCCCGAAGCTAGAGCGTGTGGTCGTCAAGTGCTTTACACAAGATGTGTTCGAGCTGTGGCGTTGGATCTATATGAAGAAGTCTGGGATGGTCGCTGGCTTCGGAGTCGGACGCCGATTTACGACCACCATGGCTGCGCACCCTGCCCTGTCTGTACAACGGTGGATGAGGAACTTGGAGCATGAGATGGCTGGCGTTTCAGTTATCCGGACGCAGAAGCAGAGGGTGCAGGCACTACGCAAACGACGACGCACGCTTCTGGCACTCAAAGAGTCCGTTGGACGTGGGGCGGCTGCCCTTTGGCGCACACGGGCCTTTCCTGCACCAAAGAACGGTGGTGCGGTGTCAGGAATCTCGGACATCTCCTTACGCTACTTCCGCCAGTCCGCTGCTACGATGGTGGGTCAACAAGCAATGCACTCACGCACCTACATGGTCGCCAGCTGAGACCCACTGCACGATCCTATCTATGATTGCACTCTCGGAGTGGTAATCAAATACACGACGTCCTTACTATGAGTTTCTTGGTAAGCGTGGGGGGGCGCAACCCCCGCCGACAGCCTCAAATCGACCCCCGTCGCGGGCTTGCCTTGCCCGCGCCAAAAACGACCACCCCCCCGCGGCGCACCGACGGGGCGGCTCTGACCCCCGTCGCGTCGCGCGCGGCGCGCGGGAAACGAGACCCCCGTCGGGGGCGCGCAGACGCGTTCACCTCGACCCTCGTCGGGCCAGGACTGCAATGCCCCTGGTCCTCCCCCACTGCCCCCCTCCCCTGAGAATTAACTTCAAAATCCCATTGACATGTTTGATTGCGATTGTCATTCGAGTGCATTATGAACACTACCATGGTTTGCCTTGAACGGCGAACACTGACGGAACCTATTACGCGGTCTGCATTAACACTGACGTGGGCCCATGTTCGTGGTTGTACTCGCGCACTATTACATGTTTGTCCGAACGCGTGCTCAAACGCTATTGATTTCAATCGTGTGCAGCTTCTGGGAGGGCCCAGCAAGCCTGGATGAATCTCAGAGACACCATGACGGATGACACTACATGGCAACAAGCTCGGGGGCCCATCTGCAATGTGGTTACCACTGCTTCGCATCGGGAAGACAATGATCCGCGCACATACCTTATACAACGACCACCAGACATCGTTCTCAATGTTGCCATCGCCTTACGACATTCGACATGGAGACAGCACGTACGTTTTCTGAGTCGCCTCAGCACTGATGACGGCACGAGGAGCATGTGGCACCGCCAGCTACAGCATGCAGTGAGTTGCCCCGACAGCTTGGGGCTCTCCCAGCATTGCGGGCAAACGTTGACCCCGCGCGAATGAATCAACGAACGAATGAATGACTGAATGAATGAATGACTGACTGAACTCTGAGCTGAGCTGGACTCTGATGTGCTGGCTGTGCTAAATGAACTCTGATGTGAGCTCGAAGCCCTGGTCCTGTAGGTACACACGGCCACGTGTGGTGCACTTGCCCTCACTCCATTTCTGAACAAAAGACATATTCCTAGGGGGTCTAAGTGCCCGAGAAAGTTGCCGCGCACAGGGCTGCGTTCATTCAATCTAGCCTGGGCATGTGTGGTTTGCGTCAGGTTGACCCCACCCATCTCACTGTTGGCACCCCCCCTCTCGATTCCTATTCTGGCTCCCGAGGCAAATCCCTAGGCTATTGGATTCGGGGACAACGATGGTGTCTGGGGTCCTGATGTTTTTTGGGGGACGGGAGCTGCTACCAGAGCTCTGTTCCTGAGGCTGCTCGAGCGGGTTGGGCGGCTGTAGCTGCCCGAGCCCCTCTTCTCCTGCAAGGCTTGCTGCGGTGCCCTCCCAGGCCGCAGGCAGACCATTGGCAGAGCCACAAGGTGGGGCGGTCCGCCAAGCTCTTGCCACTCGGCCTGCGCGCCGTTCCCTCTGCTCGGATGTGCAAGAGCTTGCTCGAGAAGGGAG
>CAUYUJ010014693.1:1047755-1051037 GCA_963575745.1 Prorocentrum cordatum
GTAGAACACGTTTAGTTAAGACTACGCATGTTCAAACTGAGCTTTTCGCCTGAGACATCATCATAACATGGACAGGACCACGGCAGCCCAACACAGCACGGCAGAACGCGCGGGAGCACGGCAGAACACACAAGAACACGGCAGAATACACAAGAGCACACGGAACACGATAGAACGCACAGAACACAAGAGCACGACAGAACACGCAAGAGCACGGCAAAACACACGGAACACACGGGAACACGCCAGAACACACAGGAGCATGGCAGAAAACACTGGAGCATGGCAGAACACGCAGGAACACGGCAGAACCCAAAGAACATTTGGGACCACGGCAGAACACACAGGAGCGCGGCAGAACACACAGGAACACGGCAGAACACACAGGAGCACAAGGAATACGGTAGAACACACAGAACACACAAGAACACTGCAGAACACACAGGAACACGGCAGACCTCGCAGACGCACGGCAAAACACACGGAACACACGGGAGTGCGGCACAACACACAGAAGCACGGCAGAACACGCAGGAGCACGGCAAAACCTAAAGAACATTCGGGAGCACGGCAGAACACACAGGAGCGCGGCAGAACACACAGGAGCACGGCAAAAAACACAGGAGCACGGCAGAACACGCACGAGCACGGCAAAACACACGGGAGCACGCCAGAACACACAGGAGCACGGCAGAAAACACTGGAGCATGGCAGAACACGCAGGAGCACGGCAGAACCCAAAGAACATTCGGGAGCACCGCAGAACACACAGGAGCACGGCAGAACACACAGGAGCACAGCAGAACACATAGGAGCACGGCAGAGCTGGATCATAGCAGAATGCACAGGAGCACGGCAGAACACACAGGAGCATGGCAGAACACGCAGGAGCACGGCAGAACACATAGGACATCGATTCACACAGCCGCACCCACAGGCACACGCACATAGGCACACGCACATAGGCACACGCACATAGGCGCACGCACACACAGACACATACACACAAGCACACACACGCACACACAGAGAGGCAACATACGTTCACGCAGACCGCAAGAGCACGGCAAGGCAGCACGGCATAACACAGCAGTGCCGCAGACACCACGCACGGACACACATGCACATATTCTACGCACGCACACGCACGGGCAAACGCACGCACGCCACGACAGACGTGCGCAGCGCATGCCAAGAACGTAGGATATCTCAAAGCCCAGGACACAGAAGGAAGCTTCCCGTTCTTGCCCGGTCAGGTATTCAACGATCACATGGCGTAAGCATGAACTTTTGGCGGATTTCTGGGATCGACGCTGGACCCCCCCCCCCCCGGCGCGCGCAGCAGGCGCGCCGCCAGGGGGCTCCAATGCCAATCCAAGCAATCCGCGCGGACCTCCGAAAGTTTACGTTCAGAGAAGCTGTCGTGGAGCATGCATTGAGGGAACTTTTTTTCTCTCGTGACGTTGGCATGGAGAAAATCGGGCTCCACATCGAGCCGCATTGCCGGTGCATCGTCGATGCGGCGCGACCCTCCGACCCCATCCAGTCGAACCCCATTGGGAGAACTAGAGCCTGTGTGTGCACGCTTGTCAGTCGCGCTCGTGTAGGGGTGTCATACAACGGGGATCGTTGAGGCGGTGGCTGCCTACCCCGCCAGCTGCGGCGGGGCAGGTGCAGTCGGAGCCGAGGGGGTCCTGCAGACCTCGTGGGGCCGGGCTTTGCCTGCTGGATGTGCTGATCGTGGCTGTCGCTGTTCCCATCGCTGCCATGGACGAATGGGTGGGCATGCAGTTCGGTCTCATCTCCCCCTTCCTCATCTCTCCTCATAATGCTCCTCCTCCTCCTCCTCCCCCTCCTCCTCCCTCCTCCCCCCCTCCTCCCCTACCAACCATATGGTGTATCACGCGGATATTGCGAGCCACGATCGAGGCCCTGGAGTGTAAAACAGGACAGTCTGCTGCTATTGGCAGCGTAAGACCCTGAACCCCCTGTCAGGCATCCAGCACTCGCTGTGCGCGCGCTGCCTATTCTGAGTCTCACGCGCTCGATGACACGCAACACCAATGTCAGAGGAGTTGCGGGTCCGCCACCAATTCTATGAGGACCAGGTGGCTGCAACAGAATGTGTCAACGGACAGCGGCCCTTCTTGAGCCCCCGGAAGCTGATGCATGTGGCTGGGGGCTGGGGGAGGGGCTCGTTCAGCCCATCGTTTTCTGCGCGAGGTGCGGACCTCACGCTTCACCCCGTATGCCGTTTGCACCTCTTCCTTCGGTCGGCTACCCGTAAGAGTGGCCCTGGGTAAGAGTGACCTTCGGTGCGCGGCTCATTGGGGGCCGCGGGGGGGGGGGCCAAACACAAGCGCGCAAGACGCTACTATTGCTTCGCGTTCGGCGATCGGGGGAACCCCGATGGGCCCGCACCAAAGGTCACTCTGGCGAAAGGTCACTCTTAGGGGTAGCCGATGCGGCTGCAGCCGAGGGAGGCCCCGACAGGGCGGCCCGGCAAATCCTCCTCTCCCCCCCTCCCTCCCGTGGCCACTGCGCGGGGGGGCCTGGAGCCCTCGCCGCCGCCCTGGGGCTTGAAGCCCTCCCGCAGCTTGCCCCACCTTCCCAGGCGGACCAGGGGGGTCCCTTTCTCATCCACCCTCCTCCCTCCCTCCTCCCTCCCTCCTCCCTCCCGCCCTCCTCCTCGTCCCTCCTCCTCCTCCCCTCCTCTCCTCCTCCCCTCGTCTTCCCTTCCCTCCCTCCCTCCCCCCCCCTTCCTCCTCCCTCCTCCTCCTCCTCCTCCTCCTCCCTCCTCCTCCTCCTCCTCTCTCCTCCTCCTCCTCCTCCTACTCCTCCTCCTCCTCGTCCTCGTCCTCGTCCTCGTCCTCGTCCTCGTCGTCCTCCTCTTCCTCCTCCTCTTCCTCCTCCTCCTCCTCCTCCTCCTCCTCCATTATCCTCCCTCCATCTCCTCCCCGTCTCTCAAGCAACTTGGGCTCGAGCAACTTGCTGAGCCCTGCCTCTGAGCTTCGACGTAGCGCTTGAGGGACGTTCTTCGTTCACCAAAGCCAGTGGTGAAAGGACACTTGCAAACACAGAGGCGACGACAGGTGTCCACAAAATGTGGAGCATGTGTGTGTGTGTGTGTGTGTGCGCGCGCGTGGGTGTGGGTGTGGGTGTGGGTGTGGGTGTGGGTGTGGGTGTGGGTGTGGGTGTGGGTGTGGGTGTGGGTGTGGTGTGGGTGTGGGTGTGGGTGTGGGTGTGGGTGTGGGTGTGGGTGTGGGTGTGGGTGTGGGTGTG
>CAUYUJ010014693.1:1051137-1073637 GCA_963575745.1 Prorocentrum cordatum
TGTGTGTTGTGTGTTGTTTGTTGTGTGTTGTGTGTTGTGTGTTGTGTGTTGTGTGTTGTGTGTGTTGTGTGTGTTGTGTGTGTTGTGTGTGTTGTGTGTTGTGTGTTGTGTGTGGTGTGTGTTGTGTGTGTTGTGTGTGGTGTGTGTTGTGAGTGGTGTGTGTTGTGTGTGTTGTGTATTGTGTGTGTTGTGTGTGTTGTGTGTGTTGTGTGTGTTGTGTGTGTGTGTGTGTGTGTTGTGCGTTGTGTGTGTTGTGTGTGTTGTGTGTGTTGTGTGTGTTGTGTGTGTTGTGTGTGTTGTGTGTGTGTTGTGTGTGTTGTGTGTGTGTTGTGTGTGTTGTGTGTGTGTTGTGTGTGTGTTGTGTGTGTTGTGTGTGTTGTGTGTGTTGTGTGTGTGTGTGTTGTGTGTGTGTTGTGTGTGTTGTGTGTGTTGTGTGTGTGTGTGTTGTGTGTTGTGTGTGTGTGCGCATTGCCAAACATGTGCGAGGCTGATTGTAGTACTGCAGCAGCGAAGGCAGCAGGTATGCGCGAAGTGCGGCACTCAGGTGGAGCTATACCTGGGCGGCAAACCACGGCGGGTACGTTTCTCACGTGACCCGTCGGCGATGGATGGGGGGTGCTTCTACGTTGCGACCAGTGATTGCGAGGGCGGAAGCAGCTCAGGTCGTCGACCACTCCCCCCTGGTACCCTGGCAAAAACGGCAAGATACCGTCGGTCAAAGGGGCACCTGCAGCAGGCCCTGGCGGCCGCGGAGGACAACCCGCAGCTACAGGCGGACCTCCAGGCCAAGCCGTCCAAGCTGGAGAAAAAGGAGAGTGACGAGGAGGTGCGTCTCTCGCCGACGGAGCATGGCGCAACGCAGAGCACATCCACGAGCCCGCGGTCGCCCACGTCGTCCGCCTCCGCAGCAACCTGGCGGCTGCGGAGGCGAATGAGCTGGCGGCCGCGCGCCCTGGCGGAGGCGGCCGAGGTCAAGAAGATCGAGGCCGCGGCCCTCGCGAGGGCGGACGGGGTGCAGCCTGAGCGAGAAGAGGATGATCAACATGGGGCAGAAGGGGAGGCTCTTCTCCAACCTCGAGAACCTCGGGGCGACGGGAAACGAGAAGCAGGCGCGGGAGGCGCTCGAGGAGCAGACGCAGCTGGTCGAGGAGCACCCGTCGGGCAAGGAGGCCCACCCAGAAAAAATGTCGACAGAGTGCCGAAACAGTGTCGGGCGAGTGTCTCCCAGGGCCCCACACGTGAAAACCCTCGGTTTCGGTACATTTTACAATGCTAAAAAAAGGTTGGAAAATCAGAAGGCCAGGCGCCAAGCCCCGCCGGGCGAAACTGTGCAGGAGCACCAGCCCACGCCGGAAAGAATGACCGAGAGACTGGGCGCGGCGCCGCTGGGGCCGAGTCGACGCGCGGACGAGATGGAGGAGGAGGAGGAGGAGGAGGAGGAGGAGGGCGGAGGAGGAGGAGGAGGAGGACGGCGGAGGAGGAGGAGGAGGAGGAGGCGGAGGAGGAGGAAGAAGAAGAAGAAGAAGAAGAAGAAGAAGAAGAAGAGGAGGAGGGGGCATCTTGGGAGCCCCTGCCGGCACTCTTGCGGCCTTCCTGGTGTTTCCTGGGGTCCTCTTGCAGGCATCGTTGGGGTCTCCGTGGGCCTCTTGGGGGCGTTTGGGGGCTCCTTGGGGGCCGCTTTGGCCGTCTTAGGGTGTTCCTGGCTCGTCTGGCGCCGTCGGGCGCTGTCTTGGGGGCCCCTCTGAACCGACTTGGGGCCCTCCGGGGGTGCTCCAGGGCCGTCTTGGAGCAGCAAACCGGCGGCCCAGAGGCTGCGGGTGCTCCCCAGGCCGCGGCCGCCCCAAACCTTGCGCCTGCCGCCGGCGGTTCGGCGCCCCCGCCGCCGGACCGGGCCCGCGGGGCCAGCCCGGCGGCGGAGGCGGCGCGCCGATCGGGGGCGGAATTTTCAAGGGGGCCCTGGGACACACGCATAAATAGACACAAATAACAGGATTCCCTACATTTTCTAATTTTTTCTGGGTTTACGTCTTCCCCCCGCTTCCTCCATTTTCCAAACAAAGAATTCCTAGGAGTCGACGATTAATCCCACCAGCCCTTTGGGCGTGAGTGGTTTAGGGAGCTCTCTGTCCTCAACCCCCCTTCTTCCCCTTCGGGGAGGGGTTTACCCCTCCCCCTACCCCCTCCCCCTGGGCCTGGAGAGGGAACCCCGCGGGTCGCCAGGGGGGTGGTTTTCGATTCCTGGGAGGGCTAAAAAAACGGCACCCCTCACGAGGATTCTGGCCCCGACGGGGGGGGGGAAGAAAAAACCCTCTCCTCTTCTGTGAAGCCAGAAACATTGATTTTACGACGGTTGCGGCCCCATTTTGGCCTTCGGAGGGGGCCGCGCTCATGAAAGCTCATAGCAAAATCATTAATTTTACGAAGGTTTTGGGCTCATTTCCTTCTCAGGGGGCAGCGCTCATGTGCGCTTCTGAGGAGGTCGCAAGAGGCCCCGAGATGGCCCCAAGAGGCCCCCAGGAGGCTCCCAAGAGGCCTCCAAGAGGCCCCCAAGAGGCCCCCAAGAGGCCTCTTTTTTTTCACCCCAGATCCAGCGCCGCGGACTCCGCCACGCTGGAGGCTTGCCGCACTGAGCTCAGTGCGGCCCCGCGAGGCCCGCGGGCCTCACCCACCTCTCCTCGTGGGCACCATCTCGGCGGGGAGCGGCCTGCCCGTCTGCGGGTGGCAGCCGCGGAGGATGCGGTCCCGCCTCTTCCTCCTGGAGTCCGCTCCTCCGTCGGCCCCTCGCGGCGGCAGGGGCCCAGGGCAGGCGCGGCCCAAGCTGGCCCTCCTCACCGCCGAGTGGGCCCCGCACACGCGGCAGACGACGTAGGGGCCGACGACCTCCACGACATGCGCCCTCCTGAGGTCCTCCTCAGCGCTCGGCGGGCCCTCGAGGACAGGCACGTCCGCCGCCTCCCTGCATCTCCGAGGCGACCTCGACCTCCGAGGTGACCTCCCTGCAGCACTGCCGTCATCTCCATCATCTTCGCCTGCAGCTGCCGCCGCCACCGCCACGCCGGCGCAGGCCGCCGCCGCCCCCAAGGCGCCGCCAGCCCCACGCCCTGCAGCCGTGGATGCCTCCTGCCTTGCCGCCCTCTGCCTCCGTGCACATGCGGCTCCCACTCTAGCCTCCAGCGAGCCCCTCTCCTCGCTGGACTGGTGGCCCACCGCCTGCCAGGGAGGGGGTGCGCAAGCGGTGGCCCACAGCTTCTTCCTCATCCTGGCCGAAGCTGCACGCTTGCCGCACCGCGTGCACACCAGCCAAGCTCCACACACCTCGACCTCGTGCCTCGTGAGGCTGACGTAGGGCCTCTGCTGCTTCCTCCTTCTGCTCGGCCCCGTCCTGGGCGGCACGTCGGGCCACCCTTCCTTCATCTCCTGGTACCACCAGCCGATGTTCTGGATGGCCCACTTCACCTTCTCATCCAGGCTCTCCAGGGTCTGCCCCCTGCCGTACCCGAAGTCCTCCGCGGCCCCACGCTTGGCCAGGGCGTCCATCGCCTCATTGCCCCTGGCCACTTGCTGCGCCAATCCCTCGAGCCTGCTGATGGCCGCTCTGGACCTGTGGGCCTTCACGTGCATCACCCACTCTGGCTCAAGCCCCACGTCCGCGATCTTGTGCCAGATCCTCCTCCAAACGTCCGCGTGCGGCCTTCCCCAGCTTAGGCACCACCTCGGCCCCCTCCTGATGCCGTCAAGGATGCCCTGGTGGTCCGTGAAGATCCTGCGCGGCGGCAGCACCGTCTCCAAGGTCTTTAAGAAGGCCCACAACTCGGCCCTCTTGACCGTCTTCTGCTCCTTGAATCGGCATGGCAGGGGGCCCCAGAGCTGCGCCGTGGGGGCGCCTCCCGCGTCGATGGCCATCGCGGCCCACCCCGCCTGCGCCCAGCAGCTGGTGCCCAGCTTGGAGCCGTCGCACACGATGTCGCCCGACAGGAGGGCGTCCGTCCCCTGGAGGACGTCGCAGTGGAAGTCCGCCTCGTCGACCGTCCTGTGGGCCCAGTCCGCCGAGGGGTCCCGCGCCAGCCCTCGCGTCCAGAGCAAGCTATCCTCCTGCTGCTCCGCCGCGTGCTGCCACTCCGCCTGCGCACGCCTCCTGACCTCGAGCAGCGCGGGGCACCGAAAGAAACGATGATGCGGGGTGCCGACCGCCAGCCCACACCCAATACAGATGTCGGTCGGCGTGATGCTGACCTCGGCGAGCCTGTCCATGGTCCAGGCCCCCGCCAACACCACCTTCCTAGCCGCCCGCTTCGCATGCGCAGGGAAACCCCGCGCGGCCAGCTGCGCCGCCACTGGCGGGAGCCTCGGGCCTGGGGCTAGGCTCTCCATGCCTGGCTGCTGCGCCGTCCACTGCTCCCACAGCACCTTGCGCAGGTCAGCCCTGAGGAGCGCCCCAACGTCAGTGGGGCACACCGCCGTGAGGTCCACCATCTCGCCGTCCATAGTGCAGTAGACCGTCCACGACGGCCAGGTCCACCTCGCTCTCCTCAGTGACATGATGACCGCCCCCGCGGGTCCTTTGACCTTGGCCCACTGCGGGCTCATGCCCACCTCCTTCTGCTGCTGCCTCCACGCGTTGCTCATCTGCTCGCTCAGGAGGACAGCCTCACTGCCGACACTCGTCCTCCTGCTTATCTTGTCCTCCGCGATCTCCATTTGGCTGCCCGCCACCAGCAGCAGCTCGACCAGGCTCTCAATGGTGCTGACGCCGAGGTAGCCTTCCTCTTCCTGCATGCCTCCTTCGCTTGCTTCCCAAGGACATTGCGCCCTTCTCGACGCCAGCAGCCGCCGCACCACCTTCTGCAGCGCGACCTGCTCTTGCCTGTACTGCGAGATGACCTGGGCGCGGCAATCATCGTCGAGCGCGTCGAGGTAACGGAAGGCTGCACGCCTTCTCCAGCACGCCCTCCGCCACGCACGCCGACACACCTCTGCAGCAAGACACTCCGCCTCCTGAGCCTCCTCCTGGGGCAAGCTTCCACCTGCGGCCTTGGCAGCCGCTTCCCTCCTGAGTTCACTGCGGAGGCCTGCCTGCGCTGCCTCCTGCAGGTATTCTGCAACCAAGGGAACACTCCACTGGCTCCAGTCCTCCTGCCGCTGGTGCTTCTCGCCCCTCAGGTCCTTGATCCACAAAGCCGTCCAGACACCGAGGGCATCCCTGAGCCTAGCACCCTCCTCAGGACAGAAGGCCTGCTGGCGACAGGGTTGCGCCTGCCCCTGGCCCCCTGCACCGAGCACTCTCAGGTCTCCTGCCACGGCCTGCTCCCAGACGGCCCTCGCCCACCTGACCACTGGCGCAAGTGTGGCCTCCTCGGTGGGGTCCTCCTTCAGCGCCGCCAACTGCAGGGTGAGGCTCTTGACTCCTCTCGAACCTGGAAGCAAATGGCCTGCCGCTCTCCTTACCTGCTGCAGCTGGTGGTCTGGCATGCCCAGGCACTTGCACCCATACATGACCGATCTCTTGAGGCCGCACTTGTACACCAAGCCAATCCCTCTAGTCACACCTTTGCCTGAGCCTTTCAGCCCCTTTAGCCTGGCAGCCCTGTTCCTCATGCGCTTGAACCTCTTGCCACTCTTGTGCTTTGCCGCCGCCCCGTGGGCCACCACGTCGACTCCGAGGTAAGGGCAGGCCAGCACCAAAGGCAACCCTCTCTCTGCTGCATCCTGCTTGAGAGCCTGCCTCAGCCACTTGGCGCTGGCCATGACCGCCCCCTTGCCCTGGTCGCCCAGGGAGAACTCGAGCCCCAGGGCCGCGAAGCCGTCCACGCTGTCGTCCACAACGGACGGGAAGCTATCCACGATCCACTGCTGCGCCCCTCGCTGTTTGAGGCACAAGTCGTCAACATGCATCCTCCATTGCACCAGCGGGTACTCCACCACCAAACCGTCAATCGTGTCCTGAATGACCATCTTGAGGAAACCCACCGAGAACTTGCTTCCCGCGATGATCGTAGCCACAGTCCTCGTCTCCTCCGAGATGGCCTCCCCCGTGTTGACTCGCCTCGCCATGGCAAAGTAGGAGCACACCACCGCCAGCACCCCCGTGTTGAAGCCCATGGCCTTGCCACGCTCCCACAGCACATGCAAGCTCACCCTCTCGAAAGCCTTGACCGGGTCGAGGATGGCCGTCACCGTCGCTAGGGTGCGCGGGTCCGAATCCTGCACCTCGTCGCCCTCGTTGGCGAGGAGAACCTCCCAAGCCGCATCCTCCGCCGCCTTGCCGAAGGCCGTGCAATCCCAAGAGCGCTGGTTCGCCTTGGCCCACTCGATCATGTAGGGCTCCCTCATGATCTCCCACACCCTCACCAGGGTCGGGAGGAGGCCGATGGCACGATCGACCGCTACACTCTTCGGGATCAGGAAGAAAATGACCGTGGCTGCATGCTGCGGCCAGACGAGCGCGCGCTCCACCTCCCTCAGGATCTGCAGGAGCGTCCAGTGCGCAGCGTCCGAAGCCCCTTGCAGCATGGCGGGGTGCCAGCGGTCCACTCCTTGTGCTGTCTTTCTCTTGAAGGTGCGCGCCACTTTCTTTAACTTGGCCAAGTCGCTCTCTGTGAACTCTGGCAACTCCTGACGCGGCTCGGTCTCCCACCGCCGCTCCTGCTCCTGCATCGGGTCGTTCACCTTCCAGACTGCGTTCCACTCTCCCAGGGCCGCTTCCGCTGCCCGCAGCGGGTCTGCCGAAGCTTGGGGTGTACTCGCTCTCCTCGGCCTCCAAATGTCCACTGGTTTGCTGATTCTGTGGAGCCCGCCCGCTGCTCCTTTCGCAGCCTCCTCCAGCTTCGCAGCCCACTGCCTCCTTCTTTCATTTATTAGGTTCTGGTCCTCCCGCTTGGACCGCTCCTTGGCCTCCAGGATCATCGCGTCCAGGCTGGCTTTCTGGTCAGCACCTCGCCAGCGCCCTTTCGCCAGCAGGGTACACCTTTCTCTCCACCGCTCCTTCTCCTCGCCGACCAGCTCGCACCTGAACTCGTGGCTCACGCTCCTGAAGCGCCCCTCCAGATCACTAGCTATCATGCACCACTCCTGGCGCGCACGGGCACTACCCGAAGACGACCTGAGCCTTTCGTAGTACCCCGCCAGGGTCTGCAAAGAGCGCGCGAGCCACCGCCACCACAGAGCGTCTCCTTGCGGGGCTGGGTGGTTGCCGCCTCCTCTGAGGATCGCTCTCTCTTTCCAGCGCGGTGGATCCGCACGCCCTGCGCACTCATGCCTGGGGTGCCACTCCAGCCCCCGCAGCGCGAAAGCCTCGCGCTCCAGCTTGCCGATGAAGGAAGCCCAGGTCCTGGTCGCTACCGTCACGTCGCTGAAGACCCCCACCTCGTCGTATACGGGCGGCTCGGGCGCGCACCCGATGGTGATTCCTTCCAACTTCTTCGGCGTGATGAGAATCCGCTCCTTCCTCTCCTGCGGCCTCAGGTCGAGCGTGATCCCCACCGGCTTGTGCGGCGCCGAAGGCCAAGACTCGTGGATGGCCACCTTCCTCACTTGGCCTGCCAACTCCTTCGATACTACGAAATAATCTATTGTGGAACATCCACTCGCAGACCGACAAGTTCCGCTCGCAGCAGAAGGGGCCACCAGCGTCGCGCCAATGAGCTTGATCGAATCCAAACCCGCCAGGACGGCAGGGGCATTCTGGAAGTCCCCGCACAACACCCACGGCATGTTGAGCTCGTGCAGCTTCCCCAACACGTGGTCCATCAGCCCCCTGTTCCGCCGC
Source organism: Prorocentrum cordatum (assembly GCA_963575745.1). Taxonomy (NCBI): domain Eukaryota; class Dinophyceae; order Prorocentrales; family Prorocentraceae; genus Prorocentrum; species Prorocentrum cordatum. The sequence goes on from CAUYUJ010014693.1 coordinate 1,058,903, forward strand.
GACATCTGCTCGGCCGTCCACAGGTACACGGTCGCCACCACGATGCCGCCTCTACCTACTGCAACCCATGCCGCTGCAGCTCTTCCTGGGGATCCTCTGGGGGACCAGTCCCAGCTGGACTGCCCACACACATACGCCATGCCAATCCTGTTCGGCACAGCGATTCCCACTCCTGCAGAGGTACCTGGCTCACCCATGGGGCCTAGCGTGGGCACCGCCACCGCTCCACCCACTTGGTAGCCTCTTTGACGCAAACTGTGGGTCACTCCAGCCCACTGGTCCTCCTTCAGGCGGTGCTCCTGGAAAGCGTAGATGTGCTTCTGCTGCCCCACCTTCTTCTCCAAGAGCTTCTCACTGATGGTCCCCCATCCCGAGCCGTTGAAAGTCCACACAACGACCACCTGCTTGTCGTCTTTCGCCTTGTCAACCAAGTGCCTCATCATGCGGTTGTCGTGCAGGACCCTCGCGTATCCTCGCCACTGGTCCGAGTCTGCCCCCTGACTCCTCGCCGTCGCCGCAGGCACAAGGCCGCGCGACGGCCCCGCGGGCGTGGACCTGGCCACACTTCCCGCCCTCGAGGCACCGTGCTCACTCCTCGCCAATGCCGCAGGCCATGGGCCGCGCACTGGCCCCGCGGGCGTGGACCTGGCCACACTTCCCGCCCTCTGGCTGGCTCCCGCTGCTGCGCGCTCGCCACGCTCATCATCCATCTGCACTACGTCCCGTCGGTGCCCTTCGCTCTCGCTCCCCCCGATCTTCGCCTCCCACCCCACAGGGTTCCAGCGGCTGTCGTCCCAAGGGAGGGTCTTCCCGCTCTGGCGCAGCTGCTCCTGGACTGCGCCTCTCCACGGCGACTCGGGGTAGCCGAGGTGTGTCCCATTGAGCACCAGGAACAAGAGGTCGCACGGCAAGCTACCCTTTCCGCTGTCTCTTGGCCAACTGGCAGGAGTGCACCGACATGAGCACCTCTTGGTACCGCTTGAACAAGTGTGGGTTCTCCTCCTGGTCGGGTACTGGCTCCTGCCCGTTGATCCACTTACGTTCGGTCTCGGTGACACCTGGTGGCAACTCCTCAGCCCCCGCGATGTCTCCCATGGATTCGTCTTCTGTTCCGTCCCCTTCGTCAGCCTGACCAGGCTGCTTAGCAGCACCAGCATCAGCAGCCTCAGCCTTTGCTGCCCCTTCCTTAGCCTTGGCCTCCAGGAGGGACTCAAGCGTGGCGAAGTTGAGGCCGAGGGACTGGATGTCGCTGCCGACGGACTTGGCGATGCACTCCAACTGCACTCGGATGACGTCGAGGTTGGAGGCTGGGGCCGCTGGGCCCGCCACCGCAATCTTCCCCTGGAGCTCCAGGATCGTGGTCGCCAGCTCCTCCTTTCGCTTCGCAGCCTCGTCCCTCTCCTTCTTGACCTCGAGCAGCATCTGGTTGGCCTTCCTCTCGGACTCGGCCAAGCGCTCAAGCTGCCTGTCGATCTGCCCCAGCTGGACCTGCGCCTCGCGCAGCTGGCCAGACAACGGCTTCGCCTGCGTGCGCTCCGCCTTGGCGTCCTGGATCTGCCTGTCGATGTCGGCCACCGCCTGGTCGAGGTGAGGCGCGTCGCCCCCCCAGTCCTTGGCGCACTGGACCAGGACCTTCCTGCGCTCCTCCAGCTTCTGCAAGGCCGTAGGCGCCTTGGCCTCCGCAGCCGCGCGCCAAGGCCTGGCCGCCACCGGTGGGAAGGAGGTGCGGAACCACTGCCCCACCTCAGGCGTGGAAGTGACCTTGCCCTTGCCTTTGTACCCAGGGCGACCCGCGCCACAGGCACGGCAGGACGTACGCGCACTCCAGTTCGCACCTGTACCGCAAGCCCCGCACGTCCATGAGTCACTCGGGCCCGCCCCCACCCAGGACGAGCCTCCGCCTTTGCCTCCGACTGTCCACACCAGAGACGGCTTCTGCTTCTTGTTGCGCCGACCGCCGCCCTTGACCTCCCAGCCGTTCTCGCCGCCCGCCATCGGTGCGCCCCACGCGCCGACACGAGCCCACAAGGGCACTGGAGGTTGCTGCAGCGGCAGCTCTCGTGAATGCACGGAGGCTGAAAGCCTCCCGAGCACACCATCTTGAGCCAAAATGGCTACGGAGAGGCCCCCAAGAGGCCCCCAAGAGGCCCCCAAGAGGCCCCCAAGAGGCCCCAAGAGGCCCCCAAGAGGCCCCCAAGAGGCCCCCAAGAGGCCCCCAAGAGGCCCCAAGAGGCTCCAAGAGGCCCCCAAGAGGCCCCACGAGGAGCCCGAACGACTCACACCAGGACGAGGGGCCCGAACGACTCACACCACGAAGAGCCCGAACGACTCACACCACAAGGAGGGGCCCGAACGACTCACACCAGGACGAGGCGCCCGAACGACTCACACCACGAGGAGCCCGAACGACTCACACCACGACGCGGGCCCCGAACGACTCACACCACGAGGAGCCCGAACGAGTCACACCAGGAGGAGGGGCCCGAACGACTCACACCAGGATGAGGGGCCCGAACAACTCACACCACGAGAAGCCCGAACGACTCACACCAGGACGAAGAGCCCGAACGACTCACACCACGAAGAGCCCGAACGACTCACACCAGGAAGAAGGGCCCGAACGACTCACACCAGGACGAGAAACCCCAAACGACTCAAATCACGAGGAGCGTTTTCTCTCCCTCCTCCTCCGCCTCGTCCTTCTCCCGCCCCCCCCACAAGGAGGATGTGCAAGGAGGCGGGAGGAAGGAGGAACAGGGGAGATATGCGGGGCCAAGCGGACACACGCCTGAAAACCACGACTGTCGGCATGCTTCGCAAGAGTTGCTGCTGTGAGATGGGCTGGTGGGGATACGCGAAGCGTAAAGAATTGCGTCTGTGTTTTTTGTTTTCCCCTCCTGAAGTTCAAGGCTGCCGAGCTGAAGAGCGAGGCCGGTGGCAGGGGCTCTGCGGCAACGGCATCTGCTTCAGGTGCCGCCGTCAATCCCAAATGAGGGTCAAGAACAGGGGCACCTTGAACCTTGGCCGAGGGGCCGTCGAGCAGCGAGGGCAAGACAGACGCGCGGATCTTCGATGCCAGCGTGACCAGCTTGAAGGACAGAGCATGGACATACATCACAGCCAAGCCCAGCGTTGGACCACTAGGCTATCGTGTAGTCTCACATTCACTTAGAACTCGGACCTGAAGAAGCTGGCCAAGGACGCGAAGAATGTGAACCTTCGCATGGCCTTCAGACCAGCCCGCCGCACCACGCCCCCAGTCTCCATCGCCAAGGAGGCCAAGGCGAACGAGGGCGGCGGGGAGGTCGGGTTCAGCCAGACGCACCTGCAATGCCACGTGGCGGGAGAAGCTCGTGCAGCGGCGAAGCACCTGCGAGTCCCCGACTCGCCAGCGCTGGACGGTCTCCTGTCACTCCTGATTCAGCAACAGAGCTGCACCGCAGTGGTGGTGGTGTTGTACGCTTTCCCAACCGAGCGCAGTCTCAAACGGTTTCGACGAGTGGGCGAGTTCCTGCACTCAATGCGATTACAGCGTGACTCCAGAGACTTTGGCTAAGTCTAAGTACTTGGAACATGTCGGCGGGGAAGCATTCGAACGGCCGGCGTCGCCAACGCTTGCGCTGAAAAGGAAGGCCCACACAGCATTCTCGATTACGTCGTAATGGCCCCGTTGGCAGTTTCCTTTGCCAAGGAGGTGGCTCCAGTTAGGGGCGTAACCTGAAGCCCCGCATCGGTCTCGCCATTGCCCTTCGGGATTCATCCCCGCAACTTGAAACGACCGAGCTTGCCCCGCCCTATCGTTCGCCACAAGGCGCGAGGCCTCGAGCGGAGCCCGCAGGATCTAAATCGAGCGTCGCGAAGGCGAAGCGTGTGGCAGGGTTTCAGCTCGCCCGCGAGAACAGAGCTGAGGTTTCTGATCAACAAGTCGTTCCCTGTGGCCCCAGTGGGGCGGGCGAACCCGCGGGGGCCGTTGAGGACCTGGATCCCGAATCTTGTTTCTCACCCCCGAAGAAAAGGAGGGCCCTTTGCCGTCTGCCCCCCCCCCCCCCCCCTTCACATGCACTGATCCGCGGCAGCCTTGGTGGCCGCAACCGTGTCTCGACACTGCCCGCGTAGATCTACGCCACAGGTCGTGCAAATCAACGGCCGCTCACCGGCGCGAATAGGGCTGTCGCAACAATTGCAAACGTTTCTGCCCGACTTGCGGGTTGCATGTGGCATCCTGGGGCGGCTGACTTGGAAAGCCCATTCGCGCGACCAGGGCGACCAGGAATAGGTCCGCATCAGCAGGAGCGCGGCCAGGACGACCCGCGGCCGCGCGGGCTCGGGCCGGCGGGCGCGCGGGGGAAAGTTCCGTCGGAGCCCGCGGTGCGAAGGAGAGCCTCGGCGACGGCTGGAGGGCCCCGCCGCGCAGCCGCCCAATTCCTCCGGCGCCTCCGCGAGGCCGGGCCGCGGGGCGCGAGGCCCCTCCGAGGGCCCCCGGGGCGCGGAGGGAGAGGCGTCGAGGCGCGCGGGGCCCTGCCCCCTCGCCGCCGCCTCCGCGGCCGGCGCCCCAGGAGGTCAAGCAGCGAGAGCAGCCCGCCGGCAGGGGCCCCGGGCCAGAGCCTGCGCCCTCGCCGGACGCCCCCGCGGGGGCGTGGACTGAAAGTGAGGGCCAGGTTGGCCCTCAGTCAGGAAGCCGCGCGGCGGCGGCTGCCCTCCCCCCCCGCACCTCTACTCCCCCGCGCCTCTTCGATCGCACCTGGCCATGGCGCACTTGTCTCGGGCGCGCGTGCGGGCTGGGCTGCAGCGGCCGAGAAGCCTTTTTCACATCCAGCATGATGTCCAGGCCGACCCTGGAACGCCGCGCGGAAGTGGCCCTGGGCTAGTCGAGCGCCCCTGACGGGCCGCAACGCGCGCGACAGCTGCCGCTCAGAGGTCAACGCAGCCAGTGGCGGACGCGAGTCCACGCAACGTTGGGCGGCGTGAACCGCCACCAGCAGAGACGGAACGATAAGAGGCAGCTCGATGAGCGCGCACAGATTTGACGTCAGTTGTGCGATTCGAGATCAACCCACGCACGCACCAGAATCAATGCAGGGAAGGAGCCATCGATCGATCAGCGGACCAGTATTCTCAAGGGCCAGCTGAGCAAGGCTACCCCAATGCTGGACTCGTACATCGAGAGCAGGAGGAAGCCCATTGCCCGCGCGCAGAGGACAGCAGTAAGGGAGTTACCACGCGGGCTCAAGCAGTGGGTCACCGATGCTGTCTCAAACGGCATCCTGCACAAGGCGATGAAGCAGCAGCCGACCCCCCATCCCGACCTGGAGGTCGATGGGAAAGTCTTCATCCACCCAGCCCAGATCACGGACCGGAAAGCTGTTTCACTCAGAAAGTATTCGCGCTGAGGCGCAACGGGAACCGCTGAACGGGCGCTCCGACGCATCGGAGCGCGGGGGCCATGGATGCCAACGCTGGACTTTCAAAGGGCTCCCCAGCGAGGCGGCGCAACCGTTCGCGCCTTTGTTTCCGCAGTGTCGAGCGCGCGCTGGCCCAGGCGAGCCAGTGCCCCATCGCGGCGCGGCACCCGATCCCCAAGAGAGCAAGCGGGTACGGGGCCGCCGACAGAATCTCCATGCCGTCGCGGCCGCGGCCGCGCACGCGCGGGCCGCGGGTGCGCCGGGTGGTCGGCCCGAGAGGCTCAGGCGCGGGTTGCGGCGGCGGCGGGGAACTCGCGGCTGATGGAGGCCTGCGCGAGGGCCATCGGCAGGAAGACGCAAACGTGCGATGCCATCCCGTGGCTGCCGCTGGCCAAAAAGGCGCCGCGGCTTCACCTCCCCCCAATCATCCTCTACTTCGAGCTCTTAATATGCGTGGCGGTGAGGACCCTCTCTCAAGAGGGCGCGGAGTCAGCAGCGTTTGAGCCGTGCCAGAGTGTGGTTCAAGCATTGCGATCAGGCACCAGGTGTGCCAGGGCACTGACGCATTTTGCCATGAAAACTGCGACAACGGCCACAACAATGATGGCGAATAAGGTTTATTGATGACGCTTCTCAAAAGACGACGGGGTCCAGACAAGCAGTCGGATCCAACCTCATCAAAAGCGTGGTCAAAACAGGATGTGAGCTTGGCTAAGTGGGGCTGAAACTAGTAAAAAACAATCACCATGTGTACTGCGGCCCAGGATGCGCGCGCGATGGCCCAAAAAATCAAGCTCAAAGGAGTCTCCGTGAAAGCTGTGTATCAGGCAGGCGCACCTGGGAGCTGACTTCAGCTGCGGCAGGGCAGGACGTGCGGCGCCGACGCAAAAGCAGGACAAGCATAGGCGTACGAATGGCCAAATCATTCAGCACTGCAAAGCGGCCACGCGATATGTCCAGCTACCCAAGCTGGAACGGATATGTCCAGCTACCCAGCTACCCAAGCGACCACATGTCCGCGGGAGCTTCGGAGAGCAATTGAAGTGGTGCAGGAGAAGGTTCGGCCAGATTTGTGGGAGTGGGTCGCGGGGAAGGTGCTTGACCACCCTGCTGGACTTGCGGGTGCCAGCCGACGACCCAGGAGTGGACTACCCAGTGGCAGGCCAATCCAGACTTAAGGAAAAGGATTCATCATGTCTGGTTACGCAATGGCAAATGTGCGACACAAAACGTCGGGCGAGCATGCGGCAACAGTCCAAGGGCCAATCTCGGCCACCATCCTGAGCTTGCTGCGCCTGGAGTGGGACCCAGTGGACACGTCAACCTGGACCTACACCTCGCAGTACAACGCGACCGAGGAGTGGCAATCCCCCGGCATGCTCCACACGGGCAACAAGGACCTGGACACCCACCTCGCTTTGTTAGAAGATGTGAAGAGGTCCACCCTCGGAGCTGGTTCAATGGAGACAGGCAGCTGACAACGAGTCGGTCCGCCTCATGCTGCGCCAAATGGCTCAACTACCTCACGGCACCGGGCTAACTGAAATACTGGTCAACATCGGTGTCGGAAGTTTCTGGACTACAAAGCGGAAAATTGATGAACTCGAAAGTTGTCAAAGTGATGATGTGTGTGATCGTTGTCGTCAGCACCCTGGGACTCACCGCCACCAAACATGGACCTGCTCCATTAATGCGGGAACAAAACCTTAGACTGCAACGGGCGAGCTGGTACCGCAAGAGATTGGTCAGGTCAACACTGCGGAATACTTCTGGCTGCCAGATCTCGTCCCGTAGAACTGGCCAGCGGTATCAAGTCCACCTCAGAACCAGGACTGGCAGTTCGCAAGCATCAACGAGGTGAAAGCGGCCATCTTCGGCAGCGGAGAAGCGGAGGCGCCCGTCCAGATCGTCGGCGGCGCCAACGGCGGCGCGGACTCAGCCATCACCAAGCTGCGACGAGTCGGCATCGCCATCGTGTGCACGGAATGCATATGTCCTGAATTGCGGATCGCTGGTGCTGTCTATGGTTCGTGGACGGGTGACCGCCAGGTGGTGCCAAGATGGCAGCTCATGGCCTTATACATTGCGCTGTGGACGACCCAAAAATAATTCACATACACCACGGACTGTGCAGTTGCTGCTCTAGAGTGGCACGAGAAACACGGCGCCTCACCATTAGGGGATGAGACGGACTAGTGGCAACAAATTGCGGTCGAGATGGGATCACGACGCGTTGATGCGTTTGCTACGCTTTGAACGCACTCGCATCTGGGTGCCGAAGAAATTATTGCAGGAACGAGTCTCAGAACTCCTGCCAGTTGCAATGTGTTGGCGGACGAGTGTGCAAGCGTTGCCGCTGAACAAACTCGCCTCCAAGAAAACGTCCGTTGCCGTGTGTTGACCCATGAACAGAGAACGTAACCAATGATAATCCGCTTTTTGTGTGCGGCCTCTTACAATTTACAGGCCGCAAAAGAAGATGAGCGTGCGGCTAAGGGGAAGGCCCGTGAGGCCCCTCCCCCACCCACTCTCCCTGCTCCCCTTGCTGTTGCTACTGCTGCTGCTGCTGCTGCGGTCGCCGCTTTCCAATCCCGTCGCCTTCTGGCCGACTGCCGACGGAAATGCCTGTGTTATTTCAGCGCTGCCACTACTGACACAGTAGAAGAATTTCGGGCGCCTGAGTGCAACCATATGTACAACGTGGATGGGGTCCTTCTCTCCCCTAGTCAAAGGGGCTAGAATTCACGTGGCAGGGGGGGGGGCTCACACTACACACTACACACACACACACACACCTTGAATGTACATCAATCCCTTCAAATTTGGTTTTGCCGTGTTTGCGGATCCGTCGCGCATAGGGCGACCAGGTCACTGAAGACACCTTGTAGCCTTAGACGGCCCAAGCACGGTGAGGATTATCTTGACAGGACCCGTCGGGGGTTACAAACCACGGTCCTGAGTCGAGCCAAGCCATCGGCTCGCCGCTCGAGTCTCCCAGGCAGGCCAGCTTGAGCATAACCAAACTTGCACCTGCAAGGGGGTCCATTCCATTCCACCTCGTCCCCTCGTCCCCTCGTCCCCTCGTCCCCTCGTCCCCTCGTCCCCTCCTCTTCCTCCTCCTCCTCCTCCTCCTCCTCCTCCTCCTCCTCCTCCTCCTCCTCCTCCTCCTCCTCTTTCCCCTGCCCATCTATAGCCCCGGGCTCCGCATGGGCCTCGCCCGTTTTGCCCGCGTGAAGGGGGAAGAGGGTGGGGGAAAGGGGTCGCGGATCGAGGGAGGCAGAGGGGGTATGAGGGAGGTAGATTCGAACACTTGTTTGGAATTGTGGAGCTCTTCCCTAAACAACATGCACGGGTGTTAACATCCATATATACATATACTAGAACCACGCGCGCGCTTCGCGCGCGCTTAGGTTCTAGCAAGCGCAGGCGCTGGACAATACCACGGCTGCGCACATTGACAAAGTCACGGCTGCACGAAAGCACGTACCGACGAATGGCTTCAGCATGGTTTGAAAAATCAACATGAACCTGGCCCCAGCAGCCCCCCCCCCCGGACGCAAAGCACTTCCCGTGTCGCCCCCCAGGCCGCGCGCCCAGTTGACGCCTGCCGTTTCGAAGCTGTCGTCGAACATGCTGAGTGGGGGGAGGGGGGGGCCCTAAGCGCTTTGCGCCCGTGCCCCCCTTAGCACCCCCCCTCACCGGGCCTCGGTTCTCAGGCTCGGGGGGGCTGCCTAAGGGGAAAGCACGACCCCCCAGGGTCACCAGGCAACGCTCCCTGTGGTTTCCTGGCGCCCCAGGGGGTCCTGCACCCACTGAAAAGCGAGACGAAATACTCGGCGCGACCCCAACGTGATCGGCTCGGTTCGTTAAGCTGAAAAGTGGGATGCACCAAGGTCCTCGTCATCCTCATTTTCCACCTCCTCGTGCACCTCCTCAACCTCTTCACTCCTCCTCCTCCTCCTCCGCCTCCTCCTCCTCCACCTCCTCCTCCTCCTTCTTATTCGTCTTCTTCTTATTATTGTTAGTATTCTTCTTATTATTAGTTTATTTTTCTTATTTTATTATGATTAGTATTACTACTGATTCTTATTATTCTTCTTATTCTTATCATGATTATTATTGTTCGTCTTTATTCGTTCGTACTTCGTCGTTCTTCTTTTTCTGATTTTTTATTATTCTTATTATTCTTATTATTATTAGTAGTAGTCTGCTTCTGCTTCTGCTTCTTCTCTTCTTCTTATTCGTCTTCGTCTTCTTCTTCCTCCTCCTCCTCCTCCTCCTCCTCTCCTCCTCCAACTCCTCCTCCTCCTCCTCCTCCTCCTCCTCCTCCTCCTCCTCCCTCCCTCCTCCTCCTCCTCCTCCTCCTCCTCCTCCTCCTCCTCCTCCTCCTCCTCCTCCTCCCTCCTCCTCCTCCTCCTCCTTCTCCTCCTCCTCCTCCTCCTCCTGACCATTGTGGTTCGAACTGATCTCGGCCATCTTGCCCTTCTCTTGGGGCCGTCGTGAGTCCTGGGGCCAAATCAACAGGAGGGCAACGGGTGAAGCCGCCACCGTGCCTGTGTTGTGGGTCAGAAGCATATTGGATGCGTGTTGGGGTCTCTTGCGAAGCTTCAAAAGAACATGTTCGAGGCAATTATGATGCCTCGTGGGGCTCGTCCGTGGCTGCTTGCGGACTGTAGGGGCTTCTTTGGGGCCTTCAGTGGGCTTCGTGGGGCCTCTGGAGTGCTTCTTGGGGGGGGGTAATTTTGAAATGTTTCGAAGCCTCCGGGGGGCCGTTTTGGGGCATCTTGGGGCCTCCTTGGGGTCTCTGATGGGGGCATTTTTAACCCTCTTGAGGCCTCTTGGGGGCCTCTTTGGGGCCTAATTGGGGCGGAAATCTCCATTGTCGGTTCGTGTTCCCCCTCTTTGGCACCTCTTGGGGCCGTCTTGAAGCCCTCTTGGGCCGTCTTGGGCGCCTCTTGGACCGTTTGGGCGCCCTCTTGGGCTGTCTTGGGGGCCTCTCGGGGGCCTTTTGGGCCGTCTTGGGGCGATGTTCGAGGCGTCCGAATCTTGGAAGGTCAGAAGCCCGAAAACGCACGCAAGCAAAACAAATGAGAAACACAATGAAAATCTATGATTTTAGCCTCTTGGGGTTCTCTTGGAAAGCCTCTCGGAGCGCCCCCGGGGGTTCTTGGGGGCCCCTTGGGCCTTGATGGGGCTATCCTGAGAGTCTTGGAACGCTCTTGGGCCGTCTTGGCGGCTTCTTGCCGTCCCCGGAAGCCGTGGTGGACGCCTCGGGGGGCGCAAAAGAGCCTTCGGACGCCCGGGGGCAAAGTGGGTTACGGGGGGGGGGAAATTCGGGAGGGTGTCCTGGCTCGGGGCCCTGGCCCCAGGCACCCCGGTATATGACACCTATACGACCACCCTTCGGGTGATAAGGAGGTGAGGGGGGGGGAGGGACCAACGTCGCACTCGATCGATCTCACTCTCGATATCACTATCGATCTCACTATCGATCTTACATTCGGTATCACTATCGATCTCACTATCGATCTCCCATTCGGTCTCACTATCGATTTCACTATCGATATCACAATCGATCTCACATTCGGTCTCACGATCGATCTCACTATCGATCTCACAATCGATTTCACATTCGGTCTCACTATCGATCTCACTATCGATATCACAATCGATCTCACAATCGATCTCACATTCGGTCTCACTATCGATTTCACTATCGATCTCCCATTCGGTCGCGCAATCGATTTCACTATCGATATCACAATCGATCCCACATTCGGTCTCACTATCGATCGCACTATCGATATCACTATCGATCTCACAATCGGTCTCACCATCGATCTCTCTATTGATATCACAATCGATCTCACAATCGATCTCACATTCGGTCTCACTATCGATCGCACTATCGATCTCACTATCGATCTCCCAATCAATCTCACATTCGGTCTCACTATCGATTTCACTATCGATATCACAGTCGATATCACAATCGATCCCACATTCGGTCTCACTATCGATATCACTATCGATATCACTATCGATCTCATTCGATCGATCTCACAATCGATCTGACTATCGATCTCGCTATCGATCTCACTATCGATCTCAGATTCAGTTTCACTATCGATCTCACTATCGATCTCGCAATCGATCTCGCATTCGATCTCACATTCGGTCTCACTATCGATTTCACTATCGATCTCACAATCGATCTCACAATTGATCGCACATTCGGTCTCACGTTCGGTCTCACTACCGATCACAATCGATCTCGCACTCGACGTCATCATCATCATCATCATCATCATCATCATCATCGTCATCAACATCAGAATCATCAACATCATCATCATCGCCATCATCAACATCATCATCATCATCATCATCATCATCATCATCATTACCATCATCATCATCACCATCATCATCATAATCATCATCATAATCATCAACATCATGATCGGGACACCGACGGGACACCGTCGGGACACCGGCGGGACACCGGCGGGACACCGCGCGCCACCGGCCGCCCGGTGGAGAATCATTTGGTCCGGCCGCGCCTCAGCCACAGAGGACACCACCGGGACACCTGCGGGACACCGCGCGCCACCGGCCGCCCGGTGGAGAATCATTTGGTCCGGCCGCGCCTCAGCCTAGCCACAAGAGACTTTCCTCTCGCCCGCCCACGCAGCTTCGCCTCGCCCGCACGCACGGCACGCACGAACACGAAACCGAAATCGATTTCCCGGTAGGGGGGCTCGCCGTTCCACTTCGATCTCACCCCCTCACCTCTGATATACATAAAGACATACACGTTATATTTCTCGTCGTGATTGGTGAGAGAAGGCCCAGGCCACCGAAATCGGGGCAAAAACGTGACCCTCCCTGTCGAGAACTTTGTAAACCTGTCTAAGGTCTTCTGCCGCGAGGGCGTAATTTTGTTTGCCCCCCAGCAGCCTCTGGAAGCCGCGGGGGCTCGAGCCGTTTTGGAACTGGGGAGAAGGGATCGAAGAGATTTGGAGGAGGGAGGGGAGAGGTTCGAAGAACAAATTCGGCGCTTCTTCTGTTCCCCCATGAGCATCGAAGCCGTGGGGGGGGGGGGGCGGGGGGCGAAAACTCGATCCGTTTTGAGACCAGGGGAAGGGAATCGATGATCGAGGAGAGTCCGAGGGGGGATAAGGGGGGGGTTCGAGGAGAATGTTGGGCGTTTGGGCGCCTTCTTGAACCGGGAGACTGGGATCGAAGACCTTGGAGAATCCGACGAGGAAGAGGAAAGGTTCGAGGACGTTTGGTGACGTGTTCGGCCGCTCCTGTGCCTCTGGAGGCCTCCGAAGAGGCTCGAGCTGCTCTGGACCTGGAGAAAGAGAAGAGCGATGATGCTCGAGAGGAAATGTCTGAGGAAGTTGGAACGCTTTGGCTTTGTGAGCCTCCAGGAACCTTCTCAAGGTTATGTTGCTCCCATCGCACTTAGAACCACATCCCAGAACAAAAATCGAGCACCCGGCAAAGTGTCGAAAGAATGTCGAAACAATGTCGGACGAGTGTCTCCCAGGGCCCGACCCGCGAAAACCCTTGAGTTTCGGTACTTGTTCCTGGCGCTCGAAACTTTTCCTGGTGGTCAAGGCTAAAGTAGGTTGGAACATCATAACTCCAGGGGAGAACATGCGGCGCTTATGGCGCCCTGTGCCGCTTCGACCTGCGAGCCCCACATCCGAGGCCGCCTCCTCCGCCCTCCTCCTCCCCCTTCTCCTCCTCCTCCTCCTCTCCCGCCTTCCTCCTCTTTCGGTTCCTGCTCCTCCCTCTCCTCTCCTTCTATTATTCGTCTCCATTTTTCTCACTGCTTCACCTCCTCCTCATCTTTCTTCCCTCCTCCTCTTTTCCCTCCTCCTCTCCTCCTCTTGACGTCTCCTCTCTATTCTCACCTTCTCCTGATCTCCGCCGTCTCCTACACAGCGCCTCGCCCCCCTCCTCCCCTCTAGTGGCCAGCGGGCCGACCTGCCAATGTACCTCCTCAGCTTCTTGGGGAAGGGCACCTTGCTGGCAAGCACCTGTGTTGGAAGATGAAGCGTAGGGAGAGGCGGAACGCGGCAGGAGGGGGTTAGTGTGTGAGGGCGGGTGGGGTGCCTCCCCAGCGAGGAGACCCATCTGTTGACTGTGGGTGACGAGTGTGTGTGTGTGTGAGAGAGAGAGAATGTGCGTTTGTGCGCGTATGCGTAAGTGTGCGTCCGTGTGTGTACGAAACCAGACTGGCAGTTTGCTCGTGTTCTCAGCGGCGTATACGTCCTGGACGGCGGGCACTGCATGCCTCTGCTCGTTCGTGCGTGACCGTCGTGAATGAAGTTGCATCCTCTCGCTGTCGAGTCCTGGTAGCACATGGCTCATGTCTCGTTGAGTGGGACCCGCAAGGCTCAATGTGCTGGCAAATGATGCGGCCACGATGGCTTGGGACGGCGGGGCCGCTTGCTGTGCACTGCGTCGGTGTGCAAAGGGCGCGAGCCAAGGCTGTGCACCGCCTGCTTGTCACGGATCTGATGAACAAGATCTCCGTCTACGGGCAGGAAACTGCCCAGCGTTCTGACTTCAATATTCCTTGCCGTCGCACTTGCTGCAGAATGGTGCCTTGAAGCCCTCTTCTCCGACTTGTCCTTTGCACCTCGCGGCGGTTCATCAGAAATGTGCGATCGGCGAGTGCCTCAACGGAAAGAAATAGGAGTCTAAGTTTGTCCAGGAACAGGGCGAGAAGGTGGATGAATAATGAGCAGAAGTCGAGGAGATGTTACGAGGAGAAGGAGGAGGAGGACTAGCAAGAGGGAGGATAATAAACGAGGGGGGCAAAGACGCGGACACGTGAGCTGACGAGGAAAGTAGATGGGGGAAGGAAAGAGCCTAGGCGACAATAATGTCTTAGTCCAAATCAACCAAGCCCTCTCTGGGCCAAGTGGCCGCAATTGGGAGGACGATGATTTGCGGACGAGAGGCAATAGGATGAAGATTAGTTGTTTGACGCCCCTGTTTTGCAGCATTTGACACGTCGACTGGTAATGCGGGGAATACTCCGAAGGGCTCCCCACCCAGGTCTCGCCTTCGAAGGGCATGGTCAGGTCGCCTCCAAAAAGGAGGCGAGGTCCATCATCGGCAGCCGAACCACGAGTGGGAAGAGACTACTGAAGTACGGATCCGATGACCACCGCCTTACAGACATCACACTACAACCTGCCTCCGCTGGCGGCGAAACGACAAGTGCCCTGCTCCAGCGCGCAGGCAGTCGTCGGCTCGTGCGCTATCCTGGCATGGGGAGGCCATTGTCATCCTAGGCCTTGCGCTCGATCG
>CAUYUJ010014693.1:1078637-1132075 GCA_963575745.1 Prorocentrum cordatum
AGTCTTCTAAAAACACCACCCTTTGGCCACGCAATTCTGCGTGCATCCCCCCCCGTCCCTCCCGAAACTCCCTGAACGGCTAGACGCTTCCAAGGAGCTATCCAACGCTCTCGACGGCTTCCAAATCGGCCCAGGACGTCTACCAGGGCTGCCTACGTAGATGGCCAAACCATTGCCTCAAGAGGAACCCAGCAGTTTAAACGCTCAATTTGTCCCAACAGGCCTTCAAGAAACTACAAGCCGCCTCCAAGACACTCTCCACGAGGACCACGACAGCACGTTGGCAATCATCCTTATGTTGTTCAACGTGTGTCGGTTGCCACGCTCTTTGGTCGAATATCGCTCCACTTGGGGGCTTTGAGGCCCAGGATGGCCCACTGAGAGCCCTCATAATGCCCATTGACAGCCTCAAGAGAGCCCCAAACTGACCCTGGAGGGCCTCTGGAGGAACCCAAGACGGCCCAAGAAGTCTCAAAGGCGGCCCAAGAGAATCCCGAGGCGGCCTCACGATGGCTCCAAGCGACCCTCCAGACGGTCCACACGGCCCAACGACCCAAGATGGTCCGAGAGGGCCCCGAAATGGCCCCCAGACGACCGAAGAGAGCCCCAAATGAGACCCAGGACTGCCCTACGGAAACATCCCAAACATGCCCAGGACGGCCCAAACGAGCCTCACAAGAGTAAGGGGCCCTAGGACACACAAATAAATATATATATAAATATATATATATATATATATATATATATGCAAATCCCAGGATTCACTATTTGCTCCCAGATTTTATGGGTCTCCGTCTTCCCCCCCACTTCCCTCATTTTCCCATATTTTCTTGGGACTCGACGATCACTTGTGTCTGTGCGTGTTTGCCCCTCCTGACAGAGCTCCTCCAGAGGCGGAGACGGAGAGGTGTCACGAGTGCCGGCCCGTCTAGGCGGTGCTCGGTCGCCGACACGCAGAGCGTGCTTCGCCGGCGCGGGGGCGACTCTGCCGCAGAGGCCCTCGGATCCCACCCTCGGTGGCGTTGCTGGCGATCAGCTCGGCGAGCGCCGTCGTGGCTGGAACGCACCTCTGCGTGCCCTGCTCGACCTCATAGCCCGGCCTGCACAGGCACCTGCCCTGCTCGCAGAACGACGCCTCCGCGTAGCAGACGTGGCCGATTTTGCACAGAAGGTCGGGCACGGGAGCGACGCAGGTCGTCGCTCCGTTCTGCGTGGGGCCGGCGGGGGTCTTGCAGTAGCCCTTCGCACAGAAGCAGCTGCCCCAGGAGCAGCGGGTCGGCCCGCGGCTCGCGTAGCAGCCCAGGATCCAGCAGCTGCCGACCGAGGTGTCGTCAGGCATGGGGCAGTCGAAGCCCTGGCCTGACGCGAAGCCGAGGATGCAGAGGCCAAGGCATCTCGCGAAAGACCTCGCCATCGCTGCTCCGGGTAGGGGGGGGGAGCGGCGCGACGGGCAGGACCCCGCTCTCACCCGAACGCAGAGCAGATGCGTAATCTCACTGGGGCCCAAAAAAGCTTGGAGGGCAGTAAGGATGATGAAACGCAAGCGGAGGAGGAGGAGGAGGAGGAGGAGGAGGAGGAGGAGGAGGAGGACGAGGAGGAGGATGAGGGGGAGGAGGAGGAGGAGGAGGAGGAGGAGGAGGAGGAGGAGGAGGAGGATGAGGGGTTGCCTGTTCACTTTCGCACTGAATCGCTCGTCCTTGTTTGCGTTCTTCGTGGCCGCGGTGTGCACAGCTCCCCCTGCGCCGCCGAGAGAGTGCACAGTTCGCCAGCCCAGCGCGCAAGGGGCCTTTCTGTTGCATCCTCCAGTCAGGGAGGTCAGGTAACCAACTTAGCTTCGCTGTTTTGAAGCATTTGGCGACTCACGCGCACTACGGTAGAGGGAGACAATTAGTGAACACCCCCCCTGCCCCAAACTCAAAGTTGGCACGCGCGGGGGAGACTGCGGTCGAGGTGCAATTCATCAGACCCACCGCCAAATTTTGACACTGGGGGGAGGGAGAGGCGCTCACGGATGAATGTGGCATGAGTGTTCTCTATCTTTTTCCGAGGCCTGCAGGGCGATGCCGCCCCCGACAACCCCGCTGGATCTAGAGGCGCGTTGACCCGGGCCGCCAGCTAAAACAGGGCTAGGATCAGGATAAATCGCTTCAGAGCGTTCCGGAGCGCTCTCAGAGCGTTCCGGAACGCTCTGGAGCGGCCGCGGCGCCCAATACATCCTCCAAACCCGCCGATTCTCAGAGATTTCGAATTATCCCGATCCGATTTTGTCCCGATCTTCGCGTCGTTTTACCAGCCCAGCTCGGGCCAGCCAGGGCCACGTGGCGAAACCCGGCCGGCCACGAAGGGGCTCCCGGACGCAGGTCCGCGGAGGGAGGGGCCGGGGAGGGGGGGTCGGCTCCGCACGGCTCCCCAGAGGGGGTCGACGAGCCCTGGGATCCGACGTTGCATAACATCTGCCACATCGCAGATCATCACGCGCAGAGCCCCGGACCCCATCTGCCTGCGTCATGTTTCGAGCCGGATCGATCTGTGAGGGTCCCGGAGCCCGGAAGTGAGCGAAAACGCCCGTGGTGAAAAATTGCAACGGATCTCAGGGAGGATCGGGGACGATCCCGGTTGGGGCTGACCCCCCTTGCCGTCGCCGTGATGGGGCGTCAACTGACCACTTCTTCGATACTGGGCGGGCAGATCTTGGGCCCAGGCTGGGCCCCGGTCGGCATCGCCGCCGTCGGCCGTCGGCGCCGCCTTCGCCTTCGGCACGGCTGGCAGCGTAAACGTCGGCATCGGCGCTGCCGTCGGCGTCGGGGGCGGCACCGTCGAAGTTCGAGGATGGGCTCGGACTGCGGCCAGTCTCCGGGCACACGCCGACATGGATCACGGGTCCGTGGCCCTGGCGCGTGGGCGTCAGACCCACAGATCAGGGAAACTGTCGCCTGCTTCGGGCGACACAGCGCGCCGACTTCGTATGGAAGGACCCGTCGCCAATCCAAGCGTCCGGATCCATGCGCGCGTCTCCTCGGAGGGCGGGCCCGGCAAGGGCGGCCTGGTGGGTGAACGCCCCCCGAACCCCGGTGGGCGCTTTCCGCCTCAGGGCCAGGCCGCAGGGACTTCCGCCCGGTGGCGCAGATGCGGGTGGGCGAGGGCAGTCGGGGAACAGAGCTCGGCCCGGGGAGGGCAGGGAGATGGCCGAAGGCGAGCCCGGGGCCCGGGACCCGGTGGTGGCACTCCTGACCACCCACCAGACCACCCCAACCCAGCCCGAAGACCCGAAGTTGACCCGAATTTCGGGTTGGGGGGGGTACGGGTTCCACGTGTTTTCCCAGTGTGCCCCGACCCCCCCTAACTGGAAATGGAGGGCAAATTGAGGCCTTCGGGTTGGGTTGGGGTGGTTTGGTGGGTGGTGGCACTCCCAAAAGACGGGGGCCGTCCGACTGCCTCTACGGTATCACAGCGTTGCGCCATGGGCCCGGCTCATCTTGCCTCCGCTTTCTGTTCTCGTCCTCACTTATCCTCAACCCCTGGCGGTCCCGCGCAAGCATAACCCACTCGTTCTTCATGGGGCGGTAGACCCACACGAACTGACATTCCCAAATTGTCTGTCAGCTGGACGGTCGGAAATCCTGTCTATCCTGTTCCTTCTGTTCCCTCACAGCATGTGCCTCAGAACTCTAGAACAATACCGGACCCAAGATCATGTCCGAATGTTTGAAGGCTTTCCGAGCGATATGCCCAGCGTACCTACGAAGCCGTCTGCAGGTCATTCAATACATTGCATGACTATGATTGGAGGTGGAGAAGTGCAAGAGTAGGAGAAGGGGGCTATGAGAGTAAGGAGAAGAGGAAAGGTCGGTGTGGGGGCGAAGAAAGAAGAAAGAGGCAAAGCATAACTGGTGCCCGTGCCACAACGGGGGTGTTAATACCCTGCGCCTATGCCCGCTGCCCCACGACGAGCAAGGAAGCTGGGTGGAGGCAGAAAACTAGAGGGGAGAGGGGGGATGGGCGCAGAGAAAGAGGAGGAGGAGGAAGAGGAGGAGGAAAGACCTGGAGTAGGGGGAAAAGTGGAGGAGGAGAAGGAGGAGGAGGAGGAGCAGGAGGAGGAGGAGGGGTGGGGCAGAAAGGAGGGAAGACCTCACTGAGGGGGGAACGTTGGCGGGGGAACCTGCTCAGGATAGATCGGCGATGTGCCCCCGATGTCAGCTTCGCACGGTCCTGGGCGGGGTGGAGCTACCGGGCCCGATCGGCGATGCATTGGCGATTGGGGGTTTCAAGGCATCCCCCCTGAGACTACACGGGGCTCGTTTGTTGAGCGCTCATACGTCCAATGTCCACTCTGATGGTTCATGCTGTTTTTCGCCACGCATGCCCGCACATGCGGACGGTACGATGCACACCCACCTGTGCACCCTTTGCGTGGGGCAGCGCGGATATCACCGCTACCTCGCAAATGCCCGCACATGCCACGCACTCCTCCCGTTCCTTCAACTCTTCCTCCTCCACCACCTCAGCTACGTATCCTCGTCCTGTTCCTCCTCCTCCTCCTCCTCCTCATGCTCCTCCTCCTCCTCCTCCTCTTCCTTCTCCTCCTCCATTCCTTTTCCTTATAATCAACTACCCCCTGTCGCACCCCGAAGCCAGTTTTTAGGGCGGGCCGGGCGTTTCGCCTGAGGTTTCCTCATCATTTATGACCCTAAAGCTGAAACGTTAGCAACATATTCACAGATGGAGGGCGGGTCGTTTTCAAAATGTGAGCGCCGCGCACATTCGTTTTAGACATTTGCAAAAACTTCACGGATTGGCGACCCGTTTTCAAAATGTGGCTCCCGCCTTAGCGCCGCGAACATTCATTTTTCAACACTTGTAAAAACTTCACGGATTGAGGGCGACCCGTTTTCAAAATGTGGTTCTCGCCTTAGCGCCGCGCACATTCGTTTAAACATTCGCAAAAGCTTCACGGATTGAGGGCGGTTCCTTTTCAAAATGTGGCTCTCGCCCTAGCGCCACGCACATGCGCTTTCAAAATTTGCACAGACATCACGGAATCCCCTGATCAACGTACCAGACATTTTGTTTTAGTGGAACTCACGATTATGAGGGTGCAACAATTACGTTGGTTCGCGGCGTTGAAGTCCCAGGAAAGGTGTTCTGGCAGGATTCCGGATCATCAAGACGCGCAACAGTCAGGTTGATCCGTGGCGTTGGAACCCCGAAAACATTGATTTGGCATGCTTCAGGGTCTTCAAACGATTGTCTTCCAACGAAGCAGGTCCCTCTGTGGAAGTGAACCGTGGGAGCTTGGAGGGAGGGTTTATTCCAACGTCGTTGATGACTCTTGGGTTTACACTGGTCCTCCTCCTCCTCTTCCTCCTCCTCCTCCTCCTCCTCCTCCTCCTCCTCCCTCTCCCTCCTCCCCCCGCTTCTCCTCTACTCCTCCTCGTCTCCCTCATTCCTGCCCCGCACAGGCCGAGAACTTGCACAGCTCCGGGCGGAGCGGAGGGAGCCCAGCACGGACCCTTTCCTCTTCCAGCTCGATGGCGGCGGCGGGGGCGGAGACGACGACGACGACGCTGACGCAGACTATCGCCCCGACGACCGACGACCGATGACCGACGACCGCGGCGGAGGATGGAGGAGAAAAGTGAGGAAGATGGAGGGGGTGGGCTGCCAGTCGCAGAGGCCAATGCGCCCTCGCTCGCGCCCCCCGCGGCGGGAAACAGGGAAACAACACCGCCCCCGTGGGCAGTCAATCTAATATAACCCCCCCTCGGGCTGCAATGATGCCTTGCCAACGCCACTATGGCACGAATGACACGTCCCCAGAACCGCTATGACCCCCCCCCCCTGCCGTGTGACACATCCTTGGGCCTCCAGGGCGCCCCCGAAACCTCGACAAGGCCCCTCTAGGCCGCTATAGCACGTTCCCCCTGGGCCGTCTATAGCCAATCCGGAATCTCCAAAAACCACCCCAAGGCCGCCATAACACCTTCCCGAATCTTTTGCCAAGCATATCCATATTAGTGCAACATACAAGGCATTCTTTGTACACCCGCCTCATGCTCGCCTGGCAACGGCTGTGCCGCGCCAGGGTCGCCGAGAAGCAGTTGACTGCGCAACTTCCTTTGGTCTCCTTTTCTGGTCTAGGACTGAGTATGCCCACTCTTTCGGGCACCCCTGGTCGAGTCCGTCACCAGCGTTTCGGCGTGTGGTTGGCTATCCTCTTCAGGCCACAACCAACCACACGGGGCAGGCCGACGCTGTCACGAACGACACCTCTGTTTCCGACTGTGCGAAAACACCACGCGTGCCTCTTGAATGCAAAGATACACTGTGTCTGGTCGTATTCTGGGACTCCTTCGTACACACCAGAATTGCCAGAAGATGTCAAGCCAGGCTCTGAGAACCTGCTGTTTTGGCCTTCGAAGAAGGGAGGGAACAACTTCCCTGGCTGCTATAAAAGCCCCTCGTGGGGACGTGTAACACCTCCCTAGGGCCGTCGAACGCTTCCTCGGGCTCGTATATCGCCTTCCTAGGGCCCCTGAAAACGCGCCCCGGGGCACGTATAGGACCTCCCCTGGGCCGTACACCACCTCCCTGGGGCCGCTTAACACCTCCCCAAGGCTGAATACCACCTCTCTGGGCTTGTTCACCGTTCCCAGGGGGCCGGATGCCACCTCCCTGGGGCCGCATAACACCTCTCCAGAGCCTCACAAACCCCTCGCCGGGCCTGTATCAGAACCTCCCGAGGCTGCGCGGGGCTGGGAGGCCCATGGCAGCGCAGACGGGGTTCCCTCATCGGCCGCCTGACTGATCGCTGCTGGCTGAAGCCGTCTTGGCGGTTACAACCCCGTACTCGGCTCAGCTTCGGGGCTTGAGTCCCTAACCTCGGAATCCGTTCCCTCTTCCTCGGGATCGCGCCCCGTCCAAGCACATCCCTCGTCCTCGTCCTCGTCCTCGTCGTCGTCCTCGTCCTCCTCCTCCTCCTCCTCCTTCTCCTCGTCCTCTTCCTCCTCCTCCTTCTCCTCCTCCTCCTCCTCCTTCTCCTCCTCCTCCTCCTCACCCCTCCTCGTCATCCTCGTCCTCGTCCTCGTCCTCGTCCTCGTCCTCGTCCTCGTCCTCCTCCTCATCCTCTCCTCCTTCTCCTCCTCCTCCTCCTCATCATCATCCATTTGCATCCATTTGCATCCGCCTCCTCCCCGTCCACGCGCGCCCGCCATGCACGGTGGGCCCGCTTGCCAGCCGGCGGCCAAGGAGGCGGGCGGCTGCGGTGAAGGCGCCCGACGCCCTGACGCCGCCTTCCAACAACAATGCCGCGCACATGCCCGCACAGTGAGGAATAAGAGTCATTGGGCGAGAACCGACGAAAAGGACACTCATGACAAAACTCGAAGCACATAACCTCGCACATGAGCGCACATGTCGATCGGTTGTTGAGCGAGCGCTGGGTCAACAAGCACACATGCGGGGCACATGCCGCGCGCATGGCCGCACATGCCGGCACATGCCGAGCCAAAACCGCTTGCTCATGTCTCGGAACAGGGGTCGATAAATGGGCTCCGTGTATCCCCCCTCCTCTCAACGTTGCCCCTGACCCGAATTATTTCCGGGCCATAACTCGGCCCTCGGGCGGCCGTTCGGGACGATCCCGGCACCCCCGGAACGCCTTCGGTGAGACGCAGCTGCTGGAACGCATCCCGAGGCTAGAAAACCGCCGAGAGCCAATGAAAACGTCCAAAAACCTCGACCTGGCACTTCGAACTCCCCTGAGCCTGTCCCCCCCCATAACATTGCCCCCGGGGCCGCCACTGTTGGCGCCACCGCGTCCGCCGGAGTCGGTGCCGCCCACGGCGCAGCCTCGCGGCGGCTGCTTCGAGGAGGCGACGGGCGGCGATGGGGAAGGGGGGAGGCTCTGCGGACTCGGGGCGGCCGATGTGTTCGCACGGCATGCCGGAGGGCGGGGGAGGGTCGGGGGGGAGAGGATGGGCACGAGGAGGAGGAGGAGGAGGAGGAGGAGGAGGAGGAGGAGGAGGAGGAGGAGGAGGAGGAGGAGGAGGAGGAGGAGGAGGAGGAGAGGGGAGGCAGTTGGTCAAGGGAGCGGAGGCGAGAGAGGAGTGGGAAGACTGGTATCAGGGGCAGGATTGAGAGGAACACTGAGGGTCAGGGTGAGTTGGACAAAGGAGCAGAGGTCGGGGTGGGGGCAAGAGAATACGGAGACAAAACATGACGGGTGCCCGTGCCACAACGGGGGTGTTACTACCCTGCGCCCATGCCCGCTGCGCCTCCTCCGTCACACGACGATCCAGGAAGCTGGGTGGAGGCAGCAAATTGGAGGGGAGAGGGGGGATGGCCGCAGAGGGAGGAGGAAGGAGGAGGAAAGACATGGAGGAGGAAGAAAGAATGAGGAGGAGGAGGAGGAGGATGAGGAGCCGGAGGAGGCGGTGGGTGGGACAGAAAGGAGAGGACCTCCTCCCCCTCCTTCTCCCCTCCTCCTCTCCGCCCATCCTCTTGCACGCCCTCATCCACCCCCTCCCTCCTATTACCCTCCTGCGTGCTTCCTCCCTTATTTCTTCCCGCCTGCCGCCCTTTCCCTCCCCCCCCTTCCCGGCCTCTCCCCGTCCCCGCGCCAATCCCCACGCAATCCCGTCCTGGACCAAGATCGGCGGCAACGGCGGTACCGCGGCACGCCTGAGCGCGCCCAAAATCCGTCGGCAAGCATCGCGAGAAGCAGGGGGAGGAGACCAACTGCGCTGGCCTTGGCGAGCGGACCCGAGACAGAACGACGAGAATGTAGTACGTAAGACGTAAGACTTGGGGGCGAACGAGGCACTTAAAGTGCGCTCCGTTGTTAGACTTAGGTCGGGCATGTCCTCCTACAGGCGAATTATGAAGACAAGTAAAAGAACGGCACGCGTGGGAGGAGGCGAAGGGGGCGCGCTGGCTGGTGGATGGGGTGCCGGAAGGGGCGCTCGGGATGGGGGGGGGCGGTGCCGTGCCGAAACAAAGGGGTCGAGGCGGAAGGGGCGCGCCGCTGGCTGGCGGGTGGGGTGGTGCAGAGGGGGCGCTCGGGATGGGGGGGCGGTGCCGTGCCAAAATAAAGGGGTTGGGGCGGAGGGGGCGCGCTGGCTGAAACAGAAAAACACATTCC
Organism: Prorocentrum cordatum; assembly: GCA_963575745.1. NCBI lineage: Eukaryota > Dinophyceae > Prorocentrales > Prorocentraceae > Prorocentrum > Prorocentrum cordatum. Next base: position 1,087,777 of record CAUYUJ010014693.1, read on the forward strand.
CGAATCCAGAACCTCGAACATCTTCCACCCCTCTCTGCTGGCCGGAACCAGTTCTGGGCCACCTCAGCTCCCCAGCTACTTCAGAACCTTGTCCTCATGCTAATTCTACGCGCCTGGGTTCGGGAACGCACAAATGACGTGAGGGACGCTACCGGGCCAACTTGGACACAGCCGGAGCGAGAGACGCGCGACGGGGGGAGAGGTCAAGCCCGCAGGCGGCGGATACGCTCGGAGCAGGAAGCTCTTGTGCGTCTGTCGTGCAGCACAGGCTTGCAGCGGAGGCCAGTCCACAAGAACCCTTTCAGCAAGAAACCCAACCCTGAGACCCCAGGACGTCCATCGATTCTTGGTGTGGGGACGCGTCACGCTCTCCAACGCATAACCATCGAAACCCCAAGCCCAGGGTATCCTGGAGGCAAGCAAGGCGCTTCTTGGCGTGCGCCTCCACTGTACACGGGCAACAGACGGGAGTCGTGAGGCGGCCGTTGGACCAGGGAGCGGCGAGTACAGGAAACGCCAGGGAGACTCAACCCCAAGAGACTGCGCATGCAAGTCGTGCGAAGGGCATCCAAGTCGTGCGAAGGGTCTTCATTAGAAGAACGAGCGAGATGAACATAAACTTTTGGTGCTCCGCGTATTTCTTGGATGGGCCTGCAGACGGTGCCGCATCCACATCTGGAACGTGGCGCCCGGCACGCTCGACCGCATCCTGGACCAACACTCCTCCAGTGTATACCCCACCGCACCAACCAAGCGCGCAGCAGCATCGGACGTGCAAACGGAAAGCTACGACATCAGTGTCTACCTCTCCCCAATTGGCGTCAATGCAGCTGCCAATGACACGTATTCAAAGCAATCGGCCACCGGGGACGAGCTTACCCCCAGCGGCAGGGAGCACGACAGCGGTGCAGGGGAAAGTAGCGAGCCAGACAGGGCTGCACGTGACATCAAATCCCTGTTCCCCGACGCTGCCCCGCCAGAGGGCCCCGTTCTACCAACCCACTCCACCTTCAGGCTCACCGGGGTGGAGTCCGACGGCCCCATACGCTCCTTGGTGAAGTACCTGCTGGAATGGAACCACTCCGTCTACAAATGTTGGGCCGATTTCGCGCTGCAGCACGGTGCAGGGATCCCGGGGGACAAAACCGATGAGGGGTCGTGGCCCCCTGCACGTCTGCTCCCTTTCCTGGGCATGATCTACGGGGATACGATTCCGAGCGACTGTCAACCACCCAACATCCCATGGGACGGGCAGCGGGCCGCAGTGGCACGAGTGGTTTACCACCTAACAAAGTCCAACGGGAAGTACGAGGACATGTGGTGCAGCTACGCTGCCATCCTGACCGAGCAGAGAGGACAATGCCCCCTCCGCCAGCGGATCAGCACACTGTTGACATACCTCATGGGGATCGACCGTGCCGCCCTGGCCTACGGTACCATCAGCGTCCTGGCCCACCGAGACCCACGCGAGGCAGACACAGGCTCCACAGCGGCGGCCGAATCCCCAGCAGCAACCTGGCTGAACAGAACAGACGAAACCGTTGTCCCCCCCCCCAAGCAGACAGCATCGGACCTGTGCAGGAGGACACCGCTGTCCACGCTCCCAGAGAAAACCCCCGCGCTACAGGAGCAGACGGGGGAGGTGGCCCTCCGACGGAGGGGAGAGGCCCACCCAACCAGGCAGGCAGGAACGAAGGCGAACCGGAGGGGATCGACTGGGACGGAGACAAGAAAAGCGAGTCAGACACAGCCAAGGACTCGAGCCCGGCGGTCAGCCCAACCCCTGTGGCGGACGAGGGAGAGGAGGAGAGCAGTGACCCTCTCAACCTCTTCAAGGACCCCCCCAGCAGGCCCGACGCCTGGTCCCCATTCGATCGGATCGTAGATCGGGACGCCATCCGTGAAGTCAGGAGGGCGAGAAACAGCCCACAAAGAGCAAGCAGCTCAACCCATCAACGGCGCCAGGGACGACCGCATCCTCAGCCGCGCGACCGGGGACAAGGGCCGCCAGCGACCCGTGTGGGAGGACACCAAGGACGGAGATGGCCGTGCCACCAAGTCTCCAGGAGGCGACCCAGCGCGAGTGCAGATCTACGAGGCGCCCTGGAAGGACATAAGGACCACGCAGCCGCCCCGCGAAGACCCAAACGACCCCATTGGAGGCATCCTCATGTACATGTGTTCCGTTGCAGATGCAGACGTGGCGAGGAAGGAATCCGTGCAGGATAAGATAATACGCCTGCAAAAGACGCTGGGGGGAGCGTTCAATGGAATTTGGGCCGCATGGGTGAAGAGGGCTGCCCTGAGGCAGGAGCTCGGCGGAAGCCAAAAGCACGACCCTAAACTGAACACAGTACAGTCGTGCAGCGAGTTCCTCCAGGCTTGGAATGACGCAGGGTATGACGCCTACAAGATGGACAGCGACCTAGGGCTCAGCGTCCACTGGCCTTCTGTCAAGGACAAACACATGAAGCTCATGCACCGCGACTCCCGATCGCACGCTCAACGCGATCCCGACAGCAGCAGTAGACCCGCCCCATGGACAGCAGAGGGCAGGACAGCCACTGCGGCAGCCGCGCATGACCGATGGGCAGGCGCCATCGGCTCAGCCACCCCCAGCCAGTGGCAGGACTGGCAGGAGTGGAACTCCTGGGGCCAGCAGAAAGCCCCATGGACGGACACGGACTGGAAAGGAAAAGGTAAGCGGTTCTCCCCCAGGGGGGACGACCGGTACACGGACAAGCGCGCCCGATGGTGGGCCAGGGAAGACTCCTACGCCCAGGGTTAGCAGGGCCGGTCAACCTGTCAGCGCACCCCCGGCCCTCCTGGCCAGTGGCCTCCGCCACCCTCACCACCTTCCGCCCCCCCCCCCGTAGGGGACTGTTTCACCTCGCAGCGCCCGGCCTTGGCCGTAATACCCTGGGGCAACATCCGCTGGGGCGGGGGTCACCCCGCATCTCACCCAAGGCGCCAGTGTGCCGACCATCACCACCAGACGGCGGTGCTGCCCACGCCAGCGGACCTCCTCGCTTCAGGGTACGGCACCACAGTTGCGCCTTGGGCAGCCGCTGGCTCCCCTCGGCACTGGGAGGCGGTTTACTGAGGACTGGGCGCTGAGTGGTTCAGCCTACAACGCCTGTACAGCCTTTGGTTTTTCCCCCGACGCGCACTGTCTCCGGTTACAACCGCACAGCCGTTCGGCTTGTGCAGGTCGGCAAGGAGTCTGGCGCCGCCCTGGCGACTCACTCCGATGCATCCGCACATTCTTCTCGGCGGCCTGCCCACTTCGGTTCGGGCTGCTGCGCCTATGTGCGTTTGCCCTGTGAATTTAGTTAATTTTGTTCTGTGCACGTGCAACTGCGAGCTTGTCTTGCAGGTGCGAGCTTTGTCAGCCGACTCTGGCGACATTTGCTTGCAAATTAGCCCCATACCGTGACCCGGACGCCGCTTCCGCTCCCTGTCCGTTGCCTCGGAGCCGCCGACCAAAAAGTATTTCTTGGATCAGCGCTGGACCCCCCTCCCTGGCGCGGGAAGCGCGCCAGGGGCGGCGCTGGAGGCGCCGCCAGGGGGGGCCCAGCGCGGATCCAAGAAATCCGCGCGGAGCTCCAACAATTAGTTTATGGCGTTTTGTTCTCCGTCGATTTATGACAAAGACGCACCCCGACCAGCGAAACCCTTTGGTAAACACCCTCCTTGGAGGAGATCTGACAGGGCAGGGCGGTGTCCCAGTGATGAGGGTCGGGGTGGCTTGGGCCGACCAATCCTGCCACAAGCGACGGGGGAGCTGCACACTATTTTGGGGAAGCCAGGAGGTACCGATACCGCTACTCCCCAGACCTCTCCTGGGTGCGTGATTTCGAGGCGAATCCAGCGGTGGCGACGGAGGCCCAGGACCTAGGAGGCCCAAAAAGGTGAAAGCGAGGCAAGGGTAGCGGTATCGGTACCTTTTCTTCCTCTGGCTTTGGTGCACACTTCTGGGCGCCCGAAAGGGCTACGGACAAAAATGGGCGCATTGCCCAACAGCAGATGCTGTCCAAGAAACCAACAGCGGCCGCTGTCGGGGGCAGGCGGCCTCGTGTCTTCGGTGAACCACATCCGCGGCGGCGCGGACAGTGAGTCTCTGTTCAGAGTGGAAGGGAACTGCTGCGGGGCACCGTACCCAATCTTTCCGTGCCCATCTCGATCGTCCCGAGCACGGTCCTCTTGGCCAGCAGCAGGCGGAGGGCGTGGTGGAGGAGAGGGCAGGCTGCCGTCCGTCGCCTCCATGCAGCGCAGGAGAGGGGGGGGGGGCGAGGGGGGCTGCCTTCTGCGACGGCCCCCGCCTGTCGGGAGGCTAGAGGCCTCCTAGATGGGGTCCGAGCAGATGGGATCGGAGGGTCGCGCCGCATCGCCAATGCATGAGCGATACATCGCCGATGCATCAGCGATGCATCGGCGACGTCGGCGATGCATCAGCGACGCCAGCATGGAGAGAATCGGGCTCCACATCGAGCCGCATCGCAGATGCATCGCCGATACGGCGTGAACCTCCGACCCCACCTGCTCGGACCCCATCTGGGAGGCCTGGAGCTAGAGGACAGAAAATCCACCCCGACAATGACCACCCCGACACGCGAAGCCGTTCAGTAAACGCACCCAAAGAAGGAATTCAACAGGGCAAGGCTGTTTCGTAAACGCCTACGGCCGTTTGGTAAACGCCAATTGTCTGGTCTGGGCGGCTTTTCCTCCCTTGAGTAGCGAAGGAGGGGGGCGGGACGAGGGTTGGCGGCCTTCTGAGACGGTCCCCCCCCCCGCCTCTCGGGAGTCGCGGGGGCGCCGTGGCCGCTCCAGGGCGCGAGCTCTTTCGGGGGGGAGCTCTCCGGAAGCTCCCAGAGGGCCGCCCCCCCCCTCGCCTTCGGCCTCTTTGTGCTCGCCGCTGAGCGTGAACGTTTTCTTATTCGGCGTTTCGACATTGGGCTTTGGTCGGGCATGTCCTCCCGGATTTTGGAAGAAGAATGAAAGACAGTCAAAAAATGCTCAAACATAGTAGATTATCCCAGTGCGACCCTACCTAGCAGTTGGAGGATCTAGGAAAGCAACATCTATATGAAGCTAAGTTAAGCTAAGATGAAGCTAAACTAAGATGAAATAAGCTAAACTAAGATGAGATAAGCAACGCTAAGCTAAGGGGACGTAACTGGGGGAACCGCGGGGCGGATACTGGGGGAACCGCCCGGGGCGAGTTGCACTGCCCGGCCCTTTACGCATACCGAGTAAGAACCCTTCTAGGCAGAGCCTAGGTAGGGGAAACATCGTTTCCTGGCTATGTTCTTACTATGTTTGAAGATTCCTTCAGTAGAGGGGCATGCCCGACTTAACATTTGTGTTCGCCGCTGAGTGTGAACGTTTCCTTACTCGACGTTTCGGCATTGGGCGGAAGGGGGGGGAAGGGGGGGTCTGGCTCCGGACCTCTGCTTCATGCGACTGGTTGCAACAGGGCGTCCCTTGAGGGAGGCTCCATCTGCTCGAAACAGGCGCCCCAAAAAGCCAGGAGCTACTCCGGGGAAAGGGGGGGGAGGGGGTGGTGCGAGGGCCCGCGCCGATCGGCAAAACAATGCATAAGAAAACGATCACGGTCCACCCCCCCCTGGCGCTTTCTCCCTCGGACTCTGCCTCTGTGCGCGCCACGTTTCGGCGCAGCGTCAGAGGGCCAGTCTACACGGCCGCGGCCGAGAGGAGGGCGCACCGCCCACGGCGGCCCAGCGGGCCGTGCGGCACCCGCGACGACGTGCCTGCTCGGAGAAGTCGAGAGCCCTGCTTCACCCTCGGCCGTCCCCCCCATCGATCGGAGGTTGCCAAAGGTACGTGCCCCTGGCCCGAGGTGGCCCCGGCACTTCTCTCCGTGTGGAGCCCCTGGGCCTCGTCAGGGGTGCTCGGGAGGCCCTGGGGGCCTCCTCGGAAATCCTTGGGGCACCTTGGGCCAGGGGCACCTCTGGCAGCACCCGATCTTCAAGCAATTCCCGGACCATCTTCGGGCGCGTACCGATCCCAGGCCGTGGCTCCGGTCTCTTCTTCCACCCCCCGTCCTCCTCTACTCCGTCCTCCCCGTCCCTGTCCTCCTCCCGCAGCCTTCTGCTCTGGACTCCTCCTCTTCCTGCCGCTCCCTCTGCTCCTCCTCCGATCGACTTGCCGTGAGGCTCGCCTCCATGGAACGTATCCTCCCCCTCCCCTCCCTCCTGATCTTGCTCCTGGACCCTCTGGGACTGGCTTTGAGCGCGTCCTGACCGGAAAACTCGTGTGGGATTCAGCTGTGACGAGGACCTTCAGGAATCCCAGAGGTGAAGCAACCTAGCTCCTGCTCCTGCTACTTCTTCTCCTCCTCCTTATCTCTGATTCCTCCTCCTCCTCCTCCTCGTCGTCCTCCTCCTGCTCCTCCTCCTCTTCGCTGCTTGCTCTCTCTCTCTCTCTCTCTCTCTTTCTCCTCTTCCTCCTCCTCCGTCCCCCCTGCTCCCTCCCCCTCCTCCCCCTCCTCCTCCTCCTCCTCCTCCTCCTCTTCCTCATTGTTTGTTGTTTCTTTGTTATTATTTGTTTTGTCTCTCTCTCTCTCTCTCTCTCTCTCTCTCTCTCTCTCTCCTATGAACAATTACTCAATCTGAATACTATTATCCTCTCTCCCCTGAAGTTGTCCGGGGTGTGGTTCCGCTCCCTCCGCATGGCTTTTCTCACAGACGAGACTTCAAAAGCTGCTATGTCCTGTGGTGTTTGACCATCCGACCGTCTTCGGTTTTCCACAATGGTGCTCCCGCTGCAGCGGGGGCCTCGTGTTCGAATCGGCGCTTTGCTCCCGTCGTTCAGAGTGGCACTCTCGCCCCAGCGTGGGCCCCTTCCCTGGATCCGACAGGCCTCGCAGGGACCCACAGGTCGCCCCACAGGCACCCACAGGCCTGACAGGTTCCACAGTGTCCACGGGCCCCGCAAGTGTCGCAGGCCTCGCAGGTCCCACAAGTCCTACAAGTCCGACAGGGCCCGCAAGTCCCACAGGTCCCACGAGCGTGTCGCGGGTCACCCCACGGGTCCCACAAGTCACAAGTCCCGCCGGTCCCGCAGGTCTCGCATGTCACGGAGGACCCACGGTTCCCACGGGTCCCACAGGCGTCGCAAGCCTCACAGGCCCCACAAGCCACAGAGGTCCCCCAAGTCGCACAAGTCCCACAAGTCCCGCAGGTCCCACAAGTCCCGCAGGTCCCAGAAGTCCCGCAGTTCCCACCTGCCCCACAAGTCCCACAGGCCGCAGAAGTCCCACAGGTTCCACAGGTCCTACAGATCGCACAAGTCCCACCTGCCCCACAGGTCCCGCAAGTCACCTTTGCTGCTATTAGGGTGCTTTGCTGGGGGAGTGAAGTTCCAGGTAGGCTACGACACGCGTCCGCGGATAGAGACAAATCAGCGCAATGGGGAGGGATGGGCTGGAGGGATAGGATGCGACGTGTGGCGCGGGCGCACCTCGTGTGCCTCTCTCCTCTCTTCTCTTTCTCCTCTTTCTCATCTTCTCCTCCGCCTCCTCCCCCCTCTCTCCCAACTCCTGGTCCTCATCATCCTCGCTCTTCTCCGCCCATTCGGCGAAGGTTCACGGCCGAGGACGTCTCATCCGGGAGGGCACAATGCAGCTCCGAGGGCACACGCAAAGGACACCCCTGCCCAGGAGGATGCCGAGGACGCACGAAGGGACCCAGCGCAGACCAGAGCACCCCTGATCCTGACTCCTCCTCTTCCCCCTCATGTGGGGGGGGGCACCTCTGGGGGCTCTGACCAGGCTGACGAGCTCAGGGAGGGACAACATTGAAATGTAATCGACGAAGCATCGCCCATAGGTCGACGTTAGGCCCCCGATAGCACATCCGCACGTTCCTTGGCAGGGTGGGCTATCGGGCCCCCTATCGGCGAACAATGGCCGACAGGGGGGTCGATGCGTCCCCCCCCTGAGCCGATTGCCCCCCCAACGTTGCTCCGATTGTGGAGACATCGTACAGTCGAGGCGTTGACCTAAGGAACCCTAAATAAGGAACGAGGCCCCCATGTTCCATAAGTTAAACTTCGATGTCGCATCGAAAACCTAAGGAAAATCCAAGGCAAACTGCGAACAAATTAAGGAACACGGAGCCCCTCAAGAGAGAAAAAGGGTTCCTTCTTCAGGGTTCCGACTGTAAAGACAGAGCTGGAGAGGAGGGACAAACATCATCGCAGATGCAGGTGGAGTAGATCGGGTCAGGGGATCGCGCCTCATCGCCCATCTGGGATGGAGGCAATCTGGCTCTGGACCGCGTCTTGTCGCCAATGCATCGGCTATGCTCCGATCAGGTCTGTTTCAGCCCCATTCCGCATGGGCCATTCGGGAGGCGTGGATTCTCCTCCTTGCCCAGCTTCATCGGCATGCATCATTGGAAAAGCTCACACCCGAGGTATTCGGAGGTCCAGCAATCATCAAAACGCCTACACCGCTGATCATCTGACGTCAATGCTCGACGCAGATTCTCGATCCGTGGATCCTCAAAACGTCGGTCCTCGAACGCCGATCCTGAAGACGCGATCATTCCCAAACTTCTGGGGAAACCAACAACGTTGCCGATACCGCAACTCCCCGGGCTTCCCCCGTGGTGCGTCCTGACCCGAATCCCACCAGCCCTTTGCGCGACAGGTGGTCTAAGGAGGGTCTCCTTCCTCCTCCTCACCCCCTCCTCCCTTCGAGGAGGGGAACCCTCCTCCTCCCCTCCCTGAGGTTTTGTGCGAGGTGTCGCGAGGTGTCGGAGGCTCCTGTTTCGGCCAGTGGGAGGGCCACTGTTTGACACCCCTCACGGAGATCGTGGCCCCCGAAGGGGGGACGAATCCAGCGGTGGCGACGGGGGCCTCCGAGGAGGCCCAAAAACGTGACAACGAGGGCCAAGGGCAGCGGTACCAGTGCCTGTTCCCCCTCGAAGGCCCAGGCTTCCGGGGGGCGGGCGCGCCGCCGCCAAATAGTCGCCGCGGGCCGAGGTGATCCTCCTCCTCCTCCTCCTCCTCCTCCTCCTCCTCCTCCTTTCTCCTTTTGGTCTTCCCCCTCCTCCTCGTCCCCCTCGTCCTCCTCGTCCTCGTCCTCGTCGTCGTCCTCCTCCTCCTCCTCCTCCTCCTCCTCCTCCTCCCCCTCGATGGGGGGGGCGCCCGGCGCGTGCGCCGCGGGGGCTCCCTCTCACCGCGCCCGCGCCGACAGGGGGCCTGCAGAGGCGGGCCGCTCTCTCCGCTGCCGCGCAGGCCCCAGGGGGGTGCGCTGCTGGAAGTGCCCCCTGGGCCAAGGTGCCGTACAGGGAGGCCCCCCACGGCCTCCGTTGAGCCCTCCTCCTCCTCCTCCTCCTCCTCCTCCTCCTTCTCCTTTTCCTCCTCCTCCTCCTCCATCACCTCCTCCTCCTCCTCTTCCTCCTCCTCCTCCTCCTCCACGGCCCCCACGGCCTCCACTGAGCAGGGACCGACCCTCCCAGCATTCCTAAAGGCCTACCGCGACATGTTCTGCAAGCCAGACGAAATGTTCCTGTAACAAACACAGTGTTGAAACAAGACAGTCCCAGCCATACCGATTCTCAGAACATGTCGCGGAAGCCCCCAAAAGGGTCTTAGAACATTGCTTGGTCGGCCTATATGCACGCCAGGGCGCTTCGCCACTGCTCGACTCCAGAGCACCCCTCACGGATCGTAGAGGGCCCCAGGGGTACCAGCAGGGAGCGAGAAGCTGGAACCTTCCCCCTCCCCTTACCCTCCTCTGTGCGTGGCCGGCCACTCCTGGGGATGAGCCGTCTAAAGAGGCGAGGAACTCAAAAGAAGAATTAACGGAATACTAAGACTTTGAAGAAACAGTCAAAAGCGGCAGTAGCAGAACAGCCCGCCAACGGACGGCCCAGCGCCGATCCAAGAAATCCGCGCGGACTTCCAATCATTGATGGTCATGCAATGCTTTTCCTACGGCAAAGTATGAAGAGACGGAGAAAGGAGAGGATTTGCTCTTTTCGGGCTGGGCGAAAGGAGGGGATAACAAAGGGGGGGTTTGAGAATCAGCTCACGTAGCTGATTTTTCCAGCGCCTCCCGGCGCCGGAGGCGGCCATGTATCGAGGAATGGGCCCCTCGGTGGGGCCGAAACCAGCTGCATGCAGCAGATCTCGTAACCCCCCCTTTCGCTATCCCCCCCTTTCGTCCGGCTCGATATTCAGTTGCAAGCCGGGCTTCGCGAGTGCATGCCTCCAGGTGAAGAAACCGAGCTCGCAAGCGCTGGGATGCTCCACACCTGTGGACCCTGAGAAGCTCGCAGCTCCATGAGAGGATCTCCGCCGTGGGACTCCGGGGAGCGCCCAGGTCATAGGTGTTTAGTCTTCGGTCGGGCGCATCCGCCTACAAGCGGAAAAAAATACCCGAACATCGACTCAAAAATATGAATAATAGTTTTAAAGAATCCTCCCCAGACTGTTGTTTGACAATTTTTGAAATTTCCTCCTGTAGAGGGACGTGCCAGACTTAAGTCTAGTCCCAGGAGGGAGGAGGGATATTCAAGGGGGAAACTCTGGGCCCTGGTGGTCGCAACAAGCCTTAGCGGCACGGAAAACGAGTTGTGCACCCGATGTGGCTGCACAGCGAAAGCTAGTGTGGTGACGCAGTCGCCGCAGATGTCCCCCCAAATACCCGCTGGCCAGCCTTGCCGTGGAAGCAAAAGCGTAATTGCTCGCGCGATTTTGGCAATATGAACTGGTCCACCAGCACGAAGAAAAGAACACTACCCTGGAGCTGGAAGTTCTCCTGTGGAAGTTAAGGAAGAGAGGCGGCACCAGTAGGAATGTGCAAAGGACGAAACAAATTATTCGATTGGCTCGAAGATAACAGGAGAACTGCAGTCACTGCATTTTTTAGATCTGACTAAAAAGCCAAAGCAAGCGGCCACATCTGAGGAAACCCTCGCCTTGCGGCAGATGTATCCAAGTCCCATTGCACATGGCCGTTTCAAAGTATGGTGCGAGCAACGATGAGAAACATTACCTGGAACTGCACCAATGCGGGGTCGTCCATGGGCAACATCTGGAGAGCCCCGCCAGAACACGGGAAACGGAAAGCACGGGACAAACATTTGCACACCACTCTTCAAAGTCAGCAAGAGTGGAGAACATCGATCGAGGAAACTCGGAAATCTAAACGAGGCCTACGCTAGGAAACACCTTGTCGACGGATGATGTGCCCACCCTGCGGGAGTCCTTTACCAATGCGCCGACATCCTGCGACAACTGAATGCCAAGGTGCCGGTGTGTGTATACATATAATCACATATATAGAATCATATATATAGATCGATCTCCATCTAAATGTGTTTATACCTCTATATATTGATGTCACACTCTCTCTGTCTCTCTTCGTCTCTCTATCCATCTATGTATGTATATATAGGCATGCGTGTACGTATGTCTGCGCATATATCTATATGTATATATACATATATCCGTGGTCGCCCGTGCACATTTGTCGATATCCATACATATATGTATACATACATACATATATAGAGATACATACATATATATATATGTATATTCACATATACATACATACGCAACTGTCACGTGCGTACCAAGGCTCAGTCAAACACATGTGCAGGATGTGTGTGGTGTGCGCGTAAAACGTGTGTTATATGTGTTGTGAACGGTTTGCGTGTGTTGTGTGTTGTGTATGCTGTGTGTGTGTGTGTGTGTGAGGTTATGTGTGGGTCGCAAGCGTTCTGCATGTTATGTGTGTTATGCGTGTCGTATGTGCGCTTCGTGCGTGTGTGTGCTGATTGAGTTGGCTGTATTGTGTGATATGCGTGTTCGTGTGTGTTCTCTGTGCGTGTTCTGTGTTGTAGGTGTTGTGTGGTTATGTTCTGTGTGTTGTGTGTGATGTATTATGTGTGGTGTGTTTTGTGTATCATGCGTGCTGTACGTCGGGGCTCGATACTGGGAGGATGTCTCAGGCGAAAGTGCTGTTTTCAAAAAATCATATTGAAAACTGGCTAGATGGTTTGAACATGTCCCGGGCGAAACTGCAATGTTCGAAGAATCCGGCTCAACATCATTGGATTCCATTGTGCTTTTGAAAACGGTGGGGGAGAATCGTTTATATATGCTGTTGTTTTGGGCCGTGACGCCGCCATGTGTGTGAGGGTGCCACCGATTTCTAAAACATTGAAGCTGTCCCGACCAAAACCCGCAGCCGCCCCGTGGCCGCCCGTGTATATATATATACACACATACATACATATACAACATATACACATACACATACATATGCATATACATATATATGTGCACATACATATACAAATACATATACATAGTGTGTATTTATACACATATTTAAATGTACACATACCTACATATCAATATACGTACCAGAAACAGTGCTCACGCTTCAGGGTACAAACTTTTGTTCCTAAGATATTGTGGCAGACTCGTGGCTGGGTGGGTCTGGTAACAATTTACCAAGCTGTGCAACGCAATGCAAAGCAGGGTAACGCAACGCAGCGCGATGCAAAGGCAATGAAAAGCAAAGCCACGCAAAGCAATGCACAACTAGGCAAAGCATTTCAACACAATGTAATGCGATGTAATGCAATGGCACGCGATGCAATGCAGAGCAACGCGCTGCAGTGCAAAACAATACAGACACAGTCAGTGCACTGCAAAATAATTAAAGAGACAATGTGTCACATTTGGGTCGGTTTTGCTAAGATTTGAAAGAGATTTGACAATTCATTTTGGGAAAGCAGATTTTTCGCACCTGTAGTAGGTTATGCCGCGTCCGCCACTAAAATTATTAGGCTCATAGGTGCAGTATTACTATCAAAACACTTGGGGGAACCGGCGTTGGATAAAAACTGGAAAACGTCATTTTTCGAGTTCTTCGTATCTCGCCCCAGAAGCTTTCTTCATGTGTTGCGAGGATCGTCGTGCAAGGAAAGAGCTCTACGAGGTTCCCGGCGGTTACCAGGTTGACGGTTTACCGCCGGTTCCCATAATTCAAAAAATGCGAAGCACACGCTCATGCCACTATCGCCGCTTAGCGGGAGTGGCGGCGCGTCGGCGGTCGCATAATTTACAGCGTGCCCGGCGGCGGGGAGGGGGAAGGGGAAAAAGAGGAGGGGAAGGGGGGGCGGGGAACAAAGCAACAAGTCACATGTGCCCGTCTGGTTCGACGCACTGTTGCGTGCGGCGGTTCGCAGCATCCCATTGCACAGGGTCATGTATGCACTGTAGGAGCAAATCGTGCGAATTGAAACTGGACGAGATCATTATGTGCAGCTCCGTTGCCCATTCTCTCTTTCGTCGACCACGCTTGCGTTTGAGCGCGGCCGTGGCTGGGAGAACAATGTCAGGCTGGAACGTGGCTTGTCTAAAAAAACGACGGTTCGACGCCCTACAGATGTTGTCGCAGTGGCTGGGTGCTGTAGGGGGCCTGCCGGGCCTCCTGCAGGACGACCTTATCTGACACGCGTGACAAGAAAGGGAGTGGATTGTGTAAAAATCGTCGGAGGCACTTGGCTTGGAATCCATCCAGCCTCCTTCTGTCGGATTGGTTCAGCCAAGAAGTTGAAAGTGAATACAAGACTTTGCTTGTAATCAGAACTTGAAACATTTAGATTGTTCTGCTCTTGCCGACGGCTGTGTGCTTCCAGGCTCATTCGTATTTGACGAACTCGGCCCATGCAGCCCCTAGCCGCTTGTTCAACTCTTTCGAACCGCAACCTGAACTGTACAAGGTGGCTCCTAGGTATAACAAGTGGTCCTGGTCAAGAATCAGGCGGCCTTCGGGAATGCGCAAGTGAACTTCGCATCCGATCTGGATCAATCGGGATTTGTCCCAATGTAGCTCCATCCCGGCTCGTGCCCCAGACCGCGCTACAGCATCCAACAATTATTGGAAGTAGTGGTGAGATCTACCTATCAATCGGGTGCCGTCGGCGTGCAATAAGATAGACAAATGGTAAAATTCCATATCAGCTCTCGTTTCCTGTCCCAGCTTTTCCGTCGCATCCCTCATCAATATTGTCATGACCATCGCAAAAAAGGAATGGGGGGAGAGGGCAACCTTGAGCTATTCCTGATCGTTGTCGTCGTTGTCTGGACGCCGGGGACCGTCATATATGTAAAAACGGCAGTTGTCGTGAATGTTGGCGATGAGCACGAGCATTTTTGGAGGAACTCCGTACCTCCGCAAGGCGGCAATCATCGCGTCCATGTTGATCGAGTCGAGCGCTTTCTTTCAGTCCAGCGCGACGAACGCAATCCCCCCATCTTTGGCCCCCCTGGCCGCCTCGATTGCCCTTCGAACTATCTGCTCCCATCGGATGTGCCTCGTCCACGTCTGCATCTGCACTGCATTGAAGTGAGACGGTCCTCCGCAATTGCTCGTTGGAACCGTTGCATCAATAAGGATGCCAATAGCTTGTAAATTACACATATTAAAATTATCGGCCGGTAGTTGTCGCAACTGTCGATCGCGCCTTTGTTCTTGTAGATGGCGCTGATTCGGGACTCCTTCCAATTCTCTGGTACCGTGCCTGTTTCCCAACAGGCGTTACACAGATTTGTGAGCCACTGCAACCCCCTGGCGTCTGAGCAGTGGATTTCCAATTTTCTGCAGGGATGTCGTCTGGACCACTTGCTTTCTCCCACTTCAGCGCGTACACTGTCTTACCAACCTCTCGTGTTGAAAAAGGCGCTTCGTCCACTGGCAGTTGGTCTCCAACTGGGGGCTCGTAGGTTAGTGTCGCTGGTGTGACTTTCCACTGAACCCTCTCGAAGAAATCAGCCATTGCGTCAGCCCGGTCAGTGCTCTCAACAAGTACCCCGTCCAAATATTTGAGCCGCCCTTGCTTCGGGGGCTTAGGTTCGCAATGCTTTCGCAATGCGTCCCAGCTGCTTGTAGCAATGGCAGAATCAACCCAATTTGAATTGATTTTCTCACCTCCTTCAAAAGACGCCTCTCTTCCATTCGATTTCGTTGGTTCCGCGCGGCACTGCGCCGATCGATCAAATCCAACGTGCGCTGGGATGTCCTGGCTTCCTTTTGTCAGAAACAAGGGGCGGGAGGGCCGTTTCTGCAGCGATCGCTGCTGTTACACCGTTTTCCCATAGATTGTCCACTAACCCGTTGTGCCGATGTGGGAATTGGAACAAATTGTCTCCAGAAAGGCTTCAGCAAATAGCGATTGAGCTCCCGGGTCTCTGAGGACGGTCTTGTCCTTCCGCTGTAGTTGAACTGGCGGCGGTTCTTCGTCGACATGCTGCACTGTAGCCGTAACCAGATAGTGGTCTGATGAGAGAGCGGCTTCCCTGTGGCTTCTCAGTCCATGGATACGATGGAGGGTGGCAGCGTCGCACAGCAGGAGATCCAAAATATTGTATTTATTTTCGGAAATGTCTCCCATGGGCTCCGCACCCGCTTCCATGAAAATTACTTTCTCATGTACGAGTTGATCAATAAAAGTATTTACAACGAGTACGGAAAGCCCAATGCAGAATTCCACGAGCAAGTCCCTGTTGGGCGTGTCCACCTGGGTCAAGGCCCGTCGGCCCCAAGTAAAACCTCCAAAGAAGTCTTCTTCTCCCCGGTCCGCGCGGCCAATCCTGGCATTGATCGCCCAAGACAATTTTCTCGGCGTAGGCCGAGCATGCCCCGCAGTGGTTGTCGAGGTTGCTGTAGAATTGCACCCTCTCCGGAAGCGGCCGGAGGTTGTGGGGCGTGAGCGCAAAAAGACTATGAACATCTCTTTGCCCAAAGGGAGCTTTAATTGAACCATCCGGTCTGAGATCTGTTTGTGGGCCTTCATGTTACGAACCCTGGCCGGCGCTACAATGAATCCAACTCATGCCCATGATCGCTCGTCGGTGTCCGCTCCGAAGAGTATAACATAGTAGCCACTGTTCTCGTCTTCGTACTCTTCCGCCTTGGTAGCCCGGCTCTCTTGCAGGCATAAGATGTCGATATCGTATCTCTGCATGTGAACAATGGTCTCTACGAGCTTGACGTCTGTGAAACCTCGCTTGTTCCAAGTAGCAACGTTGAGGTCGTGTTTGATTGCATTATCTGTGAAGGACGTGTCAGAGGGGTAGGTGGTAGCTTTGCCCTTGGAATGCGAAGCAGTGCCAAGCAATGCCAATCAATGCAACGCAATGCAGAGCAACACAGAACCATGCAAAGCAATGCAACGCAAAGCAATGCAACACAATTCAAAACCATGTAAAGCAGTGCGAAGACACGCAAAACACTGCAAATCAATGCAAAGCAAGACAATACAATGCACAACAATTCAACGAAATGAAACGCAATCCAGAGATATGCAGTGCAACGCGCTGCAAAGCAATGACATGCAACGCAACGCAATGCAATGCGATGCAAAGCAATGCAAATAAATGCAAGGCAACGCGTTGCGAAGCAATGCAAAGGATGCAAAGCAATGCAACACAGGTCAAAGCAGGTCAAAGCCACGTCAAACCATCCCCAAGCAATCCTATGCAGTGCAACGCAATGCAACGGTCTGTGCGCAGAACGTTCCGGAGGAGCTGACAAATCTCGTGCCCAGGGATAGGCTGCTCCCATCGTACTTAAAGACCACATACCCGGAAAAGTGTCGAAAGAGTGTCGAAACAGTGTCGGACGGGCGTTTCCCGGGGCCCGACGCGCGAAAACCCTCGAGCTTCGGTACCTTCTCCTGGCGCTCGAACCCTTTCTCTGGCGACCAAGGCTACAATGTAGGCTGGAACATCGTAAGCCCAGGGCACTCTGCGCGCGTGGCGTGTGCGAGCGGCTCCAACTGGGGGTCGTCGCGCCTCTCCTGTGCTCCGCAAGCTTCCTTGGCTCGGGACCCCCGTGCGGGCTCGGGCGCTCCGGCGTCCAAGGAGCGGCCCCTCGCCGAGCGAGCAGCCTCAGGTCGGGCCTGTCCCCCTACAGGCGAATCCTGGACGAAGAATAACAAATAGTCAACAAGCACCCCAGAATACCCACAGATAGTCAAAAAAAAGTCCCCGTACTACTTGCATGACTACTTCTGACTCTTCCTCCTGTAATAGAGGGACAGGCCCGACTTACGAGTAGCCTGCAGCAGGGATCGAGCTGGGGGCCGCGCCTCTCCTGTGCTCCGCCGGCCTTTCTTGGGCTCGGGGCTCCCGCTGCGTGCTCGCGGGCGCTCCGGCGGGGGTCCGAGGAGCGGCCCCTCGCCGAGGCGAGGCAGCCTCTGCAGCAGGGCTCAGGGCTGAACCCAAGCGGTGTTTTTCGTTCTCGTTTTGTTTCTCACTTTTTCTCGTTTTTTTCGTTTTGTTGTTCGTTTTGTCCGCAGTCCGCCCTTTCCCGCAGAACGAGGTCAGAACGAAAACGGCCCACGAGATCGCCCAAACACCGTTTGGGTCCACCCCTGCGGCAGGGATCAAGCTCAGATCGAGCTCGCCACGAGGTGTCAGCAATGCCAAGCAAAGCCAAGCAATGCAACGCAATGCATGCCAGTGCATTGCGAAAAGCAATGTCAGGGGACGAAAAATGACGTAGGCGTAAGAACTCGGAGGTCGGGGCGGATTGCTCGGATCTGCGCTGGACCCCCTTCCCTGGTTCGCGGAGCGCGCCAGGGGCTGCGCCGGAGGCGCCGCCAGGGGGGTCCCAGCGCGGATCCAAGAAATCCGCGCGGGGCGCCAAAAGTTTACATTTATGGCGTTTTCTCCTTCGAGTAAAGCAACGTTCTGCAACGCGGCGGCGGCGGTGACGGGCGGCCACGGGCAGCAGCGAGCGGCGACGGCGGCACCGGGGCACAGCGGCGACAGGCGGCCAAGAGCGGCGACGGCGGCATGGGGGTACGGCGGCGACGGGGGGCAACGATGATGGGCTGATTTTCCACCACCACTACCATATGTAGGAGAGGGAAGATGAACAGGAGGAGGAGGAGGAGGAGGAGGAGGAAGAGAAGAAAAAGGAGGAGGACATCCCCATCCTTTCTTCCCCCCCGTCCTACCTAAGGTAATGGTGGTGAAAAATTGGACCATCAAACGAGCCGGCCAGACTGGCACTGGAGCTCACTTACCTTGGAAACCAAGCAAGGACACCTGAGTGCAAGCACTGTTGTGTTGGAGAAAAAAGCGAATACTCAGACTACGGTGGCCAGTGGGAAACGGTGTCGTCTCGCCGATTCCGGATCTGGCGGGCCACTTACCCGATTCTACAAAACGATATCTATCTATATACATATATATATATACAATCCTTACAGACAAGCTGCGCAGAGAAGATCCAGGTGGGCAGCTCGCCCTAGGCTAAAATGTCATATATTGGAAATAAAGCAACATGCGCAAATAGCAAGACTGGCGTCCCGCTTTTGAAAACAGGGTCTATGAAAATCATAAGAAGAAGGTAAAAGGCCGATGGCACCCGTGGGCGGCATAGCCAGTACGAAGACATCGTGCAAAAAGGGACTGGCACAACCCGACATGATGAGAAACCTCCCCACGGCACAGGAAACCGCGCGTCAGTGAAAACTCCGTAACGGTAGGGGTCCAGCGCACCGACGAGGTTTCTTGCCACGGTGCGGCGGTGGAGGCCGCGAAGCCCTGGCCCCGCGCATGGGCGGCGCCGAACCCGCGATGCCACGCGGGGATGAGGGGCGACAAGACGGTTGGGTAGCACTCGACGTCAGCCATGGGCGCATGGCGCGCAGGACCTGCAGCGGCAAACGTGGAAAGAAAGGTGGAAGACCGCCCGAGCGAACAGTTTCTCAGCTGGCAGGGGTCATACAGGCGCGGGCGAAGGCTGGCTCCTGGATGAGGAGGGGCCGCGCGGGAGGGGGGGGGAAGGGAAGCGGCCGGCGCAGCGCCTCGCATCCCAAGGTGTGTAACGCACTGGGCGTTGGCTCCTTGACGCGTCGCCTGCGAAGTCCCATGACCTCTCACGGAAGGAATCGATGAGCTCATGGCAAGGCCACCTTGCGTATCCGCCATGGGCGGGTACCCCATGATTGAAATATGATTGAAATGGTGGGAACTAGGAATTTGCCTGCAGCGTACTGGAAGCCTGCGCCAAATTGGAATTCGCGTTCTCGCGTTGGCCAGCTGGATTACGACCTCCGCCCGACTTTGATGGCATGGATGCGCTTGGGAGAGTGAGCAAGCATGATGGGCGAGCGCAGCTGCAACGCTGATGCTTGCTGGACCCTAAACATAGCTGCGCGATGCTCGTCCGACTCCTCAGGCTGCGTTGGAAGAACAATCAATCAATCCATGCTTGGAGCAACTGCCCCCCCGCTGCTGGACCTTCAGGACCGTCAGGGCCCGATGCAGTGTGTCCAGACGGTTACTGCGCACTGTGATGGGAGAGGCTTGAGAGATCCACTTGCAGACTTCCTGACCGCCGCCGCTGGAGCGAGGGAGGGGATGCTGCTCATATCTTCAGGGAGCTCCATCCCGTGCTGGTGCCCTGCCTGAACAAAAAGGGAATCTCCTGACTGGTGTACCAGAGGGATACGCCGCACCCGTGGCAAGCCCTGTAGGATCACGATGCCATGGGATGGGTGGGCGCCTTGGGCGCGACTTCCCAAACTGTCGTCGCCACCTGTTCCGCTTCGGCTGGGACGCACAAGGACATGCCAGTGCTATGCATCCTCCTTGGAGGCGTGCGTCCGACCAGAACATATAGTACACCCATCTTGTAGTGTATCGTCTCCCGAGCGGTGCGGCCAGAAAGCGCCCGCCACGCCGCATATACTACAAGACTTCTCGGTGCGCGCGTCGCCCCTGGGGGGGCGACGCCCACATAGTATTAGCATGCTGGGGTGACGCCGATCGGTGGCGCCCGAGGACCCCATCGGCGCGCCGTCCGCAGAGGGATGGGGGCCTGACCCGCCGGGCCCAGCCACCGAGGCTGGCGCCAGCTGGTGGGAGCTCCTGGAGATCATGCCGGTGTCCGGGAGAGGGGGGGGGGCGTCCCGTACTCTGCACGCTGACTCTTGACTCGATTCCCCAGAAGTCTCCTGGAGCGCACACTGACCACCATCTTGCTGAAAAAAAGGAGAATCCTGCTGGGTGGCGCTACGTCCTTTTTCGGCCTCCCGAGGGGCGCCGAGACGCTTTTCCACTTCCGCCACCAGCAGAATCCCTTTAAGCCGAGATTCGAAATCTGATCCTTCTCAGGGTGACGCCGTCAGCACGTTGTCCTGTGGCATCGACAGGGCTGCCGAGGAGGCGGGGGCAAGCGAGCGTGCTGCGCTGCCCATGGGGCCACCGGATCAAAAAAAGTTCGACTTCCGCAAACGGAGTTTTCGATACGCCCCTTACATTGCACAAGCATCAAGTACTTCCCAGAGTTTCTGGCATGCTTGCGTGCGCGGCGAACGTGGTCGCCCTTTTCAGGCGGTGTGCTAATCCTTCTTCACCTCCTCCTCCTCCTCACCCCCACCTCCAGTCCTCCTCGTCTTCCTACCTCTCCTCCTGCTGATGCTTCTCCAACCCCTCCTCCCACTCCTCCCCCTCCTCTTCCTCCTCCTCCTTCTGAATCTGCTCCTGCTCCTGCTCCTTCTTCCCCCCTTCCTTCCCCCTGCTCTACCCGCACCAGGGGGGGGGGGGGGGGCCTCTCGGCTGCGCCGAGGTGCCCCACGACACCTGCCTCTCGTGCCTGAGCGCGGCGGGGGGGGGAGGGGAAGAGAGGGAGATTGTGATGATGAGAATCAAAAGCGGCGAACATGTTCGTATCCACGCCCTCGCGGTCTGTATTTCGGATGCGTCGCGGAAAAAAAAGGCCTCATATCCGCGGGGTCGCGGCCAAAGGCTCCAGCCCGCGAGGCCAGGTATGCTTGTCGCCCACGGGAAGGGATGGAGACGCGAAGCGTAGGATGAGGCCCCGAGGAAGAAGCGGCGGGGAGGCGAGGGGGATGATGATGACGATGACGAAAAGGGTGGTAGCGATGACGATGACGATGACTCTGGCGATGATGATGATGATGATGATGATGATGATGATGATGATGATGATGACGACGAGGAAAGCGACGGTTCCAAGAGGCTCCAAGGCAGGCTGCAGAGAGCCCAGACCGTGCCCAAAACACACTAGGCTCGCGAAAGAAAGTATCGTACTTGCCATTGCGGTCCTTAAAGCGTCCAAGACAGCCTCCGAGACCTCAGGTACCAGGCCCAAATGGGTTTCCAAGACGGCCCGACGAAGGGCCCAAAAGAGTCCGCTAACGGACTGCGGAACTCCCCCTCCCACGATATGACTCCGTGGCCCTCCAGAGGCCCCCCAACAATCCTTTCAGACCCCCCCACGAGCCCCAAGAGACCCCGCAAGAGGCTCACATCAAAGAGGAATCGGCAATGCCTCCATTCATGATCTCACTGTCGGAACTGGCGCAAGTCACATCATGCAGCCGCAAAGACTCTTCTGTACACATCGGGGCCGAGCATTTCGCGAAACGACGGGGATCCGGCCACGCTGCGGCTAGGTTCCAGGCGAAGCCTTGCATACCTAATATGTACGAACTTACACTTTCTCTCTCTCTATATATATATATATGTATATATATATATACATATGTGTATACATTTGTGTGTACATAATATGCTGCGTACAAGAGGTAATCCCACCAGCCCTCTGGGCGCAGGTAGTCTAATGATACCTTTCTTTCCTCTTCCACAAACCCTCTCTTCCCCTTCGGGGAAGGGTTTATCACTGTTCCCTATTAATATACACCCCCTCACCCAGGCGACTGGCAGCCAACCAAGAACAATGCGGGCACCCCCACACCATCCATTGTAAAACACAATACAAACACACCCTGCCTCCAAATTCGGAGCATGCGCAGCCAACCCGACGCGGCCTCCCCCAGCCATCCCTGTCACAAAACAATACAGGGTACACTTGGCGGCGGCTGCGGTTGCGGCGGCTGCGGCGGCGGCAACGGCTGCGGCGGCTGCGGCGGTGGCGGCGGCGGCGGCGGCGGCGGCGGCGGCGGCGGCGGGGGGCGCCGGCGGCGTTTGCGGCGGCGGCGGCGGTGGCAGCAGCGGCTGCGGCGGCAGCGGCTGCGGCGATTCGGCAACGGCGGCGGCGGCGGCGGGAGAGCCATTTTCTGGCACCCCTCATGAGTATCGTGGCCCCCGAGGGGGGGGGGGCGTCGATCGGGACCCTCCCTCGTTTGATCGATAGCCTCGATGATGGCCCCAAGAGGCGCTCCAGGGCTCCCAAGAGAGTCCCAACTAAGCCCCTGAGCGGCCTCAGAGAGCCCATGATGACCTCCGAGATGGCTCAGATAGCCCGAGCTGGCTCAATATGGCCCCCATGATGCCCCAAACGGCCCCAAGACCGCCCCACAATCGCCCGATAGCGCTCCAAGAGAGCCCCAAGATGCGGTTCGCGGGCTCCGGAGGGGGAGCTGAATTGGGGACCCCCCATGCTGTAATCGATGGCCTCCAAGATGATCCAAAGAAGTCTTCCAGGGTTACCAAGAGGGTTCCAAGAGGGCCCCCCGAACCCCCAGGGAACACCAGCAGCCGCAGCAGCCGCCATAATCCTCCTCCTCCTCTTCGTTCTCCTCGTCCTCATCCTTCCCCCTCCTCTTCCCCTCGCCCCGACGCGGCCCCCAGGGATTGCCCGAAGAAGTCTTCCAAGGCCACCCTGTTGCTCCCAGAGATCTCTCGGTTCACCCTGGTTGCTCGCTTTGTTTCCCTAGATGTGTTTATTCGCCCCTTTTTCCCGTCAGCTCTCATGGGCAGGGCTTCTGACTGGGCTGGCGGGGATACTTCTTTGATCGCGACCGTAGTGACAAATCGCTCGGCGTCAAGTCGAAGCGCGGTTAACGAGCAGCGGACTAAAATTAGGCACTAAGCGCGCAGGAGCGAACTACGCTGTGGCTCGGAGGGCGAAACCGACGCTGAAGAACAGGTAGGACACGCCGAAGCCGTCGAAGACCAAGGTGCTGGCCTGGATGCAAGCCCAAATCGCGAAGCAATTGAAGCCCATGGCCACGTCCAGGAGCAGGACCGAGACGAGTCCGCAGAGGGCAGCGCGCAGGCGCTCGACGATCACGAGGAGCACCGAATGAAGAGGCAAAGCGATAGCCGCGGCGGGGGGGTCGACGGCAGCGCTGAGCAACACCGACAGCAAGGCGGCAAAGCGCTGCGCCAGGAGACACCAAGCACGTGGGGGCGGGGCACGACAGTCGCATGGGAACGCGGGGCCCGACGTCGCTGAGCGTGCGAGCGGCGTCCTCCAGCCAATAAGCGCCCAAACGGCGAGGCAGCCCGGCGATGCAAGCGGCGCACCCTGGAGGGAGCGGTGACCCCAGGCAGGGGCGCCGGCACTCAGCTGGGCGGAGGCGACGGCGCGGGGGGCCAAGCCAGCCCGAAGCAGCCCGCGCCGTAGCGGGGCCGCCGGCGCCGGCCGCGACGCCCCGGGGGGGACATCCCTTGAGACTCCAAGGTCGATCTATAGTGCGGGGTCGAACTATAATGCGGGGGTTATACTTTTCTGCGGGTCGATCTATAGTTCGGGCGCGCCGAAAATAATTCGACCCGCCGTTTTGGGGCAAACGGGGCTTCAGCGCCCATGCTCGCGCTCACCCCACTGGGAGGGGTCCAACATATATTTGAGCCGACAGCAATGAATGACAACGATACACACAGAAGCGTTCTTTTCAAAGCATGCGCACAATCGGCTGGCCGCAGAACTTAGAGATGCATGCCACCGAAAACGCTCTCATGGACCTCCTTTGGCCCCTCCTTCGGCCAAATGCAGCTACAGATCCACCGAAATCCTCATCCCTATAGTTCCAGTGCTTCGCTGGTTCACCGCCGCCCATGCACAGCTCCAGAAACATGTGCATTTTAGGCTTCACTTTAAAATGGGCAGGAAGCGCGTCTTGCAAAGCGGCCGTCTGCGTGGCAAACTTACTCGAATGCTCTCTAAGAATGTCCACAGCAAATGGGTGATTGTCAGAGAGTGCCTCGTAACACCGACATAAGCTTTTCATCCCTGCGTGAATGGACGATTCTACAGCTGCCCGCTCGTCGACGCCATTCCTCCTATCAAGGAAAGCCTCCGCCATCTCCAATGCCCATGGAACCATGTGCCTGAGCATCCCCGCGCCGCACCTCATCTTAGCCGTCGTTGCTTTTTTTCCTTTCACAACGCCCCGCGTCAGTCTCGATAGGCGGCTGGTCTTCTCACCTGGCGGCTGCCTGTCGTAGAACGCCATCAAATGACCATGTAGTGTGGAGACGCGGCCTTTCTGGGTAGTTCCAGCCACCTTTTTGTGCGTTACAAGATACCATAGCAAACCCCCTATGAAGTCAGCCGCTACTCCAAGATCAACAACGTGTAACCAATCTAGCTTCAGCAACTTTTCGTTCGCATACGGCACTTGGAAGAGAGGGCGCACCTGCTCGCCTGAAACGATAATCTTCGCAAGGACTTCTGGCCATGTGCGTCGGTGCGTTCTCCACGGCGCGTCTCTCCCAGTCTGCGATTTCACCTGCGGGGAGTAGCCAAAAACACTCCTCCTCCTCCTCCTCCTCCTCCTCCCCCACCCCTCCTCCCCCTCCTCCTCCACCCCCCCTTGGAAGGGGCCGCAAAACGACGACGACGCACCCCCTCCCAGAGGGGATTTCCTTCCTCCCCTGATGCGTTGCGCCCCCATGGCCTCGTCCTTCTTGATGTTGCACAGGAAGCATACTTCGTCATCTTGCCAGCCAGGTAGCTTGAGCACCTCCTTCATCATCTTCCAGTCCCCTTTGATCTGGCAAAGCACTCCGCCAATTGGTAGGGTTGCATCGGCCACTTGTCGGCGCTTCCTCCAGGCGTCCTGCGCGCCGAAGGGAGAGCCGTCGTGCCGTGCCGCCGGCCAGCGCTTCGCAGCCAAGTGAACAAAGCTCCACTGCACCACTGCAAAAACATCATCAAATGTGTTGGGGCCCACGTGCTCTTTGAGGAACGCTGCGATTGGGACCCGCAGGTTTTTCCAGCGCCCCGCAGCCCCTGGCAACATGAGGCTGATGATCTCTGCGCTCATCGATCGGTCCCAAAAGCAAGGGACCCCGTCCTGCCACGCGCCCAGGGCCACCAGGTCGTTGCAACCACTCTCCGCCCTGGCTCTTTGCACGTGGCGCAGAGACACGCCGTCGAGACTCGACGTCTCCAGTAGCACGCTCCGCTCGCCAAAATGATGAAGTTGATGAAGTATTTCGTGAGGAAGCATCATCGCTAAGTCCATCAGTTGTTCTGTTTCAGACTTGGGGTCCCAGCCCCTCACCTGGCAGTGATAGAGCGGAGGCCACCCTTTCCTGAAGAAATCCCGCCTGAACTTCCTGGCAGCGTTTTTCATGCCCGACGTTGACTCCGTAGTGTGCAGGTCGGAGAGACCTGTCGCAGATGCAGAGACGCAGTCATTGATCAGCTGAGCGCCGCGCTGCCCGCTGACCACGTTGCTGCTTATCAGGTCCTGCACGTTCGCTCTCAGCCGCCTCTCCGGCGGCAAGCCCAACCTGTCATAAGGCAACCGCCGCCTGGAAAGCATCCCGCGGGGCCCGCGGGAGACAGGCGCGAGCGCGGCGGCCTTGAGCCACTGCAGTGGCTACGGACATGCGCGGCTGAGGCAAGGGGCCCTTGCCCTTTCCCGCGCCCCTCCTCCGCGCCCTCCTTCAATCCCTTTCATGCCCCTCCCCTCCTGCTACTCCCCTCCTGATGATACCAAGCCCCCCTCCCCCCCGCCCCCCCCTCCCCCCGCGCCCCTGCGATGAGGGGGGCTTCTTTACTGGCAAACCCAGAAACACGCGGCCCCTCACGAAGGGGCACCCCTGGCAGAGGAAGCGGCAAGTTCTCGTTTTCCCACGGGCGTCGGAAAGGCAGCGCTGCATGCGCGTCGTCGGGCGAGGCAGAGCATCTCAAACCCTACTGCATATATGCATGTAAATACTGATATGTAGATGTAGATGTAGGGCCGCAGCTCAATTGAGGAACTTCTTGAAGCGCTTGACCGAGAGCTGAATGCCCTCGTACATGTGCTCGTGTGTGTTGTAGGCGGCCTGGACCTCATTCTTCAGCTTATCGTACATGTCCGTGTCCTTGCCGACAGAATCAGCGCCCTCAATTTTCGCAATCAGAACCTCCATCGCCGTCTCGTGCCGGTCCGCATTGTCCACGCACTTATTGCACTCATCGGCCCAGTTCTGGAAGCTCTGACGGTCCTTCTGATCCTGATCCCCAGCCTTCGCGAGCAACTGATTCTTCGTGTGCTTTAGGAACTTCAGCTCCTTCTGATACTTGACCAGCATTTGCCTTGGTAGGGATCATAAACAAGCAATGCGCCGACATGCTTTTCAACGCAAACAACGCACGACAGAACGGATACGAACCAGTTTCTATCGCCATCCCCTCCAGGAGGGGCGGCGGGGGCGTGGCGGGGGAGAGGGCCCCCCTCTGGGAGGGGTCTGGCAGAGCACCAGAGATGGAAGGGCAGGGGGCGGCTGCCGAGGACGGCGCGCGATCTCGTCCTTCTTACTCACGATCTCTGGCCAGTGCGGATTCTCGATCTTCACCTCGCCGCCCCCACCCGACCCCGAAGCGCTGGACGACGGGAGCTCGGCCATCCTGATGCCTGCAGCTTCGAGTTGCTTCAGGTTCTTCAGGTTGGACGTCCCCTTGAAGGTGCGCGAGTCCTTCGTCACCAGCTGGTCATCGTCCATGTTGCGCTCGACGAAGTACCACTCCTTCCACAGAGGCCTGTCCTTGACATCTTCCTTGATGGGGAATTCTTCTTTGGTGCCATGCTCTTCGCTGTTCTCCTCCCACCATTCCTGCACGAAGGCAGTGGCTTCCTGGATGTTCGCAAAGTCTTTGATGGTGAGGTTCTTGAGGGCCAGTGCCTGCGATGCATTCCGGTACCCTTTCTTGGCAGAGCGCGTGTGCACCTCTTCATTCGTGCATCTCTCTTCGAAGGTGGCCAACCAGTCAAGTGTCTTATCCTTGTCACTCGCGAAGGTCTGCAAGAAACGCTTCCGATCGGCTGGGTCCTTCATCCCGTTCCAAAGCGCCTGGGCTGCTCTGGCGGATTCTGCTGTGCTCGTAGGTTTCCCGCTGCCGTCCTTCTTCTCCGACTGGTACTTGAGCCACGCCCTCATCTTGTCGGCCTCCTGCTTGTCGAGCCCGTGCCCCTTCGGGGCCGCCTTCGACTTCTTCGCCGCTGGTGCGCCCTGGCCCTCGATCTTCTTCTTCGGCGCCATGCTGCACAACGGTGTGAGGAGAGTGCCCAGCAGGAGCAGAGGAGAGACTACTCCTGGGGCGGGCATGGCTGCCGCGGGACTGACCCCTGAAATTTGGGATACAGCAGCAAAATCGAAATGCCCTGCGGCAGCCGAAACGCCTGCGAATGGCAAGTAGATCGTCGGGGGCCTTCCCCGCGCACTTCAGTGGTGCGTGTGGGTGTGGTGTGGTGCTGTGGGTGTGGCGTGTGTGGTGGTACATTTCAGTATCGTCGAGCCTTCCCCTCAGCCAGGGGTTCGTTTCTCTCCCCTCGAAGGGGCTCGCAACCCACGCGGTCGCCTCCTCCCCCTCGAAGAGAAGGGGTGCTACCTCATCAGCGGTGAGGCGGGGAGGGGGAGGGGATGTGCCAGGGCCCCCCCCTCAGTAAGGGGTGCGCGCCCCCTCAAAAAGGGGCGCCCCCCTCTCTGGATTGCTTTGCGCGGCAGGCAAGCACAGGGGCCCGAACGACTCACCCATGATGCAATGCTACTGCTCCCCCCTGCTGCCCCTGCTCACACTGCCCCCCCTCATTAAAGGGGCTCACCCTCAGTGAAGGACGGCGGTGCCCCTCCGCAAGGGGCCCGTCAAAGATGTTTCAGGGGCCCCCCTCAATCAGGAACACCGCGCCCCCCAACCCCCCTAGGGGGCCCGTCAGATACGGCCCAGCCCCGCCCCCTCCCCCCCCCCACCCTCAGCCAGGGGCGTTTCGCCCCTCAGCGGGACTCGTCTGGCCCCCATGCAGCGAGGGGGGGTGCACTGCAAGCGACCTTGAGAGAGATTCTCTTAAGAGAATTCTCTTAAGAGAATTCTCTTAAGAGAATTGTTGGTTTTGCCTGAGACATCCACACAATTCTCTTAAGAGAATTCTCTTAAGAGAATTCTCTTAAGAGAATTCTCTTAAGAGAATTCTCTTAAGAGAATTCTCCAAAGAGAATTTCCCCTTAAGATAATCGGTTTCGTGATCGCCCGCCCCCTCTGCCAGGGGCAGCCGCGCGCGCCCCTGCAATGAAGGGGCCACAGTCAATCAGAGCCCCCTTAACCCGTACCGCCTCTATTCTGGCGCGAGAGGCCGCGCAAATGTATATGGATGTCGGCGCCGTCGCCGACGCGGTCGCCCCGCGGCTCAGGGCGCGCCGTCCTGGGGCGGATGGGGGTGCAGGAGGAAGATTGACAAGGAGGAAGAGCAGAAGCAAGAGGGATATGGACAAGGAGGAGGGCGGGCGACAAGCAGGAGCAGGAGGAAGAGTGACCAGGAGGATGGAGAAGCGGTCCTAGCCCCTCTTAGAGGTCGCCTTCGGGCGCTTGCCCTTGTCCTTCTCAGTGTCCTTGTCCTTGTCTTTGTCGCCCCTCCCTCCTTTCGAGGGTCTGCCCCCCGCCTGGTCCGCGCGGGGCCTTTTTTTTGCTTTGGGGTCCTTCTTTTTGTTGTCTGCGTTCTCCGCGTCCGCCCTGGCTGCGTCCGCCGTTGCTGCGCCCGTCTCTGGCTGCTCTGGTGTTGCCGCTTCTGGCGCTGCCGTCTCTGCCGCCTGCCGCTCCTCTGCCTCTCGTTTCTGTTTCTGCTCCGCTTCCTCCTTGGCCCGCGCTGCGTCCTCCGCATCCTCGGCAGCCTTGGCCGCCTCTTCCGCCCTCCGTGCGGCCGCTTCGGCAGCCAGCTGCCTCGTCCTCGCCTGCGCTTCGGCGGCCTCTGCTGCCCTCTGCAGCTCCAGGCGGGCCTCTGCCTCCCGCCTCAGCGCGGCGTCCCTCTGCTGTTGTTGCGCCCGCCTCAGGCGGATGATCTCCTGCTCTGCCCTGCGCTCCTGCTCCTGCCGAAGGCGCTCCTTGTGCCTTTCGACGCACCTCTGCGCCGCCTCCGTGCGATTCAATGCCCGCAAGAGCCTCCGATGCTGCCTTGCGTGCTCTTCCTCTAGCCTCATCAGCTCATCAGGCTCCTCTGACTCCGCTTCCTCCTCCATGCCCTCTTCCTCCTCGCCCTCATCCTCCTCTTCTTCCTCCCCCTCTCGGGCTCCGTCGTCGGATCCGTCAACCTGCATTGCTTCGGCAGGTGCTGCTGCTGCTGCTGCTGCTGCTGCGGGCGGTGCTGCTGCTGCTGCTGCTGCTGCGGGGTGTCCAGCCGCTGCTGCTGCTAACAGTGCTGCGGGTGGCGGGCCGATCGGTGGCGTTGGCCCCCCCTGCGGGGGCGGCGGCTGCGCTGCTGTTTCGTTCTGCTGCTCCTGTCGGGGAACGACGAAGTAAGCTCACCCCCATGAGAGGGGCCTCTTCTTGCGTTTATTCGGTCCCCCCTCGTTTATCCCCTCAAACAGGGGCCCTCCCTTCTTGGCAGCGCGGGGCAGAGGGGGGGGGTGCGGTCCTGCAGCAGGCCGACCAAGACCGCCTCCCTGGTATCGCACCTCCGCTGCCAGTGCCTGGCAGGCGCAGAAAACTGACCAGGATAAACATTGAGAAAATCAAAACATCAAACCGACATAACTTCATTCCTCAATGTTTGAGGGTTCCCCCCTCCCCACCACTTGCACCCTTGCGTTGCCTGGCTCTGGCGACCTCGCTCTTGCCGCCCCTCCACCTCCTCCCGTTGCGGTCGCGGTCGCCGTGCTCGTGGAACCACTGGGTCGCGTGGTGTTCCTGGCACGTCTTGCCAACGCACACCGAGAAGAAGGTGTGTTTGCCGCACTGCCAACACTTCTTGCAGTTCATCTTGCGAAGCCACAAGCGGTGGGACGAGCGGGTGTACCGCTTCCTGTGGTCCTGGAAGTCCAGCATGAATTCCTCCTCCGCCTCGCTGTCGTCGTCGTCGACCTCAAAGACAGGCGCGTGCCCGTCCTGCAGGGTGTCTCTGTAAATCAATCCCTTCAGGAAGGGTCACGGGTCTCTGTGAATGAATCCCCTCAGGAAGGGGAGGTTCTATCGATAAATCCCCTCTGGCAGGGGTCTCTGTAAACGGATCCCCTTCTCTGTAAACGGATCCCCTCAGGAAGGGGCGCCTTAACCACGTGTACCCCCAGCTCCTCGCGAGGCCGCTTGCCGCCGCCACCGCCTTCTGGAGGCAGCCCGCCGCCGCAGCCGCCCGACATCATCATGCCGGAAGCCTGGGGTCCAGAACGGTTGCGGCCGAAAGTTTTTAGTCAGACTCAAAAGGCTAAAATCTGGGGGCCTCGTGGGAGGCCCTTCGGGCGGGTGAATGCAATGGAATGTCATAGGAATTCGTCCAATTTTAGACCCCCCTTTTTTGCTAAAAAAAAAGTGGGTCTAAAACTCGGCTGCTGGATTGATTTTTCATCGCCCAGATGGCCAAACAAGTGGCCGTCACTCTTACTTTTCTCCTCATCCTGCCCCAACTCCCCCCTTGCATTCTGCTTCCGCGCGGCCTGGGGCGCCGAGAGGCACACGATGAGCGCCCGCATGGCCGCGAGCTCGGGGCGGGGGGCTGGCCCCCAAGCGCGCTGGGCGTCAGCTCTGTCGAACGGTTGCGGATGAAGAACATGAAAGCAAATGGGAGAGGGATGGAACGAGGAGGAAACGCAATGCCACACACATAATGAGTAAGCAGACTGCCGCACCTTTGATCCCCTCCCCGAGGGGTCCCCTCTCGGAGGGGGCCGTTGCCCTGTCTTATCGCGAGTGTGCTGAAGCCCCTCTTAAGGGGTTCCCCTCTTAAGGGGTTCCATCACTCGCCAATCCATCGCGCGGCCCCCTCACGGAGGGGCGCCCCTGCGATGAGGGGGTGTCGTCTAGCACTGGAGAGGGCGCTCTGCCAACGGGTATGGCGATGGCAATGGCGATGAAGACGGTAAGGGATGATGATGATGGATGCGATGATGAGGATGGATGCGATTAGTCGCCCAAGCGCTGTGCCACTAAGCGCTCAGCCTCCGCCTTAGCAGCTTCCTTGGTGTCAGCCACGGTGCCGTCGACCAAGGCCTTCTTCAGCTCTGCGCCGATCTCCCTGAGCGTGGCCTCGTCCAAGGTGTCCTTGTACTTTTTCCCGCCGAAACTCACAAACTGGTTCTTCTCACCGTGCGTCCGCTTCAACCCGATAGAGTGGTCCCTCTTGTAGTACATCACGCTGTACCCGCGGTCGGCGTGGCCAGCGGGGGGCCCAGCGCCGACCGAGGGCTCATCTGCAGCATCCACGGGCTCATCGGGTTCCAGCTGCTCTTCCTCCCCCCCCTCATCGTCCTGGTCCGTCTCCGTGTTCGCGGCGGCTGCACTGGGCTTTCTCATTGCAGGCTTCTTTGCCACTACATGTCCTGCTGGCTTCCCTTTTTTGCACGCTTTCGCCTTCGCCTGCGCGGCTGCCGCTCTTGCTGCCAGGAGGGCGTTGGGCTGCTCCGTCTTCTCCGTCCTGCCGTCGGGAAACACGGCATCCAAGAAACCATCGCCTCCTTTCGTCAGTGTTCCCCGCTCCTCCCTGTCTGCGAACTTCATCACCATGCACATCGGCTCGGAGTTGAAATCGAAATACGTGGCCAGGGGATCCTGGGGCGGGTCTCTCACTTGCCCCTCCCGAGCTCCCCTCCCGAAGGGGTTCGGTTACGCCGTGAAAAATCAAAACTGCCCCCCTCCCCCCCCCACCCTGCCCGCCCCCTCCGATCCTCCTTCGGGGCCGCGGCGGGCGGGTCAGCGAGCTCGACGTCCTCCTGCGACGAGAACACCACCATCGGGCTCCACGTGGCAACCTTCTGTTTCTTCCCTGCCGGTTTCGGAGGCGGGCTGATGCCGAAGGCGTTCTTGATGACATTGCGCCTGCTGCCCCCATCTGCGCTGGACGACGCGGCGGCCGCGGAAGATTTTGGAGGGTTCATCTCTATGTCGGAGCTGCTGTCGGCGCGTTTTTTGCTCTCTCCTGTGCTTGGGCTTGCCCTGCCAGGCTGCAGCCCCATTGCCACCCCAAGCATTTTTGCGTGCGCCTCCAGCTTCCCCCCCGTCTTGGCGATGTAGAACTTGTTGCAAACATGGCTGAAAGCGTTGGCCACCTCCTGGCAGAAACGCCTACACTCTTCCTGGTGCATGTTCGGCTTCTGCTTCAACACGACGTCCTGGAGGTTCTTCCATTTGACGCGTGTGGTGAGCTGCGCAAGCGGCAAGAGAAACGGCATGTTGTTCTTCATGAAGTCATCTATGCCCCCTTGCAGTTGGCATTTTTCGATGAGATCAATGTGCTGTTTCACGAGCGGCTTCAACTGTTCCTCTGTCACAGAAGAAGCCCGTATCTTCACCTCCGTCTTGCCCTTGACCATTGCCCACCCCCAGTGCGCGCAAGCAAGAGTAGCGCTATGTGCCCTCGAGCCTTCGCAGCTGCGGGATGTTGTAACATGCGCGCAATGTGATGCAGCCGATACCCCTCGCTCAGGGGACGCATGCCCCCTCACTCAGGGGATCCTTAACAATGCGCGAGCGAAGAAAAGTACGACCTGGCCAAAAATCATGGGTTGGACTATAGTGCGACCCAAGGAAAGTGCCAGGTCGATCTATAGTTCGACCCCGCACTATAGATCGACCTTGGAGTCTCAAGGTCGAGGACCGGGGGGGGGTGCCGGCGGAGGCGGAGAGAGGCCGGGGGCGGTGGGCCTCAGCCGGCGGTGGGGCCAGTGGAGCGACTGACAGTCACGCAAAATTGGAGACGCATGGGGGACGGGCGTGGGGGACGGGGGGAAGGGGGCGGGCGGGGCGCGGACGTGGGGAAAGCAGCTGCCAGCCGCGGAATGGGGTGACGCATCTGTGGGGGACGGGAACCAGGAGGCGGGCGGGGGGCGGACGCGGGGCAGCGGCGGCAGCCGCAAAGTGGAGCGTTGGAAGGGCACCAGCCAGGGGTGCGGAGAGGAGTGGCGGAAGGAGGCGACTGACAGTCGCGTAGTGGCAGGGAACAGCCCCGATGGGGCAGGTGAGGTGGGAGGCGACGATCGGTCGCTCGGTGGTGTAGAGAGGCGGGAAGTGGCAGGAGCGCAGCAACCGGCCACGAGGTGTAGGGCAGCACTAGGCTGCAAATTTCGTTGTCGCGAGGGGCAGTACGGGTTACCCCACTGGAGTGGGGACCAGGCCCCGAAGCGGCGCCTAAGGCGGGCCGGGGTGGGGGCGGCGGTCATCCAGGGGGCGAGAAGCCGCAAAGGGGGGTCCAGGAGCTGGGTCTCCTGAGTGCCAGGAGCGAGCCGACAGCCCCAGCTGGGCGCGCCCGAGGCGGTATTGGGCGCGGAGCCGAAGTGGCGTGCCAAGGGGCCCCGCCTGGGGCAGGCCCCAGTGAGAGGAAAGTCGTTCGTATCGTCATGGGCAGCACCATCGCCGAGTGTAGGGAAGCAATCGGCACTGGCAGAGCCGCCTGGGTTTGCCAGACTATGGGGGACACGGCCGTGGTGTTGACTGCGCCGGGGGAGGGCGGGGACCCGTGAGAGGGTACTAGGGGTATACCCCGGGCTGGCGGGAGCTCGTGGCCCGCCAGGGCTGGTGGGGATACGCGAAGCGTGAACGATTATAATGTAAAGAAGCATCATGTAACTGCCCATCTTATCTCCACGTCGGGGCATACCGATTCGGCCGACCCTGCTGGACTGTTGCGTCAACCTGCTTGCTGGACTCAAGACGGTCACTAAGGACCTCAAGTCTGCCCAACGTGGGGTCATAGCGCCACAAGAGTGTCCCTAGACTGTCGAAAGGGCTCCACGATAGCCCCAAGAAGCGCAAGAGGGCCCACAGAGGCCTCCTATGTGGCCCCAGACGCTTCAAGAAGGCCCCATGAAGATCCAAACCATCAGAACCACAGGGAATAATATGTAGAACAATCATGCCGGGCTCCCAAGCTGTTGGGCTCAATATTGCCAAAAGACCGCCTCGAAAACACAGAAGGCAAATCAATGGGTTTCCAAAAGGTGCCCAAGACGGCCCAAAGAAAAGACGGCCCTCCCCAAAGCCCCCATGCTGGCCTCCGGAGCGAGAGGGGCACAAAACTGCCCACGAGGACCCCAAACAGCCCAAGAGGGCTTCAGACGGCCCCAGGAGAGCCACAAAGATCGAATTTGTCCCCAAGATGGCCCAAGATTTCCCCCCCAAAGCGCCCCAAGACGGCCCAACAGGGCCCGATGACAGCCCCCAAGATGTCCTCAAGTGGCGCCAAACATGGCTCATGTCCCCAAGACGGCGCCAGCGGGACCCACCAAAGGCCCAGGATGGATGAGGATGATGAGCATTAGCAACAGGATGAAGGAACTGCCGATCGGATATGAGAAGGCCCGAGAACGCTCTGCGATAGTAGATGCACTGTTTTGAGAACTATCGGGGCGGATGTTTCGTCAATGCTTTGACTGGTCAGGGTGCCTGAGCTCCAGCGGGTCCCAGGCGACATCGGGCAGTGAGAAAGATCTCTAGGGCACCTGCTGGCAAGCCGGAGCGCAGGCACCAACTGTGTACTCATCTGAATTCCATTGAACCAGGATGAGCCCCGAGAGCCACGAGTCCCTACAAGGTGAAGGTCATAACTCTCCCTCGTCGTGTGAAGGTCATAACTCTCCCTCGTCGTCATCCATGCGCAACGCCCTGTCCAAGCGGGTCTGGTTCACCTCGTCCTCAAGGTCGAAAGCCTTGCTGCCGTGCTCGTTGGCAAAAGCAGCGAGATGCTTGACGGATCGCTCTCCATCAAATGCAACTGGCGTGGTATCTCCAGCCCGGAGAAATAGCACCTTCGGGTAGGATTCCCACTTGAAACCTTGATCTTGGAGGGGAGAGCCATTCAGGGACCCGTCCATCTTGACAACAGATAGGTGCGGCACCCTCGAAGCTCTGATAGCGAACTCTTCCCAGATGGGCATGAATTTTCGCGAGAAGCCGCACCACGAGGCGTATACCATCAGGTAGACGTCTTTTTTGTCCGCCATCGGGGTCGAGGGCTGCATCACAATCTCCTCCAAGGTGTGGCCCACCGCTATCAAAGAACCCCCGTACATGTCCGGGGACCTCGGTATCGGCTCCGACTTCGTGAGCCTGTTGCGGACCCACTGCTCTAGGCTCGAGGCCGTGAAATCGCCGTCGTATCGAATGCTCTGCTCGCCCTCCCTCTCGGAGACGAAGGTGACATTCTCGACATCTGCTTCTCTGTGGAGCACGGCTACAGCGTCCATGTGCTGCGCCGCCACTACCTCGAGGGTCTTGTCGGGTGTTGCTAGAAGTGCCCCTGGCCCAAGGTTTATGTTGTTCCCATCCTACATGAGGACCGCATCCCAGAAGTTATTTCGAGCACCCAGAGAAATGTCAAAAATGTGTCGAAGCAGTGTCGAAACAGTGTCGGGCGAGTGTCTCCCAGGGCCCGACACGTGAAAATCCTGTAGTTGCGGTACTTTTTCTGGCGCTCGAAATTCTTTCTGGTGATCAAGGTTCAAGTAGGTTGGAGCACCATAACCCAAGGTGCCCCCAGCTTTTCGCTCCATTCTGGAGCCCCTGGGGCCCTCTGGGCCTCGTGAGGAGTGCCCTGGAGGCCGTCTGGGCTACCCCGAGAATCCCGGGTGTACCTTGGGCCAGGGGTACTTCTAGCAACACCCGGTC
The DNA here is from genome assembly GCA_963575745.1 of Prorocentrum cordatum. NCBI lineage: Eukaryota > Dinophyceae > Prorocentrales > Prorocentraceae > Prorocentrum > Prorocentrum cordatum. The sequence goes on from CAUYUJ010014693.1 coordinate 1,123,574, forward strand.
TTGAAGTGCGGGGACGACTTTGGTAACTGTGCGTAGATGGCGCGATCGTATCTGCGGATATCCGCCTCGGACTGCGCAGTCTCAATCGGGTCGCGGTCCAGAGCCATCACGAAGTCCACGATGTTCTTCATCTTTCGCAGGGTGTGATGGTATTTGGTCGGCTGCCCGTGCACGAACCAGAGCAACTGGGGGAACTTGCGCTGGGGTACGTACCTCTCTGCCAGAGCCCAGTCCTGCCTGGCGTCAAACTTGACAAAGGGCACCTTGCATCCGAGGTCTCGGATGCTCCGGGCAGCCGCGTCTATCTCCCCAGAGAGCTCGGCCCAGTTCGGGTCTGCTTGGTCCACAAAGTCCACCAGCACCTCCCGCCGGCGCGCAGAGGAGGGGGGGGCACAGGGGAACAAAAAGTGGCATAAACATAAAAACTCTGAGGTCGGCGCGGATTTCTCGGATCGGCGCTGGGGCCCCCCAGCGGCGCCTCCGGCGCCGCCCCTGGCGCGCTCCGCGCGCCAGGGAGGGGGGTCCAGCGCCGATCCGAGAAATCCGTGGACCTCCGAGTTTTTATGCCACTTTTTGTTCCCCTAGGGCAGGGCGAGGGGTGGGCGGGCCTTCTCTAGAGGCAGAGGGGGCTCCTTGGGAGGGATCGGGCCCTCTCACGAGGTGGAGGCCGCCGAGAAGCCCCTCCCACAGGGCAGGAGGGCCTCAAGAGCTGGGAGCGCCTTCCGAGGACCCTCAAAGCAAGCGTCGGCGCCAACGGGTGCCCTTCTCCCCATGCAGCCCCCCAAAACGACGCAAGCAACGCAACGAGGACTTGCACAGGCTGCATGGTGCCGACGGAAATGAGCGGGGTAGCAAACACATACAGAGGGTGCGAGCTGAACAACATTTACGTTTTCGTGTTGTGTTCGTCTTCCCTCGTTCTGTCATCGTCCCGCCCTTGCTGGAAAAGGAATCAAAACGGAAACTGTCCACGAAATCGCCAACCCACTGTTTAACACGCGCCCTGTATACACACCACACACAAGCATACGCAAACGCACACGCACACACAAGCACGAACACACGAACAGACGCACACGCACACGCACACGATTGCGCGGTCCCGTCTCAGGAGTGGCGTAGATGTTTTTCGCCCGGGTTGGTTTTCGCCCAGTGCGTTTCGCCCCGTTCGTTTCGCCCAAGTTGGCTTTCGCCCGGTTGGCTTATGCCCGGGTTGGCTTTCGCCCGGGTTGGCTTTCGCCCAGGTTGGCTGTCGCCCAGGTTGGCTGTCGCCTGGGCTCGTTTTCGCCTGGGTTCCCGCGTCCATCAGGAGCGCGGGCGACGGGCATGAATATTGGGATAGGGCCGCGGGCCGGAGGAGGGCGACCAGGAGGGGAACGGGAGGACGGGGAATCGTCGTCGTAGTCGTCGTCGTCGTCGTCGTCGTGTTATTGTCGTGGTGGTGGTCGTCGACGTTGTCTTAGCCGTTGTCGACGTCGCCGTACTCGCCGTTGTCGCTGTCGTCGTCGTCCTCCTGGTCGCCGTCGTTGCCGTCGTCCTCGTCGTGGTCGTTGTCGTCGTAGTGGTCCCGCCCGTCAGGGTCCGCCCGCCCGACCCGACCAGCCCGTTAGGGTTCGCGCGTGCTGAGTCGAGCGCGCCCCACACTTCAGTGCCCCGCCCGCCCGACCCGACCCGCATGATAGGGTCCGCCCGACCCGACCCGAGCAGTCCCGCCCGTTCCGCCCGCCCGGCCCGACCCGCCCGTTAGGGTTCGCGCGTGCTCACTCGAGCGCGCCCCCACACTTTAGTGTCCCGCCCGCCCGACCCGACCCGCCCGTTAGTGTCCGCCCGACCCGACCCGACCCATCCCACCGGTCAGGGTCCGCCCGACCCGACCCGACCTGCCCGTTGAATTTCACGCGTGCTCGCTCCGGCGTGCTCCACACTTCAGTGTCCCGCCCGCCCGACCCGACCCGACCCGACCCGTCGTCCCGCCCGTTCGGGTCCGACCGCCCCACCCGACCCGCCCGTTAGGGTTCACGCGTGTCGCTCGGGCGTGACCCACACTTTAGTGCCCCGCCCGCCCGACCCGACCCGCCCGTTAGGGTCCGCGCGGCCCGACCCGACCCGTCCCGCAGTGTAGGGTCCCGCCCGCCCGACCCGACCCGCCCGTTAGTGTCCGCCCGACCCGACCCGACCCATCCCACCCGTCAGGGTCCGCCCGACCCGACCCGACCTGCCCATTGAAGTTCACGCGTGCTCGCTCCGGCGTGCCCCACACTTCAGTGTCCCGCCCGCCCGACCCGACCCGCCCGTTACGGTCCGCCCGACCCGACCCGACCCGACCCGACCCGACCCGTCCCGCCCGTTCGGGTCCGACCGCCCCACCCGACCCGCCCGTTAGGGTTCACGCGTGTCGCTCGGGCGTGACCCACGCTTTAGTGCCCCGCCCGCCCGACCCGACCCGCCCGTTAGGGTCCGCGCGGCCCGACCCGACCCGTCCCGGCCCGTTAGGTCCGCCCGCCCGACCGACCCGCCCCTGTCGGGCACCGCGTGCTCACTCGAAGCGTTGCCCCCACAATTTAGTGTCCCGCCCGCCGACCCGACCCGCCCGTATAGGCGTTTGCTCGACCTGAACGATCGACCAGACCGTAAGATCCGCCCGCCCGGACCGGCCCGACGTTACGTTCCACGCGTGCTCGCTCGAGCGCCGCGCCCAACACTTTCGAGTCCGGCCCGCCCGATCCGAAAACCCCGGCCCGTTAAGGCCGCCCGACCCGACCCGACCCGTCCCGCCCGTTAAGGTCCGCCCGCCCGACAAGACCCGCGTGTTAACTTCCGCCCGACCCGCCCCGCCCGTTAGGGTCCACCCGCCCGACCGGACCCCCCCGTTAGGGTTCGCCTGACCCGACCCCACACTTTAGTCTCGCGCCCGACCGACCAGACCCGCCCGTCAGGGTCCGCCTGACCCGACCGGACCCGTCCCGCCCGTTAGGGTCCGCCCGACCCGACCCGACCCGCCCGTTAAATAAAGTTCACGCGTGCTCGTTCCGGCGCGCCCAGCACTTCTGGCGAAAGCCAACCCCGTCGAAAGCCAACCCAAGCGAAAGCCAACCCAGGCGAAAGCCAACCCGGCGAAAGCCAACCCGGCGAAAGCCAACCCGGCGAAAGCCAACCCCGGCGAAAGCCACCCCCCCGGCGAAAGCCAACCCCCCGGCGAAAGCCAACCCCCGGCGAAAGCCAACCCCGGCGAAAGCCAACCCCGGCGAAACGAAGCCCGGCGAAACGACGCCCGGGGAAACTAAGCCCGGGGAAACGAAGCCCGGCGAAAGCCAACCCCAGCGAAAAGCATCTGTGCCCCCCCACTCGGCCCCCTTCTGCGCGCAGCCGCGAACCCTGTCGTTGCTGCGGACCGGAGGGTTCCACAGGGGGTTCTCGGGGAGGGGGTTTTCCACCCTGACCTTCCAGAGAGCATTTTTTAGCACTGGAGGCCGAAAAACTAAGAAAACTGGGCGAAACGCCTTAAAACCAAGACGTAGAATAGCTTTAGGAACGTTTTTTTGGTCGGGTGCTTTTTTCAGCCCTCCTGGAAGGTCAGGGCAGGAGGGGTCCCCCAGGGGCTCCGCACCCCCTGTTTTGACGAGGTTCGCAGGCTGGGGGGCTCTCTGGAGAACCCCCTCCCCCAAAACTGCCTTTGGAACCCTCCGGGCGGAGGAAGTCGCCGAGGCCCGCCGGGGTCAGCACGGCGGCCACGCCGAGGCGCCCCTCGGCGAGCCTCGGGCCGCCGAGGGCGGCCGCCGACAGCAGCAGCAGCCGCCGCCCGGGAGCTCGCCGCGGCGGGGCGGCCGCCATTGGCGGGGGACCGCGGCGGGCCGCCGAGGAAGCGGGGCCAAACACCCTGCGCAAAGGACTCGGGCCTGGGAGGATGAGGAGGAGGAGGGAGGGAGGGAGGAGGAGGAGGAGGAGGAGGAGGAGGAGGAGGAGGAGCAGGAGGAGGAGGAGGACACACACAGACACACACACACACACACACACACACACACACACACACACACACACACACACACACACACACTCTCTCTCTCTCTCTGGAGGGGGGGGGGCGGGGGCGATGGGTGGCGAGGTGGCCGAGGTGGACAGGGGGGGGGACGGACACCGAGGGAGGGGGGCTGGAGCAGGAGGACAGGCAGCAAGGTGGAGGAGGGAGACGACGAGGAGGGGGAGAATGCGGATGGACGAGTGAGGGAGGATGGGGGGATGGGGGATAGAGAAATGCGGGAGGGACACAGAGGAGGGACTGAGAAGCACAAATAACATAACACCATACTAATGGATAACTGGAGTATGTGAGATGTATGATGGCCGAAGTGAGCATCGGAGGGGGCCAAGAGGATATGCGATACTGTGAAAGTGGGGCAAACTCGAGCGACCTACCGATGCGTAAAATCACTAGAACAACGCGGATGCGCGCGTAGCCTCTGGTCTGGAAGACGTGCATTGTATGTTGCCACTGGTAATTGGATGGGATGCCATGAATAGATATATATTGCCCAAACATCGCCCTTCAATAAAATTATCAAAATACTGATGGACATTATGTGGATGATGAAGAGATGGATGCGGCTGACACGGAAAGGAAGCGTACGATATACGCCAACAAAAGGATCGCCAACAATGCAGAAGACTCTGGACAGACCCTTCCCCCCCGCTGGCAGCGACGTCCTCATCATCTCTAGATTCCTGGTTGTCCTTCTTATCCCCGTTTCAGTCCTCTTGGAGGCCGAGGGGTCAGACCATCGACCCAACAGGCTCGTTACACGGGCACAGGCTCGGCTGGACCAACCCGAGCCGATGGAGGACGAGGGGGAGGAGGAGAGGTCCTCACAAACCACCATGCGACTGAATTGCGGCAATAATTATATCCACATCCACTGCGTCTTGGACTTTCTTGGAAGGGACGCCAAAAGGCCGAGACGCAGTGGATATGAATAAAACAAGCTAGCCTCCAGGGGCCAGACTTTTACTCATATCTACTGCGTCTCTGGTTCCTGGGGAAGGGAACCCAACACTCTCAGACGCAGTGGCTATGTATTCACAACTTGACAGCAGATGGGGTCCGTCTCCAGGTCTCCCAAACTCGCGCTCTGCGCTGAGCGAGACGCCGACATCTTCTTCGGATAGACCCCACCCGACCCATCATGGGGCGCGTTCTGACCAGAATCCCGAGGCGAATCCAGCCGCAGCGACGAATACGCTCCAGGAGGCACAGCAAGGACGAAAAACACGCTCAGTGGCCTGCACCCTCGATTGCCGATACTCTGCTCACCGTGCCCTCGCGCCACCTCCCAGGAGGAGGCCAGGGCTTCGACCGAGGCCGCGGAGCAGGAGGCGCGAGCCGTCTTCTCCCCCCCCGTGCAGGACGAGCTGGAGCCCGAGCGCCGGGCGGGGGGTCCACGACGAGACCGAATGGGGCGAGGAAGAAGGAGGAGGACGAGGAGGGAAGGAAAGGAGGAGGGAAAGGAGTGGAAGAGGGGGGAGGAGGGAAAGGAAAGGGACGAGGGACAGGGAGGGAAAGGAAGAGGGAAAGGGAGAGGGATGGAGACGAGATGGGATGAAGGGGGAAAGGAGGAGGGAGGTGGGCGAGGGAAGAGGGAGCTGAGATGAAAGCACGATGGAAGGATGCATGGAGGGGGTGGGGGGGGGAATTAGTACGGAAGGAGCAGAACTCGCCATCGCTCGGACGTCCATTCCCTGTGTTTTTTTCGGTTTCGTGCGTGTTTTTTTCGCTGGATGATCCAGGATGTTCCTTAATAATCCCCGCCGAGAAAAAGTGCACACGTCCGAGCGATGCCACGAGAAAGGAGGGAGGGGAGGGGATCCTACCAGCCCTTTGGTGCGTGAGTGGTTCACAGCGCTTCCTCCTCCAACCACCATCCCCTTCTGGGAGGGGCTTATCGTTGTTCGCCATTAATATACACCCCCTCCCCGCCCGGCCGGCGGCCAACTCGGAACCATGCCGACCCCATGCGGGTCACCACTCCCAGCATCCCTGACAAAAACCATACAAAACGCAGATGGGGGGGGGATCGCGACCGATTGAAGCGTCCAAGAAGACCTCGGCGAGAAGGCAAACATCATTGACTTGACTTTGGTTTTGGGCCCATTGTGGCCTCCTGGTCGGTGGACACCGATATGGTATCGCCCCTTCTTTGATCGAACTCCTCCACGATGGCCCCCAACGCTCCCAAGAGTGCCCACAAAGGGCCCCAAGAGGCGCCCAGCAGGCCCCACGAGGCCCCCAAAATGTACCCAAAAGGCCTCCAAGAGACCCCCTAGAAGCTCCCCCAAGGCATTCAAGACGCTCTAAGAGGCCCCCAGGACCACCAAAAGGCTCTTCAGGCATTCCAACATGACTCCAAGATGCTCTCAAGAAACATCCGAAGCGACATCCAAGAGGCCTCGGGGCTTTCTGCTCGCCCTCCCCCTCCTTCTCCTCTTCCTGCTCCTCCGATTCCTCCCCCATCCTCCACTGCCTGCTCCTCAACATCCCTGATCAGGGCAACTCGCCTGGGCATCGTTTCTGGATCGGCTGGCGGGGTTACGCCAAGCGTCTAGAATAGGAGCAAGGAGGAAATTGAGAGAGGAGGAGCGAGAGGAACGAGACGAAGGGAGGGATACGAAATGAGGAAGGGAGGAGACGGGGAAACACGAGGTTGGGAAAGAGGAGGGAGGAAAAGGGCGGGGAGAAGAGCGAATGGGAGGACAAAGAGGTACTGATACCGCTACTTCACAGACCTCTTCTGGGATGCGCCCTGACCAAATTTCGAGGCGATTCCAGCCGTGACGACGGCGGAAGGGTAGCGGTAATTATCCGTACTTCTTCCTTCCCACAGGGGAAAAGAAAACCTTCCTCCCCTTGACCAGCTCGGGGAACGCTCGCCTTGCCGACATGGGCATCGAAGACAGTGAGACCTTCTTGCGAGGCGACGTCGCAAGGGCCGGCAGCACGACCGGGCGCGCAATGTCCTTGGGGCGCAGTCCGCTGGGGACACTCGGCCGCGGGGTTTGGGGGCCTGTCCTCAGCTCTGCTGGGGGAGGGGGGCCAGGGCGAAGGGCAGGATCAGCCAGCATCGAATCGGGAAATCGGATAGAATCAGAACGCAAGTCGGATCTGGCTGGATCAGCACGGAGTCGAAATCGAATCGGATCGGCTGCCCCAAGGCAACTCCTGGGAGGTCTTCATCAGAACGATCAGGGGCGATCAAGCATAATTCGAAGGTCAATGCGCCGGATCGGGCTGGTTTGAGCCTGGGATTAAGCCAGATCGGCCAGGTATTAAGCGGGAGCTACTAAATTTGGATGATGTCAGATGAGGCAAGTTTCCTAGCAAAAATGCATCAGCGAGGATGCTGAATTGAGCCTCCCAGGAATGGCATCCTCAGGGAAGAGACGAGGCGAGGGAGAAGGCACGATCAGTCAACATCGAATCAGGAGCGAGGGAGAAGGCATGATCAGTCAGCGTCGAACGTGCATCGAACCAGGCCGTGTCGACACGGGGCCGGAATCGGACCGCATCGGCTGCCCCTGGATACACGACGACTCCGTGCCAGCATCAAACCGCATCGGATCGTCGGACTATTATATGATCGGAACCGGACACGACCGGGACAGCCGAATTCGACACCGAGCCGGATCGATCGAATCGAGATGGACCCCTGAGAAAGGGGTGAACAAGACCCGTCAGAAGGAGGCGACCAAAACCTGCATGCGCGAGATCTTCGTTCAAACTCGTAGTGGTGGAGCGGGACCCAGCCAATATCATTGCGATTGCAAGCGCGCCCGTGCACAGACACTGCACGTAGAGCAATGCTGGGCGGTGGCACGCAATCAGTTCGCAATGAAAACATGCAGGAGGATAGCGGGGCGAGAGGAGTGGAGGAGAGAAGGAGGTGGGTTGAGAGGAGGAGGAGAGGGAGGAGGAGGACCAATGCGAACCCAAGACGGATCAACGACGTTGCACTTAACCATGCATTCCCTCTTCACAGGTCCCTCTAAATATTCATTGCCATTGCGGGAAATGACCCATTAGAAAACAACCGTCTAAGAATCCTCAATCGTACCAAACACCGTTCCTGGGACTTCAACGCCGCGGATTCACGTGACCGCTGCGTCCTGACAATCCTGAATCGTGCAAATCGAATTCCTGCGAGTTCAATCCTACGAATAATTGAACACGCGAACGAATTTGCGCGGTGCTAATGCGAGAGCCACATGTTCAACACGAACCGCCCTTCATCTTTTGAGCTGCTGCGAACTTCCAAGGCGAATGAAAGCGGCACTAAAGCGAGAGCCACATTTTGAAAACCGACCGCCCTCCATCCTTCAAACGGTTGCAACCTTGTAAGACGAATGTACACAAACGAGACACACATTTTGAAAACCAGCCGCCCTCCATCCTTCAAACGATTGTAAATTTCAAGTATCAAGATTAGAGATGGTGAGGAAGGCTCAAGCGAAACACCC
>CAUYUJ010014694.1:0-27500 GCA_963575745.1 Prorocentrum cordatum
AGGAGGAGGGTGGAGTAGCTCCCTACTTGCCTCCTCCCTCCCAGCCGCCCCACCCCACTCTCCCCTCTCGTTCCTCATTAGCTCCCCCTCGTTTCACTCTTTCCTCTGGCTGCTCCTCCCTGCCCTGCTGAGCTATCTGTAGCCATCCTGGATCAAGGGCTGTCCTTGGCGATCCTTCCTCATTCCTCCTCCTCCTCCTCCTCCTTCCTCCTTCCTCCTCCTCCTTCCTCCGTCTCCTCCCTCCTCCTCCTTCCTCCGTCTCCTCCCTCCGTCCTCCTCGTCGTCCTTCCTCCTCCTCCTCCTCCTCCTCGTCCTCCTCCCCATAGGTGATATACAGTTTTTTGTGTTGCAGCGAGAGCTGGTTGGTTGGTTGGTTGGTGGTGTGGGGGGGGGGTCCGCACGGGGCGGCAGGTCCGGGTTGCGTGAGGGGGGGGAGCCCGGGAGAGGAACCGGGGGTGATGGGGTCGCAATCCCGGGGTGTACCTTGTTGTTGAACATTATTTATTCTAAAGAATAATTATTGTTGGGCCCCCTGGTGCGCGTCCCCCCTGCGCCGCCTAGGCCGCAGCTACATTTTCATCATTTTCGTGAGGAAGCCTCAGAAAAGAGGGTGTGTACAGGATCCGGTTGTTTTGTTGTAATCCGCTTTCCCTTGCAAAAAACAATAGAAAATGACATTTCTTGTTCTAATTTAATCAAATTTCAAGAATCCCTTGCAAAAAATAAGGTAAAGTGGACATTCGCGCGCGCAAGACGAAATCCTTCCAAAACCTTAGTGTTCGCAGCGATTTTAACATAAAAACATCAAAAAACCAATGGTTTTTCAACAAAAAATTGTCAAAATCTCATCCCGCGCGCTCTTGCGGATTCGTAGGAAACCCAACACTTTTTTAAACATTTCTGTCAAACGGGCTTTTGCGAGCAACTTTTTCGAACTTCTGCGACAACGGTTGCGCACCTGCCAGGGCCATCATCCCTGTCAAATAATACCATGCGGGACACATTCGTTTTTTCTTCGCGCGCGCACGCCGTCGTCGTCGGCCGCGGGGCCCTGAATAGTAGCCACGGTCGTCCGCATGCCACGAAGTGAAGTGTCCGAACGTCATAGGGCGGGAAGCTGGGTGTGGGTGGTGGCGAAGAGTCGTTTGGAAATTTGGTAGAGCTTGAACCGGCCCCCCCACAAAGTGGGGGTATTGCCCGCCTCCTATGAAAACCCTGGCACTGGTGAGAACGGAGTGTCCCCACGTGCTAGTTGTTGTTGTTGTTGTTGAACATTATTTATTCTAAAGAATAATTATTGTTGGGCCCCCTGGTGCGCGCCCCCCCTGCGCCGCCTAGGCCGCAGCAACATTTTCATCATTTTCGTGAGGAAGCCTCAGAAAAGAGGGTGTGTACAGGATCCGGTCATTGTTTAATCCAGAATAATTATTGTTGGGCCCCCTGGTGCGCGCCCCCCCTGCGCCGCCTAGGCCGCAGCTACATTTTCATCATTTTCGTGAGGAAGCCTCAGAAAAGAGGGTGTGTACAGGATCCGTTTGTTTTGTTGTAATCCGCTTTCCCTTGCATAGAAAATGACATTTCTTGTTCTAATATAATCAAATTTCAAGAATCCCTTGCAAAAAATAAGGTAAAGTGGACATTCGCGCGCGCAAGACGAAATCCTTCCAAAACCTTAGTGTTCGCAGCGATTTTAACATAAAAACATCAAAAAACCAATGGTTTTTCAACAAAAAATTGTCAAAATCTCATCCCGCGCGCTCTTGCGGATTCGTAGGAAACCCAACACTTTTTAAACATTTCTGTCAAACGGGCTTTTGCGAGCAACTTTTTCGAACTTCTGCAACAACGGTTGCGCACCTGCCAGGGCCATCATCCCTGTCAAATAATACCATGCGGGACACATTCGTTTTTTCTTCGCGCGCGCACGCCGTCGTCGTCGGCCGCGGGGCCCTGAATAGTAGCCACGGTCGTCCGCATGCCACGAAGTGAAGTGTCCGAACGTCATAGGGCGGGAAGCTGGGTGTGGGTGGTGGCGAAGAGTCGTTTGGAAATTTGGTAGAGCTTGAACCGGCCCCCCCACAAAGTGGGGGTATTGCCCGCCTCCTATGAAAACCCTGGCACTGGTGAGAACGGAGTGTCCCCACGTGCTAGTAATTGTTGTTGTTGTTGTTGTGTTGTGTTGTTGTTGTTGTTGTTGTTGTTGTTGTTGTTGAACATTATTTATTCTAAAGAATAATTATTGTTGGGCCCCCTGGTGCGCGCCCCCCCTGCGCCGCCTAGGCCGCAGCTACATTTTCATCATTTTCGTGAGGAAGCCTCAGAAAAGAGGGTGTGTACAGGATCCGGTTGTTTTGTTGTAATCCGCTTTCCCTTGCAAAAAACAATAGAAAATGACATTTCTTGTTCTAATATAATCAAATTTCAAGAATCCCTTGCAAAAAATAAGGTAAAGTGGACATTCGCGCGCGCAAGACGAAATCCTTCCAAAACCTTAGTCTTCGTAGCGATTTTCACATAAAAACATGAAAAAACCAATGGTTTTTCAAAAAAAGGGTTTCAAAATTCATCCCGCGCGCTCTTGCGGATTTCTTAGGAAACCCAATACTTTTTAACATTTCTGTCAAACGGGCTCTTGCGAGCAACTTTTTCACGTGCTTCGAACTTCTGCAACAAAGGTTGCGCGCCTGCCAGGGCCATCATCCCTGTCAAATAATACCATGCGGGACACATTCGTTTTTTCTTCGCGCGCGCACGCCGAAATCTTCAATTGCAGGGGGAAAAGTCGTATACTAAGCTAGCTTCCACAAAATGTTACCACAACAAGTCATTGTACCCATGCGCCAGTGTAGTAGCCAAGGTCGTCCGCAGGCCACGAAGTGAAGTGTCCGAACGTCATAGGGCGGGAAGCTGGGTGTGGGTGGTGGCGAAGAGTCGTTTGGAAATTGGTAGAGCTTGAACCGGCCCCCCCACAAAGTGGGGGTATTGCCCGCCTCCTATGAAAACCCTGGCACTGGTGAGAACGGAGTGTCCCCACGTGCTAGTAATTGTTGAACATTATTAATTCTAAAGAATAATTATTGTTGGGCCCCCTGGTGCACGCCCCCCCCGCCGCGCCTAGGCCGCAGCCACATTTTCATCATTTTCGTGAGGAAGTCTCAGGTAAAACGATGTCATCCAGATCCGGTTGTTTTGTTGACGCCCGCTTTCCCTGTCAAAAAATATAAAATGACATTTCTTGTTCTAACATGACCAAACTTCAAGAATCCCTTGCAAAAAATGACACGAAGTGCACATTCGCGCGCGCAAGACGAAATCCTTCCAAAACCTTAGTCTTCGTAGCGATTTTCACATAAAAACATGAAAAACCCAATGGTTTTTCAAAAAAAGGGTTTCAAAAATTCACCCCGCGCGCTCTTGCGGATTTCTTAGGAAACCCAATACTTTTTCAACATTTCTGTCAAACGGGCTCTTGCGAGCAACTTTTTCACGTGCTTCGAACTTCTGCAACAAAGGTTGCGCGCCTGCCAGGGCCATCATCCCTGTCAAATAATACCATATGGGACACATTCGTTTTTTCTTCGCGCGCGCACGCCGAAATCTTCAATTGCAGGGGGAAAAGTCGTATAGTAAGCTAGCTTCCACAAAATGTTACCACAACAAGTCATTGTACCCATGCGCCAGTGTAGTAGCCAAGGTCGTCCGCAGGCCACGAAGTGAAGTGTCCGAACGTCATAGGGCGGGAAGCTGGGTGTGGGTGGTGGCGAAGAGTCGTTTGGAAACTTGGTAGAGCTTGAACCGGCCCCCCCACAAAGTGGGGGTATTGCCCGCCTCCTATGAAAACCCTGGCACTGGTGAGAACGGAGTGTCCCCAGTCTTAAATGATTGTTGTTGTTGTTGTTGTTGTTGTGGTCGTGATGGTGGTTTTGTGGTGGTGATGATGATGCTATTGATGGTCGCGTGTTGTCGAATGTCAATCAACGTTTACGTGGACACAGGCGGGGAGCTGACCACGCTGGTGTGTAGCACCAGCTTGGACCTCGCAATGCACTGCGGCGAGTGTTGCTGCATCCCGCCGCGTGCCGCAACACCTGCGGGTGAGACAGGAACGACCTGTCCCAGGCACTATCGGCCCGGGGAAACTGAAACGATGATGGCCCATGGACGCCATCGCCCAAATATGGGAACCGCCGCGAGGGAACCACCCGAGCCGCTTCTCCACGTACAGTTCGTCCATGGTCGTTCTGCGCTTGAACAGCGTAGGATTCGCCGCACGTGGGATCCACTTGCATAGGAACCGCCGCGTGGAAACCGCCGCCGTAGGAACCGCCCCAGGGTGCGTGGGAGCCGCCTGCGTGGTACTCGCCACGCGTAGGAAACGCCTGTGTAGGAACCGCCGCCGTGGGAGCCGCCTCCGTGGGAACCGCCGCCGTCGGAACCGACGTGGGGGCCGCCGCCGTGGGAGCTGCCGCCGTGAAGGCCGCCTCCGAGAGAGCCGCGCTGCGCGCAGCCCCTTTCGGCCCCGCCGCCAGGGGCTTTCCCCGATGCAGTGGCGCCTCCAGCGCCGGGAGGCGCCCGGAAAAGCAGCCACCACGCGATCTGATTCGCTAACATTTTTTTCCTCCGGCTCGAGGGGCGCTGGATGGGTCTGTTTGGAGGTTGCCGGGCCCAGGCGTTCCAGCGCGTCGGGAGAAAGCAGGGCGGGGTGCTTCGCAGGCCCTGCCGCACGGAGGCCAGTTTCTGGCTCTGGGCTCCCCGGGATCTTCCAGGAAGGCCCCTGGGCTCCCCGGGATCTCCAGGTCAGGTCAGGTGTGCCAGGCGCTTGCGCGGCGCACCGGCAGACAACGCTACTTTGAGGTTCGCACGCGTCCGAAACATTCTGGCGCACTGCCGGCGGGAGGGGGAGGAAGGGAGGGGGAGGACGGGAGAGGGAGGAAGGCCCTCAAATGGGAGGAGGGGGGCGGGAGGAAGGGAGGGGGAGGAGGGGGGAGGCAGGAAAGCCCCACTGCGCGGGAACCCCTCTCCCTCCGGAGGCCTCCAGAGGTCTCGGCAGAGGTCTCGGCAGAGGTCCCCGCCGAGGGCTCCGGCGGTGCCCTTGAGGCCTGCAGAGGCCGCCCAAGAGCCTCGAGCCCCAAGCCTTCGCCAGCGGCGGGCCTGGGGGCTGAGAGTCTAGGCCTCCCAGACGGGGTCGGAGGACCGAGCCGCATCGACGAAGCATCGGCGATGCGAGGTGGAGCCCGATTTTCTCCACGCCGACAGCGCCGATGCATCGGCGACGTCGTCGATGCATCGCCGATGCACTTGCGATTCGATGCGATCTTCCAACCTCATCTACTCGGAACCCATCCTGGAGGCCTCTAGAGAAGCGGCGGGCCTTCTCAGAAGTTTTTTCAGCCGCGAGCCCTGAGACGGGGGTCATTGCAAACGGGGGTCAGCCAGAGCGCCGGATCTTGCAGGACCCTCAGAGCCAGGGGTGCAGTGACCCGGGTTTGCGTGCAGGATCTTGCCGGATTGTGCAGGATCGTGCAAAGCCCGACTGACCCGGGTTTGCATTGACCCGGTTCAGTGCGTCCCCGACCGAGCCTTCCCCGAAGACATGGAAGCTTCTCAGCAGGCGCGAGGGCTTCTAAGCCCCGCCGCCTTCCGAGAAGGCCTTCTCCTTCTCACTTCCCCCCCTGCTCGCCGCCGACTTCAACGTGCGTCTAGTATAGCACTCGGGGGTGGACAGAACCCCCAACAGTGACAGGTCGATTAGTGAAGTGTCCTTTTTCGGTTCTCGAGAGGGCGCCGTGGCCGTTATTTTCCAGGCTTGTGCCCGCCAGGTTTGGGCCTCAGGTCGTTTCCACTAAACCACGTTTTACTAAAAGGGGGTCTGTCCATCCCCGAAGCACCTTCTCTCTCCTGGAGGCGCACGTGGCCAGGCGCGCTGCAGCAGCAGGAGCGTCGCCCTCGGCGCCGCGGAGCCCCTGGGGTCGGGAGGGGCGGAGGGCGGCCCGCCGTGCCGGGCGCATCCCTCGCGGCGGCCTGCTCGGCCTCGACCAAGGTGGGGGACGCACGGGAGCGACGTGGGCGAACGGGGCCGCCTGCGCGGACACTCGCGCGCGAGCTGCCCGCGGAAGAGCGCGAGTGAGCGCCCTCGCTTCCGCGCGGCGCGCCGCGCTTGCGGCTCGCGGAAGCCGCCGTAGAGAGAAGGGCGCAGGGGCCTCGTGCGCGGTCATGATTGTTTTCTTCTTGGCTTCTGATGCCAAGCCTGTCGGAGACGTGGTGGTTTGGGAGGGCAGGGCGGGAAGGGGGGGAAGAGGGGGAGGAGCAGGAGGAGGTTTCGTTTCCAACTTGTGTTTCTCCAGCCCGTGGTGGGCCGTTCGGAGTCGGCATGCTGAGCACGTGCATCAGCAGACCGTGGCCACGAGTTACCGCCCAACGTTTGACATTGGTGCGGCTGGAGGCGGCGGAGGCGGAGGAGGCAGGAGGTGGGATGGGGCGAGAGCTCAGCGACCGAGCGTGCCGGAGGTGGTGGCGGTGGCGGTGGCGACCTCCTCGACCTGCTCGGGGGCGACGAGGCGCCGGCGGCTGCCGCGGCGCCGGCGACACAGAAGGCGCCCCGCGCGGCCTCTGGAGCTGTCTGGCCAGTTGCGCCGCTGTGCACGTCCAGGGCCCCTGAAGCCAGGACGCTGCAAGTCCGCGGCAGGCCCTGGACAGGATCCAGTCTGTCTCTGTCACTTCAGTCCAATCGGTTCGACCTTACAATTTTTGATCTCGATTCGACTCCTCATTCCGACTTCGGTGTTTGGGCCGGCGGGCGTCGCCTTCGATGCTTTCTGATCTCCCTGCCGATGTCTGCCTATCGGATATGTCTCGACGGCCGATCCCGACTTTCTGCTTCGACTTTGGCTTTAGTCTGCCCTGGCCTACTACGACGTACAGTCGGACCGAGGTATCAGATCGGCTCGGGGAGGGTATCCCTGACATTCCCGCGCTGGTTGGATGCTCTCGTGCATCCTGGGGGAGGGCACCCCCGAAGGTCCTTCAGCTTGGGTCGGCGGAGGACCTGCTCTTCAAGGAGGCTCTTCTGTCCCAGACCCCCGACGCCATACCTTTTTCATGACGCGGCCCCCTGAAGTCCGAACCCATTCCCCGGGACCGGCTTTTCATCCCGAGCCGTTTTTTGACGGCCCCGAGGGCCGGTGAGTGCCCCCTGAGGCCGAAAACAGCGACGAAGAGCCTCCCGTCGCGATTGTCTCGCGACTCGAGGGGGCCTGGGGCCCTGAGCCCGGCTGGCTGCACCTCGGCTGGATCCTGGGCCGTCCTCCCGGCGGGGCGCACGCCAGCGATCCTGCGGTGCGGGCGCGCGCGGCGCGCCGCCTCGTGCCCGGCCCCGCCGCTGCGCCCGGCCCCCGGCCCGCCGTGGCGCAACGGGCGCGCGCGGAGGCTTCGGGGGCCCGTGTCGGCCCACGGCTGCGGTCTCCTCGGGCGTGCCCCGTCGGCCTCCGGGGCCCCGAGCACATCCAGGACTCCGGTGCCTCGGCGAGCTCCGTGCGGAGGCCTGTCTCTGCTGCGCACGCCGTCCCAAGCCGAGCCCCAGCGGGGTGGGTGGGTGGGTGAGTGAGTGAGTGAGTGAGCGAGCGGGCAAGCGAGCGAGCGAGCGAGGAGGAGGAGGAGGAGGAGGAGGAGGAGGAGGAGGAGGAGGACGCGGGCGCCAGCCTCTGCGGAAGGTGGGACGAGGAGTTTCGGCCAGCTCCCCTGTCTCTTCCTCCTGAAGCTCGCCCTCCATTCGTGTTCCTTGCACATAACTCCTCCCTGTAGCGCAACCAGACGTGTCGGTAGGGTGCGGGCAGGCCAGGCGTTTCGCCTGAGGCTTCCCCACCTTTTATGATCCCGAGGCTGCTACAAGGTTGGAGGGAGGCACCTTTTCAAAATTGGGCTCTCGCCTCGGCGCCGCGCACATTCGTCCTACAAGTCTGCAGCAGTTGCAGGAATGGAGGGCGGCACATTTTCAAAATGGGGCTCTCGCCTCAGCGCTGCGCACATTCGTCCTGTCAAATTTTCAATATTCACGAGAATGCAAGACCCCCTTTCAACATGGGGCTCTCGCGTTAGCGCCGCGCACATTCGTTGCAACATTTTGTAACAGGTGCCAGGATGGAGCATGGCTCGTTATTAAAATGGGGTTCTCGCCTCAGCGATGCGTCCTGAGCAGTCTCCAACAACTGCAAGGACGGATGACGATTCCTTTTCGGACTGGGGCTTTTGGCTTTTCTTTTTTGGAGAGCTAAAAGTTAACGACATAGTCAACGACCAGAAGCTTGAACACGTGTAACAGTGGCACTGGTGGAGGGCGTTTCATGCTCAGCATGAGACTCTCGCTGGAGACCTCTCCAGTATTGACTCGAAGTGCACAATTCGAGCAGCCGTTACTCGGACTGGGATGGTTTCTAAAAAAGTGAATGAGGTTCTCGTTTGACACTTCGTTCAATTTAATGGCCATGTTTTTCGCATTCTGTTCATTCGCTAGACGGATGCAATGCAGTTTCTTTTTTTCCTTTCTGGGTGCTTGTCTTATCGGCAGACCAAGAAGGTGTTTTGACTTTCAAGGGGGCGCTTCTTCTGGTGGAAAGGAAGGCTTCCGGGGACTTTTGAGGAGGGGTCCTGGGACGGGGGGGTGTATTGCAGCATCATTGATTCTTCCTGGGTTTGCTGTGGTCCCGTTTCTCCCCGCCTGCATACTCCGGCATCCTCCTCATGCATCCCCCTCTCCTCCCCTGCATCCCCCTCCTGCATCCGCCCCCTCCTGCTGCTCCTCCTCTCCCTCCCGTCCCCCGTTGCCCTTCTTCTCTCTTGCTCCTGCATCCGCCTCCCGTATACCCCCCCCTCCCGCTCCTCTTCTACACCCGTTCCTCCTCCTGCATCCTCCTGGGCTTCCCTCTCCTGCGCCTCCCACTCAGTCGGGCGGGCGAGCGAAATCTGTATCGGCGTGGGTGCATACCAGGTCGGGGGATGCGGTGCCTGGCCTCGGGGTGCGGCCGCACCGCTTGGTGTAGCCTAGCCCCTTGGGCATGACCAAACGGTTCCAGAAGGTTCCCCACCGCCCTTTCCCTGGGACGATGGGGGGAGGGGGAGGAGGGGGAGGACGAGGAGGGGGAGGAGGAGGAGGCTGAGGAGGAAATGACGATGGTAATGGTTTGATGGTGGTAGGGATGATGATGGCGATGACGATGACGGTGGTGGTTATGATGGTGATGCTGTTGTTGTTCGCGATGTTTGTGGCGTTGTTCTTGGTGATGATGTGATGAGGATGGTGATGATTGTGATGACTATGATGAACGTGGCGTTGCTCAGGATGGTGATGCTGATGGTGATGCCGATGATCATGGTGAAGGTGGTGATGATGGTGTTGTTGCTGGTGGTGATGATTCTGCCGAACATGATGATGATGGTCATGGGGATGATGCCAATGATGGTGGTGGTTGTGGTGATGATGATGGTCAGGATGGGAATGATGATGATGATGATGATGATGATGATGATGATGATGATGATGATGATGATGATGATGGTGATGGTGATGATGATGATGATGATGATGATGATGATGATGATGATGATGATGATGATGAGGCGAAGGAGGAAAGGGAGGAGGAGGAGGTGGAGGAGGAGGAGGAAGAGGAGGACGAGGAGAACGGGGAAGTAGAGGAAGAGGAGGAGGAATCGGATAGCGATGATGATGTTGATGATGCTGTTGATGCAGATCATCATGATGCATCTGATGATGATGAGGGTGATGATGAGAATGATGATAATGCTGATGCGGATGGTGATTATAATTGTAAGTATGATGATGATGATGATTATGCATCTGATGATGATGATGATGATGATGATGATGATGATGATGGTGTTGTTGTAGTTGTTGTTGCTGCTGTTGTTATTCTTGTTTATGAGGATGGTGAGGGTGGTGAGGGTGATGATGATAATGATGATGATAGTGGTGGTGGTGGTGGTGGTGATGATGCTGCTGCTGCTGCTGCTGATGATGATGATGATGATGATGATGATGATGATGATGAGGCGAAGGGGGAAAGGGAGGAGGAAGAGGAGGAAGAGGAGGAGGTGGAGGAGGAGGAGGAGGAGGAAGAGGAGGACGAGGCGAACGGGAAAGTAGAGGAAGAGGATGAGGAATCGGATAGCGATGATGATGTTGATGATGCTGTTGATGCAGATCATGATGATGCATCTGATGATGATGAGGGTGATGATGATGATAATGATACTGATGATGCGGATGGTGATTACACTTGTAAGTATGATAATGGTGTTGTTGTCGTAGTTGTTGTTGCTGCTGCTGTTGTTATTCTTGTTTATGATGATGGTGAGGGTGGTGATGATGATGATGATGATGCTGATGATGATGATGATGATGATGATGATGATGATGATGATGATGATGGTGGTGGTGGTGGTGGTGGTGATGATGCTGGTGATGATGATGATGATGGTGGTGGCGATGGTGATGGTGATGGTGATGGTGATGGTGATGGTGATGGTGATGGTGGTGATGTTGATGATGATGATGATGATGATGATGATGATGAGGAGGAGGAGGAGGAGGAGGAGGGAGGAGAGGGAGAGGAGGAGGAGGAGGAAAATGAGGAGGATGAGGAAGAGGAGGAGGAGGAGGAGGTGGAGGAGGAGGAGGAGGAGAGGAGAGGAGGAGGAGGAAGAGGAGGAGGAGGAGGAGGAGGAAGAGGAGGAGAGGAGGAGGAGGATGAGGATGAGGAGGAGGAGGAGGAGGAGGAGGAGGAGGAGGAGGAGGAACAGAACAGGAGGACGAGGAGGTTTGATGGGGGGAGATGGAGACAGGGGCGGGGCAGAGGGGAATAGGGGTTCAGATGGAGGCCCGCCCGCCCTGATGCCGCTGCTTGTCACAGCTTTGACAGTTGCTTCATCCCTCTGCACTTGAGTTAGATCGCGCCTCTTTCGGCTGGTCGCTGCCTTCCTCCTGGAGAAGGGCGGCGCTCGCATGTACGGCGGCCGCCGCACTTCCGCGCCGACAGCCCACGTCGCCTGCAGCCCAACCGCCCCGCAGTCGCAGCCGCGGCGACAACGTCGGACGGACCAGGAATGCCCCAAGCCTTCGCGCGAACGCGTCCCTTCTCGCGCCACGAGCCCTCCCCCCCATCCCTCCTCCTCCTCATCCTTCCTCCGCCTCCTCCTCCTGTTCCTCCTCCTCCTCGTCCTCCTCCTCTTCGCGCACTTCTCCTCCCCTCCCTCCCCTCCTCCTCCCCCCCGCGCCGGCCCCGAGACGCCGGTGCTGAACCCGTCGCAGCCTGGGCAGGGCGGCAGGCGCGCCCCCTCCGTGGGGGGGGGGCGGGGAGGGGGCCGCCCCTCGAGGGCGAGCGGCGCGGTGCGCTGCGGGCGGAGGGCTGCCGTGGACCTCCTTGGGCCTCCCAGGGGGGGTCGGAGGATCGCGCCGCATCGCCGATGCATCGGCAATCGTCGGCCACGTGCAGAGGAGCACCCCTGCTTCTCAGAAGGCTTCTTAGAAGCACCCCTGCTTCTTAGAAGGGCCCCTGCTTCTTAGAGGCACGCCCCTGCTTCTTAGAAGCACCCCTGCTTCTTAGAAGCACCCCCCTGCTTCTTAGAAGCACCCCTACTTCTCAGAAGCACCCCTGCTTCTTAGAAGGCGCGGGCCTTATTCTAAGAAGCCTTCCCCCTCCCCCTGCCCCCTTGTGCGTGCCGCCAAGGTCGGGCTCGATGCGGAGCCCGATTTTCTCCACGCCGACGTGGCCGATGCGTCGCCGACGGTCTGCGATGCATCGCGACCCCAAAAACCAAAGAATCGACACCGAAAGTGTAATCACTTGAACTGTTTTTTTGGGGGGGCAATTTTCTAGATTTTGGGGCCTTTTCGGAAGGACCGACAACTATGCCGTGGCATGGATCTAGAAATAACAGATGGCACGCGTGCCATGGCTTCTGCACAAAAGGGAGGGGGAACGAGGAGGAGGAGGAGGAGGAGGAGGAGGAGGAGGAGGAGGAGGAGGAGGAGGAGGAGGAGGAGGAGGAGGAGAGGAAAAGTGGGGGAGAGGGGACGAGAAATCGGAGAAGTGTCGGGGGGTGGGACTGTGGGGGCGGTGCGACGCCGAAATAAAGTGGTCGCGGCGAAAGGGGGCGGGGTGCACTGGGCGGGTGGGGAGGGGGCAAGGGTCGTGGGCGCGGGACTGGGGGCGATGCGACGCCGAAACAAAGTGGTCGGGGCGGAGAGGGGCGGGGTAGAAACGGCACTGGACGGGTGGCCCTGCGACGCCGAAATAAAGTGATCGCGACGGAGGTGGTCACGCTGGTGGTGGTGGTGGTGGTGGTGGTGGTTGGTATGGGTGGGTGGATGGAGGCGCGGGAGGGGCGGGGTGGGGGGGGGGGCGGTGCGACGCCGAAATGAAGTAGTCGAGGCGGGGGGTGGGCGGGGTACAGAGGGCACTGGGCGGCTGGGGAGGGGGGAAGGGTCGGGGGGGCGGGACGGTGGGGGCGGTGCGACGTCGAAATAAAGTGGTCGGGGTGGACGGGGGCGGGGTGGAGTGGGCATTGGACGGGGGGCGGTGCCACGCTGGTGGTGGCGGCGGTTGGTGCGTAAAGTTGTCGGAGCGGAGGGGGGCAGGGTGGACAGGTTACTGGGCGGGGGCGGTGTGTGACGCTGGTGGCGGTGGTGGTTGGTGTGTAAAGTGTTCGGGGCGGAGGGGGGCTGGGTGGAGCACTGGGCGGGGGGCGGTGTCACGCTGGTGGTGGTGGTGGTGTGGTTGGCGTGGGTGGTTGGAGGGGGGGGGGGGGGGGGCGGGGCGGGGGGGGCGGTGCGACGCCGAAATAAAGTGGTCGGAGCTCTAGACACCCTGTGCAAGAGAATGACGCCAGCGCTTCAGCGGGAGCACGATCCAGAACGATTCGGAAGCGCGGAAATGAGGCCAGCGCTGCAGCGGGAACACGATTCGGAACGAGCGGTAGCCCGAAAATGAAGCCAGCGCCTCAGCGAGAGCAGCATTTTGAACAAAACCCAAGCGAAAACCCAACTCCTGGGAATCCTGAGTGTAAAAGACAAGTACGCGGAGGGGGGCCGAGTATTCCCAGCCGTCACCAGGGGAGAGGAAAGTAGTATTCACATTTATTAATTGTGTCATTGTGAAGCATGGAGGAGGGAGGGGGGAGCATTGAGGAGGGAGGCGGGAGGGGGGGGAGGAGGGAGGGAGGGAGGAGGGAGGAGGGAGGGAGGGAGGGTGGGAGGGAGCTCTCGAGCCTCGAGCCTCGGACCTCGATCCTCGATCCTCGATCTTCGATTCTCGATCCTCGATCCTCGAGCCTTCGAGCCTCGAGCCTCGAGCCCTCGAGCCTCGAGCCTCGAGCCTCGAGCCCTCGAGCCTCGAGCCCTCGAGCCTCGAGCCTCAAGCCCTCGAGCCTCGAGCCTCGAGCCCTTGAGCCTCGAGCCTCGAGCCTCGAGCCTCGAGCCTCGAGCCTCGAGCCTCGAGCCTCCTCGATGCTCCTCGATCCTCGAGAGGGCAGGGCGCGCAGCCGCCCGCCGGCCCGCGGCGCCCGGAGGAGCGGCTTCGGCGTCATGTCCGCGCTGGTGAGGGAGCAGGCCCGCCGCGGGGGGCAGCGCGCCGCGGCCTCCGCGCCGCGGCCCCCGAGCGGCTGCGGCCTGGGGGTTCGGCCAGGGCGCGGAGGCCGCGCGGAAGACGCGGAGCGTCTGGGGGACCCCGGGGTGGAGGGAGGGAGGGCCCCGAGCCGAAGAAAAGGGGGGCTCCTCGACGACTCGAGCAGGGGGGGGCCCGCCCGAGTGAAGGAGGGAGGGAGGGCCCCGAACCGAAGAAGGGGGTCTCCTCGACGACTCGAGCAGACAGCTTGCTCGGCGCCATGGCTCTCGATGCAGGCCGGCACTCCCGCAGAAGGTGAGCCGGGGCTTGGGATCCTGTCGCCACTGAGCTTGTGGCCAGAATTGCTGCGTGTGAGGGGCCCCGGATGGATGGATGGCTGCGCCCGTGGCAGCCGAGGGGATGCTGTCTGGTGCAGTCAGGGCGCGGAGGCCACGCGGAAGACGCGGAGCGTCTGGGGGCCCCGGACGGATGGATGGCTCCGCCCGTGCCCTCCGAAGGGATGCTGCCTGCTGCAGTCAGGGCGTGGAAGCCACGCGAAAGACGCGGGGCGTCTACCCGTACATGCTCGCGTTTTGAACAAATCAGGGACGAGGCTCTGATTTTCGGGCCGTTCTCTAATTCCGGGGACCAGTTCGTAGCCGAGGCGCGCCGGGGCCAGAAGCAGAAACCTTTAGTTCCCCACTCAGCGTTCCTAGTGTTAGCGCAATGGCTGTAGGTTTGAAGGGCATGCGCGTTTGTCCTGGTGGGTGGTACATGTGAGACCGCACCAACCGCAGCTCCCCGCCCATCCCATCGCAGGGTCCATTTCGATCCGGTTCGATGTCCATCCTGGCTGGCCCGATCCGATTCGACTCCGATGTTCCGACAAGCCGGTGCGGCCCGACGTTTGCATGGCGTTGTTGCGCACCTCGGCGCAACCGATCGGATTCGATATCGTCTCCGTGCCGATGCAGCCCCATCCGACGCTCGCATCGGTTCGAACCTGCTTCCTGACTCGACGCTGACTGGTCTTGTCTAGGTGCGAAGAGCATGCGTAGCTGCTGCTGGTGAGCGGCGCATGCGAGACCGCATCAACCGCAGCCCCCCCCCTCGCCCCTCATCGCCCAAGACCAGAGATGTCCAGGCCCTTGCCCGGGCAGAACTGTGGCGCAGGTCGGCGGGGCGGTGGCGGTGGTCTTCCCGAGAAAGCCGAGCCCCGTCACGGCAGCGGCTGGTTCCGGAGTGGTGGATTCGGGCGACGAGATCTAGACATCGGGTGTTGCTAGAAGTGCCCCTGGCCCAAGGTACACCCAGCTTTTCGCTCCATTTTTGGGCCCCTGGGGCCCTCGGGGCCTAGTGAGGAGTGCTCTGGAGGCCGTCTGGGCCACCCCGAGGATCCTGGGGGCACCTTGGGCCAGGGGCACTTCTAGCAGCACCCGAAGGCATCTCTTCTGCTCCCTGGCCAGGGCCATCCTGAGCCCAGGAGCTGCGCGTGCGCCTGCTGGCCGAGCCAGGAGGGCGTGGTGTGTGCACCGCTGCTGTTTCCAGGAGGGGCACGGCCAGGGAGCAGCGCAGATGTGTGGAGGACGATCCATGGAGAGGAAGCATGTAGCCAAAGAATGGCCAGATGTCCCAAACATGTGTCAAACATGTTTTAAACATGTAAGACACATGTTTAAAACATGGTTGAAACATTTTTTTCCGACATGCTGAACACATTCTACATTCAATGATAGGACTGTGAGGGTGTCCACTGTCGTGGCATCCACAAGTGTATGCGTATAGGTTTCGCCGCCCTATGGATGCACGCGCCCACGAGCTCCCCGCCGGCGGTGCTGTCGCCAGAGGCCAGGTCGAGGCAGGCCGAGAGGGCGTGGCGTTCCTCGCTCGGCGCCGCTCCCCTGGGCCCGCTGGTTCTTTCTTCGTCGTGGGGCCCCGTGCGCTCTGCTCCGCCCTTTCCTCCCCCGTCTCCACGTGGCTGTCTTGTCGCCCTCGCCGTTCCCTCCTCCCCCTTTGCTCCTCTCTCTTTCTCTCTTCCCCCCCTCTCGCCCCTATCCTGTCGCCTTCGCCTCTCCCCTCCCTCCCTCCCTCTGCTCCTCTTCTCTTCCCCCCATCCCCCCTTTCTTGACGCCTCCGCCCTTCATCTATCCTCGCCCTTGGAGCCCGTCGTGGGGCCGAGGTGGGGCATCACTGGGTCCAGCCGCTGGGAAGGAGGAGGAGGAGGAGGAGGAGGAGGAGGAGGAGGAGGAGGAGGAGGAGGAGGAGGAGGAGGAGGAGGGAGGAGGGAGGACGGAGGAGGGAGGAGGGAGGAGGGAGGAGGGAGGAGGGAGGGAGGGAGGAAGGAGGAGGGAGGAGGGAGGAAGGGAGGGAGGGAAGGAGGGAGGGAGAGAGGGAGGGAGGGAGGAGGAGGAGGAGGATGAGGAGGAGGAGAATGGGGACCAGTAATCGTGCACAGAGCTCGTCCCTGACCCCATCTGTTCCGCCCTTTCTGGATGGGCCCCGTATGCTGGACTTGCTCCCTCTCGGCCGTTTCTACCAGTGCCCCTTAATGCAGTTCGACCAGCCGCCCTCCCCCCTCTGGCCCTCCCTCTCTCTCTCTCTCTCTCTCTCTTTCTGGGAGGTTAATCCCACCATCCCCGTTTGGTACAAGGTGCCCTCGCATTGTGAGGCGGGTCCAGCTCGAGCACGTGCGGCCTGGGGTCCCAGACGGTGGCCCTGTCCGAAGGGGTGCGCTCTCCGTCTCTCTCTCTCTCTCTCTCCCTCTCCCTCTCCCATGGTTCCTCTTTCGCGCCCGCTTCTTCCGTCCCGTCCCCGCCGTTCCCTCCCCCTCCCCCCCGCGCGTTGCTGCCACCCCTGCGTGCCCGGCCCGCCCCTCGCGGCGCGGCGGCGTGCGCAACAGGGCCAGCTCCTGCTGAAGATGACCTTCTCCAACTCGTCCCGGGGGGCTTTGGGGGCAGAGTCTTCCTCGTCCTCCTCTTCCTCGCCCTCGTCCGTCCTCGTCCTCCTCCTTCTCGTCTTCCTCGTCCTCATTGAGTCCCCTCGTCCCCGTCCTCGTCTCCCCTTCTGCCCCCTCCTCCTTGGTCAGCTTCGAGCATGGAGGAGTGTCCCCTTTCCGTCTGCTGGGAAGGCACGACGGACGGGATCTTCGACGGGGGCAGCCGTTATGGTTCACGCGTTTTTTCGCCGCAACCATCGTGTTGTGTTGCGTCCTCGTTTTGAATATGAAGCCCTCCGCGTCCCCACACACCCCGCTCCTGCCGCCTTTTCCTCCCCCGCTGTCTTGGCCCCATAGGGAGCTCCGCTGGAGGCCCAAAAGGCAAAGTTGGCATGGCGTCGCCCCGCCCAACAGGGAGCTCCACCGAAGGTCCTAGGTCCGATAAGGAGATGCATGTTCTTCACTAGCCGCAGATACATACCGTTAGGCCCGCCCTGGGGCGGAAGGTAGAAGGGGCGGGCCTTCTCAGAAGGCTCGGAAGGCCCCGTTTTTTTCGAGAAGCTCTCGAAGCCTTCTGTCCGAAGCCACGGACGGTCCCTCGGAAGGCCGGAGGGTTTCTGAGGAGCCCCGCAGCTTCGTGAGAAGGCCTGCCCCAAGGGCGCCCTCGAGGGCGCAAAGTTATTCGCGCTTCGCGCTTCGCGGTTCGGCTCCGATTCCTCCTCATCCTCTCCTTCTCCCTCGGGAGGCGGCGCGAGAGCGCGAAGTTCTTCGCACTTCGCGCCTCGCGCGGCGCGAAGCGCGAAGTTGGGAGCCCTTGTGTCAGGAGGGAAAGAAACACACAGACACAATTCATCGTCGATTCCCCCGAAGATATGGGAAAACATGGGAAGTGGTGGGGAAGACAGAAACCCAGAAAATATAAGAAAATATGGGGAACCCTTTTATTTGTGTGTATTTATTTGTGTGTGTCCTGGGGCCCCTTCCTTGTGCCCCGCCGCCTCTCGGCGCGCCGCCGACATCCGCACTCGCCGGTTCGCTTGTCCGGTCCTCGGCGTCCGACGCCGCAGGCGGGCGGCGTGCCGCGGGGGCACTGCGGCGAGGGAGCGCGCCGGCCAGAGAGCGCGCCGGCCGGGGCTCCGAGGAACCGCCCGTCGGTCGCAGAGTGCAGGCTTGGCCTCGCACGTCGTGCAGAGTCGCAGAGTCGCAGAGTGCAGGCTTGGCCTCGCAGAGTGCAGGCTGGTTCGTTTGTCCGGTCCTCGGCCTCCGACGTCGCAAGCAGGCGGCGTGCCGAAGGGGCACTTCGGCGAGGGAGAGCCCCCTGGCCGGAGGGAGCGCGCCGGCCGGGGCTCCGAGGAGCCGCCCGTCGGTCGCAGAGTGCAGATTTTGGGCTCGCACGTCGTACAGTGCAGTTTTTAATACATGCTCCGCGTGCGGATCATGTATAAAAAATGCCGGGGTTTAGTATTAAAAACAACGAGGAGTTCATGCATACATTTCTTCATACATTAAGCATTTATTAAGCATTCCAATGCTTTACAAAAATCCAGCGTATTAAAACGGCACTGTAAACGGTATCCGTGACACGCGCGTCGTCGCTCAGACTGCGCGTGCCACGCGCTCGATGCGGAGGTGGATAGACCTCCGACCCTGACACGTCGATTAGGGAGTTGGCCGTTTTCGCTTCGCGAGAGGGCGTCGCGGCCGTCATTTTTGCGGGTCGAGGTCCGTCGGTTTCGGTTCCGGGCCGTTTTCACTAAGGGGAGGGTTGCTAAAGGGAGGTTTGTCCACCGCCGATCGATGCTGCTCGAGAAGGCCCGGCACTTTGGCAGCAGGAGGACCTTCTGATGGGAGCGTTTGGCCGGCGTGGCAGTGAGACGCCGGTCTGCTTCGGGCGCCTCCTGTCTCAAGAGTCGAGCGGCTTTGCTTCTTTTCCCTCGTCTTCGGGGGGCGGGCGGGAGTCCGATCTGCTTTCAACGCGCCCGCTTCGGCGTCAGAAGCCGGGTCCAGCCGTGGCCACGAGCAGGCCGCCCAGGGGCCGAAGACCAAACACGGGACATCCTCGAGGGGGGAAGCGAGGGGCAGGCCTCCTCAGAAGGCGGCGAGGCTTGCCAGAAGTCCCCCGAGGTTCTGAGAAGTCCACTGGCCTCGGAGAAGGCTTGGAACGCTTCTCAGAAAGCCGGAGGTCTTCTGAGCTTTTCGAGACGGCCCGCCCCCCTCGTCTTACCTCATCTACAAGTTCACTCCTACCACAATTGTTCCGGATGGGGGCGAGAGAATGATTTCGGAATGCGGGTGCCAAATTACGCTGGCGGTGCAATGGGGGTGATATTCCTGGGGGCTTGAGAACCCTTCAGGACAGCCGAGGAACATGACATTAGCCTGACGAATGACCCAACCATATGCAGTCGTCAGTAAAGCAGTTGTAGTACCGTCTTCGGTGGAGCTCCGCATCGGGCCACGAAACGTGTGAGTGGTGTGCCGAAACTGGTGCAGCGAGCGCATGCGAACACAGCCACTGGGGCCTTCGGTAGAGCTCCTTATGGGGCCCTGAAACGTGAGAGGGGTGTGCCGACATGAGTGCGGCGGGCGCATGCGAACGCAACCACTGCTGCCTTCCGTGGAGCCTGCTATGGGGCCACGAACCGTGTGAGGGGTGTGCCGAATTGGGTCCGTCGGGCGCATGCGAACGCAGCCACTGGGGTCTTCGGTGGAGCTCCCCATGGGGCCCGTGTGAGGGGTGTGCCAGAATGGGCGCGGCGGGCTCATGCGAGCGCAGCCACTGGGGTCTTCGGTGGAGCTCCCTATGGGCCACGCGCTGTGTGAGGAGTGTGCCAAGATGGGTACGGCGCGCACATGCGAACGCAGCCATCGGGGCCTTCGGTGGAGCTCCCTAAGTATGGGGCCACGAAACGTGTGAGGGGTGTGCTGACATGGGTGCGGCGGTAGCACCCGAACGCAACCACTGGGGCCTTTGGTGGAGCTCCATATGGGGCCACGAAACGTGTGAGGGGTGTACCGAAATGGGCGCGTCGGCCGCATGCGAACTCAACCACTGGTGCCTTCTGTGGAGCTCCGTATGGGGCCGCGAAACGTGTGATGGCGTGTGCCAACATGGATGCGACGGGCGCATGCGAACGCAGTCACTGGGGCCTTCGGTGGGGCTCCCCGTGGGGCCACGAAGCGTGTGTGAGAGGTGTAACGACATGGGTCCGTCGGGCGCATGCGAACGCAACCACTGGGGCCTTCGGTGGAGGTCCCTATCGGGCCACGAAACGTGTGAGGGGTGTGCCGAAATTTTTGCGGCGAGTGCGTGCAAACGCAGCCACTGGGGCCTTCGGTGAAGCCCCCTATGGGGCCACATAGGTGAGGCGTGTTCCGACATAGGTGCGGCGGGCGCATGCGAACGCAGCCGCTGCTGCCTTCCGTGGGGCTCCTTCTGGGGCCACGAACCGTGTGAGGGGTGTGCCAGAATGGGCGCGGCGGGCGCATGCGAACGCAGCCACTGGAGTCTTCGGTGGAGCTCCCTATGGGGCCACGAAGCATGTGAGGATGGTACAGATGCGGCGGGCACATGCGAACGCAGCCACTGGAGCCTTCGGGGGAATTCCCTGCTGGGCCACGAAGCGTGTGAGGGGTGTGCCGAAATCGGTGCGGCGGGCGCATGCGAACGCAGCCACTACGGTCTTCTGTGGAGCTCCTCGTGGGGCCAGGAAGCGTGTGAGGGGTGTGCCGAAATGACTCCCGCGGGTTCATGCGAACGCTGGCATTTTGTCCTTCTGCGGACCTCCATATGGGGCCACGAAGCGTGTGACGGGTGTGCCCAACCAGAGACGCGCTGATGGCGGAGGCAAGGACGGGAGGAGGGAGAAGGTGGTGGAGGAGGAGGAGGAGGAGGGAACGCGGGGCGCTGTCTCTTCAAAGCGAGGACCCAGCACAACAGGATGGCTGGGGAATCAATCTAAGGGGGGAATGGAAGAATGCCGCGTTGGGGGGGGCGGAGGAGAAATTGGGGTATGAGGAGGCGTCTCTCGGATCTTCTCAGGCGTCCTAACTGAGGAATCCCTGACGAATCGTCGCCATTTCCTTCAGGGGGGCCTTCGCGAATCCCTAAGGAAGCCTCACACATCCCCCTGGCCTCCTTCAGGAACCCCGTAGGAGTCCCCAGCTTGCACTGCTTGACAATCATTAACTTGCATTTCTTGGAATTGCTTTCCATTGCTTTGCAATGAATTGCATTGCTTTGCAACCGTGTGGCGTTGCTTTGCACTGCATTGCGCTGCTTTGCATTGGTTTGCATCGCTTTGCACTGCTTTGCTTTGCATTTCATTGCATTGCTTCGCTTTGCTTTGCATTGCTTTGCGTTGCAATCGCATTTAATTGCCCAGCATTGCTTTGCATGGCTTTGCACCGCCGTGCATTGCTTTGCATTAGCGTTGCATTGCTTTGCTTTGTATTTCTTTGTAGTGGTTTACATTTCTCTGCATAGATTTGCATGTCTTTGCATTTCTTTGCATTGCTTTGCTTTGCATCGCGTTGCATTGTGTTGCTTTGCTTAGCATGTTTTGGCTTTCAATTGCGCTGCATTGCTTTGTGTTGCTTTGCATTGCTTTGCGTCGCTATGCGTTGTTGCTTTGCAATGCTTTGCATTACAATCGCCTTGCTTTGCATCGCATTGCGTAGCACCACATGTATTGCATCGCATTGATTGCACCACCTTGGTTGCATCGCATAGATTGCAAGATATCACTGTTTGGGGTGCACTCAGGCCAACGTCTCACCGCCAGGGTTGCCCGGAGGGGTTGGCCGGTTGGAGGGTTTGCCCGGCTTTGCTGGGTTGCTTCTTCGGTGGTTATTGCCATGAGGTTTTTAGGGGTGAAGAGAGCGGTGGGTGTCACCACCCACCAAACCACCCCAACCCAACCCGAAGCCCTCAATTTGTTTTCCATTTCCGGGGGGGGGGGGGTCGGGGAACGTTGAAAAAGCATGTGGAACCCGTACCCCCCCCCAAACCCGAAATTCGGATCAAATTCGGGTCTTCGGGTTGGGTTGGGGTGGTCTGGTAGGTAGTCAGGGTGGGTGGGTGGGTGGGTGGGTGAGCAGTTTCTTCTGTGCGGTTGGTCGCTCACTCGGTTCGGTCGGCACGACGTGGCTCTGGAGGAGGTCCAGTGCTCGGAGGTGGCCCGGTGGCGAGCGGGAATGCGCCGCGGCGGGGCCCAGGTCCCCCGGTCCGCTGAACGGCTTCGCCATCCAGGCTCCCCCCCGCGCCGCCCCGCAGTTTCTGTGGCTGCTCCGCGTCCTTTGGCCAGGCGTTGGACTTGGCACGTCCGGTGTCATTAACTAAGTTTGTGTGTGTGTGTGTGAGGTGACCAGCATGTCCCTGTCCAGCATCTTATCCCGTCCTGGCGTTGTGCAGTTCTGTTGTTCGCACCGCGGCATCCCTCTGAACGTGTGGAGTATCTTCACAGCTACGCCGTCGTTCCCAGCAGCTGGCTCTAGGTATGCGCGTGTTGCTATTCGTTGCCTGTGAGAGTGGCGCCTTCGCCTGCAACGCGCGCGCGCGCGCTAGTGTGTGTGTCTGTGTGTGTGTTTTTTTTTTTTTTGTGTGTGTGTGGGTGTGTGTGTGTGTGTGTGTTCGCGTGTGTGTGTGTGTGTGTGTGTGTGTGCGTGTAAGTGTGCGTGTGCGTGTGCGTGTGCGTGCGCGTGCGTGCGTGCGTGCGTGCGTGCGTGCGTGCGTGTTGTGGTGTGTGTGCGTGTGTGTGTGTGTGTGTGTGTGTGTGTGTGTGTGTGTGTGTGCGTGTGTGTGTGTTTGTGCGTGTGCGCGTGTGTTTGTGTGTGTGTGTGTTTGTGTGTGTGTGTGTGTGTTTGTGTGAACGTCTGCGTGAGTGTGTGTGGGTGTGCGCGTGTGTGCGTGTGTGTTTTGTGTGTGCGCGTGTGTGTGTGTGTGTGTGTGTGCGTGTGTGTGTGTGTGCATGAATGCTTTTTTTCAGGTTGTGTGTGTGTGTCCCGCTATGGCCTCGCTGCGAAGCAAAACGTGTGAGTGTGTATATCTTTCCCCACTTCGACTCCGCTGCGCCGCTATGCGCGTGGCTGCGACGCCAATAAAACGTGTGTGTGCATGTGTGTGTGTGTGTGTGTGTTTGTGTCTGTGTGTGCGTGTGCGTGTGTGCGTGCGAGAGAGATAGAATGTGTATGTGTTTTCGTGTGTGCTTTCGTGTGTGCGTGCTGTGTGTGTTGTTTGTGTTTTTTTTTCTTTGTGTGTGTGAGGTTGTATGTGTGGGGGCGTGTGTGTGAGTGTGTGTGTGTGTGCGTGTGCGTGTGCGTGTGTGTGTGTGTGTGTGTGTGTGTGAGAGTGTGTGTTCGCGTGTGTGTGTGTGTGTGTGTGCGTGTGTGTGTGTGTGTGTGTGTGTTTGTGTGTGTGTGTGTGTGTGTGTGTGTGCGTGTGCGTGTGCGTGTGCGTGTGTGTGTGTGTGTGTGTGTGTGTGTATGTTCCCCACCTGGGCTCTGCCTAGAAGGGTTCTTACCTTGTGTGCGTAAAGGGCCCGGCAGTGCTCCCCGCCCCGGGCGGTTCCCCCAGGATCCGCCCCGCGGTTCCCCCAGTTGCTTAGCTTAGCTTAACTTATTCTTAGCTTATCTCATCTTAACTTAGCTTAGCCTAACTTAGCTTCTCTTAGCTTAGCCTTGCCTAGCCTAGCTTAGCTTAGCTTAGCTTAGCTTATATCATCTTAGCTTAGCTTAGCTTAGCTTAGCTTAGCTTATCCTATCTTAGCTTAGCTTAGCTTGGCTTAGCTTAGCTTAGCTTTGCTTAACCTAGCCTAGCTTAGCTTAGCTTAGCATAGCTTAGCTTACCTTAGCTTAGCTTAGCGCAGCATAGCGCAGCGCAGCACTAGCACAGCATATCATAGCATAGCCAATCATAACATTGCATAGCATAGCATAGCATAGCTCAACCTGGCATAGCATAGCATAGCATTTCATAACATATCATAGCACAGCATAGCGCAACATAGCATAGCATAGCACAGCATAGCATTGCTTAGCATAGCATAGCACAGCGCAGCATAGCATAGCACAGCACAGCACAGCACAGCAGAGCATAGCATATCATATACATATAACGGCGCACCGGGTCCGGGGGCCCGGGGCCGGAACCCCGACCACAAATGTGGGCCCCGGGGGCCCCGGAGGCTCGTCGGGGCTTGCCAGAGGCCTCCCCGGTCAGACAAGACGGCCCAAGAAGCGCCCAAGACGGCCCAAGAAATTTCCAAGAGGCCTCCAAGAGGGCTCCAAGATGCTGAAGATGGCCTCCAGACGTCCAAGGACGCCCCCAAGACGCCCCAAGAAGCCTCCAACATGCGTCCCAAGAGGGCCCCTAGACGCAAAAATTGGCCCATTCCCTTCGTAAAACGTACATTTTTCACAAAGTCGCCTTTTGGGCTTTCCGACGTTACAGGACGGCCCAAGAGGCGCCCAAGACCGCCCCAAGACGGCCCAAGAAGCTTCCAAGAGGGCCCCAGGACAGCCCAAGAGGGCCCCAAGACGGCCCAAGAGGCGCCCAAGATGGCCCAAGAGGGCCCCAAGACGGGCCCAAGAGGGGGCCCAGAGGGGGACCACGAACCGCAAGCTCGAGCCTTCCGCCCCAAGAGGCCGCCAGGAGGCCCCAAGGAGGCCCCTCAAGAGGCCCCAGGAGACCCCCAAGAGGCCCAAAGGAGGCCCCGAGAAGCCCCAAATCGGCCCCCAAAATGCTTCGAACCTGCTTCCAGGAGGCCCCCGACAGGTTCAGAGGCTCCCGAGAAGCTACGTCAAATTCCCAGCGAGCGGCCGGACGAGGCCCCCCACAAAATCACAAGAGGGTTCCAGTATTTGTATCCTTCAGCGTTCTCTGGCCTTCTTCCCCCTGCCCCCTTCCCTGCGACTTTCGTTGACTCAAGCTCGCCTCCTAGCTAGAACCTAAGCGCGCGCGAAGCGCGCGCGTGGTTCTAGTAGCATATATGTAGGTGTAGGTGTACATGCGGATGTAGGTGTAGATGTAGATGTATGTAGATGTAGGTGTAGATGTAGGTGTAGATGCAGATGTAGATGTGAGTCTTGCTGTTGATGTTGATGTAGACGTAGATGCAGGTGTATATGTAAATGTAGCTGTCGGTGTAGATGTAGATGCTGCTTTCCTAAATGCTCCAACTCCTAGGTAGGGTCGCACTGGGATAATTTGTTTGTTTGTTTGTTCGTGTGTGTTTGTGTATGTGTTCGTTTGTGTGTGTGTGTTGTGTTGTGTGTGTGTGTGTTCTGCGTGTGCTCTCGTTGTCCCGACTCCGCCACGTCGCTGCGCGCGTGACCGCGACGCAAACCATAGGGGACGTGTGCATGCGTGCGTGCATGCGGTCGTTTGTGCGTGCTTGCGTGCGTCCGCCGCCAATGCGCGCCCCTCCCGCACAACCTCCCGTCCACGAGGCCCCAGCCGAGGAGGCCTCCCTGCTGGACCTCGTCGACCGCACTGACGCCATCCAAGCTGATGTGGCCCAAGCCGCGCTCCGGGCCACCCTCGCCTGGCGTGACTGGACCTCGTGCGAACGGCCCAGGCCTCGTCGGTGCAGCCGCACCCCGACCCTGACCGCGACGCGGCGGAGCAGCTCGGCAGCTGCCTCCGCGGCGTCCCCGCCGCCCCGGGCGGCCTCTGCCTCGCGCGCGGCGCCGCCCGAGGAGCCTGGCTCTGGGGCCCTTGCCCGCGACCTGCCTCGTCCCAGCCGCCCCTGGCCGCGCCGCGCTGGCTGGCGGCGCGCCGGCGGTCGCACCTCGGCGCGGGCTCGTGGCGCCCCCCGTGGCCCTGCCCCTGGGTCACCACCCACCAAACCACCCCAACCCAACCCGAAGGCTCAGATTTATCCTCGATTTCTAGTGGGGGGGGGGGTCCGGGAACACCGAAAAAACACATATGGAGCCCATACCCCCCCCAACCCGAAATTCGGGTCTTCGGGTTGGGTTGGGGTGGTCTGGTAGGTGGGGAGGCACCGCGCTGCCTCCCCCCGCCCACCTGGTGGAAGGCGCGGCCCTCCCCGGTGCGCGCTGGGTGACCGCCTGGCTCCGGCAGGGGTCCCTCGCTCCTGCTGTTGCGGGCGCCGTGCTGCGACCTCGCACCCTTCGGAGGAGGACAAGCGCCAGAAACATAAACTTTTGGCGCTCCGCACGGGATTCTTGGATCCGCGCTGGGACCCTCCAGCGACGCCTCGGGCGCCGCCTCGGGCGGCGCTCCTCGCGCGCTCCACGCGCTCCGCGCGCCAGGGAGGGGGTTCCAGCGCGGATCCAAGAAATCCGCGCGGAGGGCCACAAGTTTAGGTGCATGGCGTGTCTTCTTCTTCCAACCCCAGCGACGCCCCCCGCTCGGCCCCTACTGGCGGCCTGGGCGTCGCCTCCCCGCCTCGTTCCTCCCTGCCGCGCCTCGGCTCGGCCTCGGCCGCCCTCTCTGCGCCCCTTGCTCGCTGGGCTGGGCTCCTCGGGGGGTCCCCTCCTGCGGCGCCTCGCGGCAGCACGCGGCTCGTCGCGGCGCAGGGCGCCCCGTCGCCTGGCCTCTGGCGGCCCCCGGGGTCGGTCTGCTGCCGTCCCTTTCAAAACTGCCCCGCCTCACCTGCACCTCGCCCTGGCCTCCGCAGGGGAACGAACGAACAATGACGTGGACATGAACACTCGGAGGCCCGCGCGGATTTCTCGGCTCGGCGCTGGGGCCCTCTGGCGGAGCGCGGATCCAAGAAGTCCGCGCGGAGCTCCGAGTTTTTCCTGTTTATGCCATTTTTCGTTCCCCTACTCCGGCAACGCGGCGCAACTTTCTTGTCGCCCTCGTGCTTCGTCTCCTACACCATCTACACCCCCGCTGCCCATGCCCGGGTGTGCGCATCGCATGGTTGATCCAATGGGATCCTTGCCCTTCTTCTGAGGAACCGGCCGCGAGCGCGCCCTTCTCGCTTGGGGATTTTCTCCGCTTCGTCGCTGCGCGCGAGGCCGCGACTGCCAAACAGTGTGTGTGTGTGCGAGAGAGAGAGAGAGAGAGAGAGAGAAAGACAGTGTGTGTGTGTGTGTGCCAGTGTCGTGCGTGTGTGCGTTGCGTGTCGTGTCGTGTCGTGTCGTGTCGTGTCGTGTCGTGCCGTGCCGTGCCGTGCCGTGCCGTGCCGTGCCGTGCCGTGTCGTGTCGTGTCGTGTCGTGTCGTGTCGTGTGTGTGTGTGTGTTTGTATGTGTGAGGTTGTACTTGTGGGGGCGCGCGTGTGTGTGTGTGTGTGTGTGCCTGCTCTAGCCGCCACCGACCGCCACGTTCGTCACGGGTGACCTCGGCTCCCTCGGCGCGTTGGCTCTCCTGCAGTTTTTGCTGCCTCGGCCTGCCTCGTCTCCGCGGCCTCCGCCCCAGGCAGGGCCGCCCCCTCCGCCCCCCCCCTCCCTGGGGCCTGGGCTGGTACTGCCGCCCGCGCCCTGTCCCGCGCGTTCCTCGCTCTGCCTGGTCCTCAGGCCGACCCCTCCACCGAGGCGGTCCCGCACCGGTCGCCGGCGGCCTGGGTGCCCTCGTGGCTTGCGCCACCTCGGCACCACGTGGCCCCTTGGCGCTGCGTGCGCACCTTCGCGCCAGCTCTTGCTGGCCACCAGTCCCCCAGCACGGCCTGCTGCCTGGCAGCCTGGCCTGCCTGCTTCTTCCCCCCCCAGCCGCCGTTCCGCCGCTGCTGGCCCCCGCCCCCGGCGACCCCCCGCCGCCGCCTGGCCCCGCTCTGAGCGGGCCCGGCTTCCGTCACCCTCCTGCCCGCGCCGGGCTTCCCTCCTCTCTCCCTCGTGCATTGCGACTTAATTCGCGTTCGTTTGCCCTCCGAGTGCTCTTCCGCCAGCGCAGTCATGCTGCCTAGCCGCCGACGCGAAGAAGTGTGTGTGAGTGTGTGTGTGTGTGTGTGTTCGTTTTCTCGTCCGCCTGATTCCGCCACGT
>CAUYUJ010014694.1:32500-40000 GCA_963575745.1 Prorocentrum cordatum
TTTGCAAAGGTGGTGGAACTACAGCACCGAGTGCAGCGGCGCCCTGTTTCATCAAGGCAATGGGTGGTCGAACAAATCTGGACCACCGATGGGGGCAGGAGAATGCGGAGGAGGGCAGGTCTCACGCCTTTCCGTTCCCTCGATCCCAGTTGTTTCTCTGCCTCAAGCGCATCCACCGTGGCACGGAGGAGACGGAGCCTGACAGCATATGCTTGGTGCCCCCAAATCTCTGCACGTGCTCTCGTTTCTTTGTCGATCTGGCACTTAGCAGCCGCGGCTCCTGCGAAGGTGTCCGCCACAGAATTACCCAAGATCATTCACATCGGAGATCTCCCAAACAGAACCTCGCGGGCCTCCAGGTGCGAGTTGACAAACTAGCACCACAACAGAGGTTGGACCGCGATGGGCCACGAACCGCTTGCTAATATCATGTCGCAAATCTGCGTCTGGTCCCGTGGGTGACTCGTACTGTCGGTCAGCCCGCCCCTCTGCAACATATTCACTGTCTGTCGAGTACACCACACAGCCTGCTGTCCTCTGGACGGCCAGCAACAGCGCGCGGAGTTACCCCTAGGCACGGGCTGACGAGCACCGACCAACCCGCCCAGGACAGCGCTCTCGGTCACGACAGGATTGAACTGCAAAGCGCGGGCAACTGCCAGGCCTACTCGCCGATACCGAGTCGAGCTGGACAACTCGCCACCACTGACATCTCGAACAGGAACAGCGGATTGTGGCGAGAGCCACTCCCGATGAAACCGTCGTCAGTAGCAGCGTGTCCGTACCAGCCCCAGCGCTCCTCTGCAGGGGGCGGTGGGACCTTCACCAGTGCCGACGGAAGTAGCCCTCGTAGCCAGACGCACTCCGTGGCTTCCCAGCTGGAGAAGGCTTCGCTCACACATTATTCTGAAACTTTGTATGCTGCCGCGCCTGTGTTCTGGATGCAGCTCCACGTCCGATGGAAAAGATGTCCCATCTTCCCCCCCACAGCGGGGGCAAACCCTGTCTACCTGAGTACTTGCTGGTGCCCAGTCTGCCTGTCTCATACGTGCCCAGAAAACCCCAGCTGCTATCGTCACCAACAGTTCTGCGAGGCGTGCTCCGCGGTCAGCCGACTACAGTTGGCGATGAAGCCTACGAAGGGACATGCAATCGATACCGTCCTCCATGCCGCCCCCACAGGAATGTGACGACGCCTGTGACCACAAAGACTTGCCAATGGAATGTTGGACGTCCTGGATGAGCAAACCTGGGTCATCGACGTCTGGCCAACCTGTCCACGCCGTGTCGGGGAAGTGCCACTCGATCGATGCACCTCTCGGCGTCGCCGCTGGTCGAAACCAATCGGTAGCCGTCGCAGGGTCCCATCCACTGTTTAACAGCAGCGCAATGGCGGCAGCGACTGGCCCCCTGATGTGCCGCGAGCGCCGCCTTGGGGAGATGGCCCGAAGCCTCTCCACCAGGGTGCACCACGCGCGAGTAACCCCAGGGCGTATGGATGGTTCCTCTCGCCAGACACGGAGCCACTGCCGCAGCACCTCTTCGGGGAGTTTGTAGGCAGGGTCGTGCGGTGCTTTGGTGGCCAGCACCAGGGTAGGACATCTGCCCGTGGATGGCGCGGTCAGGACCGCGCCAAGTCGGCGCCTGCTCTGCTCCAAATGGACTCCGAGGGTGCCGAGCATTTGATGTCTATAGAGCCCTGCAGCCTGAGCTCCTAATCGTTTCAGCTTCGACGTCACTCCGTACTGGCGTCCAGCCTTGGCGAAACGTCGAACGCGAGTGTGCATCAAACGGTGCTTATCAGCTAGTTTCCGTCTCGTGGCCCGCGCGTGCCGTCGCCTTGCACAGAGGTCTGTGCCCAAATACCCAGCAGAACGCTGAGGTCACACTGTGAAGCCAGCTAGGCGAAGAGCACGACACAAGCGAACCGCATCAGGGTGGTGTAAGCAAACCACCAATGAGGAGGAGGAGGAGGTGGAGGAGGAGGAGAGGAGGAGGAGGAGGAGGAGGAGGAGGAGGAGAGGAGGAGGAGGAGGAGGGAGGGAGGGGAGGGAGGGAGGGAGGAGGGAGGGAGGGAGGGAGGGGGAGGGAGGAGGGAGGAGGGAGGGAGGGAGGGAGGAGGGAGGCGGAGGAGGAGGAGGAGGACGAGGAGGAGGAGGAGGAGGAGGAGGAGAGGAGGAGGAAAAAGAGGGGGAGGAGGAAAAGGAGGAGTTTCGACGAGGGGCCCTGCCGCGCAGGTGAACAAGAATACCTTTGGCATCGACAAGGCCGCCAACCTCCAGGAGCCGCCCCGCCCCCCGCGTCCCTTCCCCTCGCCTCGCCCGGCCCCCGCGGCCTGCGCCTCCTCCCTCCTCCTCCTCCTCCTCTCCTCCTCCTCCTCCTCCTCCTCCTCCTCCTCCTCCTCCTCCTCCTCCTCCTCCTCCTCCTCCTCTCGGAGGACGTCGGCGCTCTGGCGGCGCCCGCGGCGCTGCTCCGGGCGCGTCCGCGCGCTAGGGAGGGGGGTCAGCGCAGATCCCAGAAATCCGCGCTGGACCTTCGAAAATTTAGGTTTCTGCCGAAGTCCTTGCTTTATCCTCCTCATTGGCATACCGTCCGATCCTCGAGCGGGTCCTACGGAAAGCCCCAGATGGGTTCAGATCCCTGCCAGCGGTTGGGCGATCTGCCGCAAGTGTCAGCAGGCGCGCTCCCTCTACAAATTAGCCGCCACCGCTGCTGATCAGATGGACTGCTTTTCCCAGGGGGTGCCGTCGGATGTTCCTCATCTCTCCTTCCTCCCTCCCTCGCTCCTTCCTCCCTCCTTCTACCCTTGGTTAGGTTGTTGGCTTCACTGCTTTTTCATTTACCTGGCCTCAGCCACTCTCCTCTGAGTCTGGCGCTCGCCTTCATGCAATGTGTGCCTTCCTGGCTATCTTGGCCTCCGCAGCATCATGTTTACGCCGTCCCATGTATTGTTCTGCCGCTTGTAGTGCCGCTCGCGTCTGGCAGGTCCCTGCGCCCAGTCAGCCTAGCAATCCCAAGACATACTCCCCTCCTCCCCCCTCCCTCCTCCTTCCTCCCTCCTCGTAGCAGACATTGCTTGTGAGCCTCCCAAGAGGGGTCGCCACGGGGTGTTTCACGGGCTCGTTCGCTTAGATTGGCAGAGCCTCTCAAGCAGAGCGCTTGCTTTCGGAGAGAGAAAACTCCGTGCTCACCGCGATGAAGTAGGCGCCGCGTTTGGGCCTCCACTGCACGTGTCCACCTGGGGTGTTGCACGGGCTCTCTCGCGTCGAGATTGGTGCTACCTCGCAAGCAGAATGCTTGTTTTCTGGAAGCCGCATGCCTCTTTTCAAAGCCCCATGATCGCCGCGATGTAGCAGGCATTGAGGAGTTTTGCCTCCCAAGGCGGTGTCGACCAGGATTTTCTCACGGGCCTGTTCGCGCCCTGTTCTGGGGACTTCTTGTTTTGGAGCAATAAACGTGTCTGCCCCATGATCAAGATCACCGCGAGGTAGCAGGCATTGCGATTGGGCCACCCCTGGGGGAACTGCCAAGGGGTAATCATGACACGGGCCCGATCGCGCCTAGATTGTGGGGACCTCTCGCGCGCTCAATTGATACGATCCTCATATGAATGTCCAGACTTAGTTGCTCATATTCCGATCCGTTGACACTCAAGAGCCCGATGATTCCCATACCCGCCCACAATGAGACTCGCTCATACTCAGACACTCGTTTTAAAAATCGCTCACCCTCAGACTCACCTATTCTCAGACACTCATGACATGCGGAGATGTCCGTGTAGACTCTTTAATCTTTATTCATCATGGGGTCGGGGGGAGTCCCGACCCCTCCCCCAGGGCCAGGCTTCCATCCCGAGTCATTTTTTGAAGGTCCTCGGGCGCCGCGAGCGGCCCCTGGAGGCCGAAAGCGGACGACGCAGCTGCACTGCTGTGTCGTCGAAGGTCTGGGCGCATGGCCTCCCAACTCGATCTCCCCGGGGACCCTTCCAGGGGCGCGCTCCGGCCAGGATCTCGGCGCCAATCCAGCCGTGGCGACAAGCAGGCCGTGGCGACGAGCAGCCCCAGGACGCCCGAGTCCTCGATCCTCGATCCTCGATCTCCGATCCTCGATCCCTCCTTGGTCCAGCAGCTTAGGAGGTCCCGCGGCCGAGCACGCGCAGGCTCGCGCCGGCCCAGAGGGCCGGCCGCTCGCCGCAGCACCAGCGCTCGGCCGCAGCAGCGGAGGGGAGCCGCCGCGCCGCCGCGGGGAGGTGCCGGACATCGCGCCAGGGACGAGCGCGGAGGTGGTCCTCCAGATGGCGGGGCCCCACCGTGCTCGCCGCCGTGGCCGTCGTCGTCGTCGTCGTCGCCGTTGGGCCCGCCGGCCTCGTCGTCGGGTGGTGGGCCGTCGTCGCCGCCGTCGCCGCCGTGGCCGCCGTGGCCGCCGTCGCCCAGCGTCGTCGGGCGCTCTGAGCAAGGCAGTCGTTTTTTGCTTCTGCTGCTTGAGGCGGGCACGAGGCTGGCTGCACTGGTCAGGGCACCGAGGCAGTAACGATCGGGACAACGCTCACGGAGTTGTCGAGTTGTGTTGAGATGAGTTGAGTCGAATTGAGTTGCTGTGAGGTGAGACGAGTTGAGTCGAGTTGAGGCGAGTCGAGTCGTCGTCGTCGTTGCCGTCGTCCCTGCCGTCCCGCGTGCCCGCGGGCGTCGGCGTCCTGGCGGCCGCGCGGCTGGCGATACGATGGATGGGTAAGTGGGCCCCTTTGGTTGGCGCGGGTAGGAGGAGGAGGAAGAAGAGGAGGATGAGCAGGGGGAGGAGGAGGAGAAGAAGGAGGAGGAGGAGTAATATTAATCATCATAAGCGTAGTAATAATAAGACTAATATGAAAACTACGACAAAAATAACAATAGTAATAATGTGCATGCGGATCATATTAGACATGCTAGCACGACTATGGATCTCATCGGTAATAGTAATAAGAACAAGGCTGACAATCGGAATGACACCAATACTAAGAATATTCGTACGAAAAATAAGGTGAATAGTGCTAATACTAAGACTATTCAAATAATGTTAAATACTAACCCGACGCATGCGAAAAATACTACCAAGCACCAGAATACGAATCATACTGAGGTTGCTGATAATAGTAATAATAGTATTAATAGTACAACTACTACACAAATAACAATAATAATCATGCGCATGCGCATCATACTAGACATGCTAGCACGACTGTGGATCTTATCGATAATAAGAGTAATAGCAACACTGGCAATAGGAATGAAGCCAATACTAAGACAATTCGTACGACAAATAATGTGAATAATACTAGTACTAAGACTATTGAATTAATGTTAGGAATAACCCGACGCATACGAAGAATACTACCAAGCACCATAATACGAATCATATTAAGGATGCTATTGCTAATGCTGATAATTACAGTCCTAGTATTACTACTAAGACGAATCGTGATAGTTTTAAGAAGAACAATGCTACTCCGCATGCTAACATTAGTACTACTCGTAACAATACTTATACTTATATCATTAGTAAGGATAGCAGCCAGACAGCCAATACTGACACTACTATTGAGAAGAAGACTACGAATATCAATCGTACGGATAATAATAAGACGAATAATACTACGACGAACACGAACACTATTCGTACAATTTGTATCAGTAATAACAATGATACGGATCATAACATAATACTCATAATGCGAATGCTAATCATACGGGTAATGATCATACTGCGAATAATAGAAATACGAAGAATAATGCTAAGTCGAATGAAACTCATACTACTAATATTGGTAATAACGCTAACATAAGTAATAATGATAATGGTGATAATGAGGAGACTAAGAAGCATCATCATAAGAGTAATAACACTAATAGTATTCATATCACTGGAGGAGGATGAGGAGGAGGAAGGAGGAGGAGGAGAGGGCCAGGAGGAGGAGGGGGGGAAGGAGGAGGAGGAGGAGGAGGAGGAGGAGGAGGAGGCGGATCGCAGGACAAACAACCGCACGCACACACTCAATTTCTCGGAGCTCCACGCGGAGCTCTGGGAAATCGAGTCTACCCCTGTTTTGTTTCCCCCCGGAGGAGGATGAGGAGGAGGATGAGGAGGAGGAGGAGGGGGAGGATTAGTAGGAGGGGGAGGGTCGAGGAGGAAAAGGAGGAGGAACATGAGGAGGAGGAGGAGGAGTAGGAGGAGGAGCGCAGGACAAACAACCGCATGCACTTCTTTTGTCGGAGCTCCGCGCAGAACTCCGAGAAGTTAGGTCTACCCCGTTATTTTATCCCCCCCCAGGAGGAGGAGAAGGAGGATGAGGAGGAGGAGGCGGAGGAGCAGTAGGAGGAGGAGGAGTGAGGACCACAGTAACCCTAGTATGCATCAGCGATGATGCAGTACACCCCTTCAGGGCCAGTCCCAAGTATGCTCTGCGTTTGACTACAAGAGGTGCCCGTTTTTGAAAGGCATTCCAGGTTGCCTGCCATTCAGGCGAAAGCCTCGTTTTGAAAATGAGCTGCCAATTTTCGTTCTAGCGAATAAGAAGAAATGCGACACGGTACGATCATACAGCTCAAAGGGGTGTACAGCGAGATCCCACTTTTGAAGAAGGACCGTCGCATCCGTGCCATTGTTGCAGGAAGTCTCTCGATAGCGTTGTATTGAAAAGGAACTGCCCTCCATCCTTGCAGCTGGTACGTATGGTCCAGTTCCTGGTTTTGACATTAAAGCGAGTCTTGAGCGAGGGCTCCATTTTGGACAGGAGTTGTCTTCTAACCTTGTGGCTGGTGCAAACTTTAAGACAGATGTGCACATCGCGAAGGCGAGTGCCCAAACAAAAATTGCCGTCCATCCTGGTAGCTTTTGCAAGCTTTTCAGACGAATGTGTGCGGCGCTCAGGCGAGAGATCCATTTTGAACACGACCCCCATCTATCGTTACAATTGTTGGTTGCAAGCTTTTAGAAGAAATATGCGCGGCGCTAAGGCGAGAGTTTCATTTGAAAAGACCCCCTTCATCCGTGTAACTGTTACCAGCTTCTAGCTTCAGGATCGTAAGTTGTGAGGAAGTCTGAGGCGAATCGCCTGTCCCGCCCTACCTACACGTCTGGGGGTGCGACAGGGAGGAGTTCTTCATAAAGGGGTGGAGGGGTGGAGGGAGGAGCAGAAGGAGG
Source organism: Prorocentrum cordatum (assembly GCA_963575745.1). Taxonomy (NCBI): domain Eukaryota; class Dinophyceae; order Prorocentrales; family Prorocentraceae; genus Prorocentrum; species Prorocentrum cordatum. The sequence continues at coordinate 39,677 of CAUYUJ010014694.1, forward strand.
GGGGAGGGGGAGGGGGAGGTTTGGGGTCTCGGGGATCGAGCTTTTTTTTGGGGGTTATTCGTTGGACCTCCAGCGGCCTCTGGGGGCCTCTGGAGCTTCCCGGAAACATTCAGAGAGGTGCCCCTCGATTGATTCTTTGGCGTTCGGCCTCCTGAGGCCGACAGACAGCGACACAACTCAGGGTCAAAAGCTGTCTCTTCTCCAGCATGCGAGCTTCCGTGGGAGACATGGAGGTCGGAAGCCCGGGCAGTGCCTCTGCCACGAGGCGGCCGTGAGGCTGGCCCCAGCCGCGCAGAGCTGGCGCTGCAGTGGTTCAAGTCCCCC
>CAUYUJ010014694.1:45000-52500 GCA_963575745.1 Prorocentrum cordatum
GGGCCCTCGCCGGGCCCCGGGACCGTCAAACAACGACTCGGGATGCGGAAGCGGCCCCAGGGAAGGGGTCTGGGCTTCCCCGGACCGCGCATTGGTAAGATCGAGGCATCGGAAGTCCCGGCCCGACGACCTGCTGATTTTTGCAGTCGGGGGGCTTTCCCCTACGCCGGGCCCCTGTAAGCAGACAGTCACTTGGCGAAGCGGGTGGTGCGCACCGCAGATGGCGCGCCCAAGGATGGGGCCCTCCGCCGGCGCAGGGGGAGACCACGGCAGCCGTGGGCGCAACCCGTGCATAGTCTCGGACATCTGAGTAGCTGCAGCATTTTGTGCCCATATTCTCTCCTCCCTTCCCCTCCTCCTCCTCCTCCGCCTCCTCCTCCTCCTCCTCCTCCACAATTACTCAATATGAAAATACTCTCCCTCTTCCCCTGATGGCGTCCGGGTGATGGCCGCGCACCCTCCGCGTACTGTTTTTTTACACAGGATGCCCGGAAAATCCCGGGAAACGACTCTCGCTGAGGCGCCGGCGTCATTTTTTCCCCAAATGCTGCTCTCGTTGAGGCGCCGGCCTCATTTCTGCTCCCGAATCGTTCCGAATCGTGCTCCCGCTGCAGCGTGGGCCTCATTTTCGGATCGGTGTTTGGCCTCCGTCGTTCAGGATGGCGTTCTCGCCCCAGCGCGGGCCTCTTTCTCGCGCGCCCATCCGCCCGCCACCACCGCGCCGCACCACCACCACCACCACCACCACCACCACCACCACCACCACCACCACCAGCACCAGCACCAGCACCCACCCACCCACCACCACCAGCACCCACCAGCACCACCACAGCACCACACCACCACCACCACCACCACACACCACCACCACCACCACCACCCACCACCACCACCACCACCACCACCACCACCACCACCACCACCACCACCACCACACCACCACCACCACCACCACCACCACCACCACCACCACCACCACCACCACCACACCACCACCACCACCACCACCACCACCACCACCACCACCACCACCACCACCACCACCACCACCACCACCACCACCACCACCACCACCACGACAACCACGCACACACGCACGCACGCACGCACGTGCACCACCACCCACTACGCACGCGCGCGCGGAGCCACAGGTCCGCTACGACACGCGTCCGCGGATAGAGAAAATCAGCGCCATGGTAAGGGATGGGAGGGACGGGTAGGACGTCAGATATGACGCGAGCGCACCTAGCTTGTCCTCCTCCCCCTCCGCCTCCGCCTCCGCCTCCGCCTCCTCCTCCTCCTTCTCCTCCTCCTCCTAGAGGCGCCAGCTGCGGCTTCGGAGGAATGCACAGCTTGTCTTGTCCTGGGGCCATACAAGATCGGCGGATCCAGGACGAACCAAAACCCTGGTGTCCCTGGGGGCTGGACGACTCTTCGCCGATCGACCTGTGTGGGGCGATCACACCGGACAATCCAATGTGCATGCAGATCGATCGATCACCACCTTGGCACATCCATGACGGGCCTGTTTTCCACCACCACCATAAGTTGGAGGGGGAGAGGAGGTGGAGTACGAGGAGGAGGAGAAGGAGGAGGAGGAGGAGGATGACACCCTCCCCCTACAACTTATGGCGACGGTGGTGGAAAACAGGCCCATCAATCCAGGTGCATCCAGGCACATGCAGAGATCTCCGAGGGAACTCGAAGCAGATCCGTGGCCGCTCCCGCGCGAGGCGAGGGCCGACGGAAGTCATGGAGCCCCATGACGACGGGCCTGAGGGGTTCGGGCCCTCTGGGGGCCGCGCGCTGCAGAAGCCGCGTCGTCACACGTCTCGGGCTGCGGCGCGGTGCCCAGGCCGCCGCGCGCCTCTCCCGGGCCGTCTTGGGGAGCAGCGATCTCGGGGGCCCCCAGACGGGGTGGTGACCACACCGTGCGGTGAGTCGGTGGGGATTCGGGGTCACCGCACGGTTTTGGGACTCGGGTCCCTCTCCGAGGATGCCTCGGGCGACAGGGGCCTCCAGGGTCCGAAGACCGTGCGGTGACGGACCGTGCGGTGAGGTCTCTTGTGGTCTGTCACCACGGTTTTGGGAGTCCCAACGATCACAACGATCACAACGCTCACAAGTATAACAACGAGCTATTCACGATAGCAACGACAATATCCGTTGTTATCGTTGTTCTCGTCGTTCTCATTGTTATCGTTGTTACCGTATCGTTGTAATCGTTGTCGTTGCGAACGTTATAGTCGTTGTTATCGTTGTTATTGTTGTCGGTGTGCTCAGGGTAGCCATGGTAATCGGGCGTCATGGAGTGCTGATCGGGCGTCGTTGACGGGGCCTGTGTGTCGCCGTTCAGAACGGACGGCGGTCGTTGGAACCTGGACTCAGGAATTCTGGCGTTGTTGAACGCGGTCGATGTAAAGCCAATCTTGAAGTCGGAATGCAACGCACTTGCGCCTATCGTGCAGACCATCGGCTTTTTTCATCAGTGTCACCACACCCCTCCACACCACGCCATTTTACGACCTCCCAGTTGGAGGGCGTCCTTGACCATCCTGGAGGCCATCCTGGGCGTGTCGGAGGCGAGTTTTCTTGACTGTTGGTTGGTTTGGGGTGCTGGCAGGTTAGGTCTCAAAGTTTTGGTTTTGGAAGGGCCAAACCATGACGTATGACGTCTCACCACCCCTCCAGCACGGGGGCGGCGGATCTGGTGGGTTTCTGGCCATCCTGCCAGTCAATGCAGAGAATTCGGAGGGACCCGAGGACGCTCCGCTCAGAGCTTACGGCACAGTGGCAAGCAGTGGCGATCTCGAGGCCGGTGCAGCACAAGCCGGGAGCAAATCGCGCAATCCCGTCCTCTCTCCCTCTTCCTCGTTCCGGTCCGTTTCAGTCCCCCCCGCGCCTCTCCTCGCCTCGTCTTCTGTCTGCTGTCCTCTCTCCCCTGCAGATGATTCCTTGCACGTTGCTTGACTGTGAATGCTGTGCCCACGTTCACCACTTCACGGGGAAGGTGGCGCTATGAGTAGTAATGTAATCGCATCAGCGGGTTTTAGCTTTGATTTGGCATCGGCGAGGTGGCCATCAAGAATTCCCTGGACATTTTCTATTTCAACGTGCCGTTCGACTTGTCCGTGGCTCTCGTGGAGAGTGGCGCAATCGGGTGCGACGGGGTTGCATGCACGCTGCGAGTGCATGGCAAATGCTTTAGAGTGAAGGGATTGTGGGGTGTGGTCGTGATGATGGGTGTACGGTAGCCTTGGCTGGTGTGCACTCAACAGCGGTTGACACCTGTTTTCGGGAAGAGTTGGATCGCCCCATTTCGAAAGGCCTCGCAGCAGCGGACAAGAGAGGGGGAAGGCGCACGGCTCTGCTGGCATCTCCTCCGAACGCCTCGCGCGAGCTCACACACAGAACTTTTGAACTATAGCAATATGCACATATATATATATATGTATATATGTAGTTAATTGGTATGTGATAAATTGAAGAACGCACTCTGCACACCACCAGGCAGCTGGTTGTACACGATGTGTGGACTGCCTGGGCGCTGCGTGAAAGCACGTGCGTTCGTATGGCTTTCCAGTGCTTTTGTCGTCGTGTGGCCGCACGCTCACACGCGCATCCGTCCGCGTGCCCCTGTGCATGCTCCGCAAGCGAACCCCGCCGCGTGTGCTTCCAGCTTTCGGGTACTTGCTTGCTGCCTCCCCACGCCGACTCCCCCTGCTACCCCCTCCATGCCAACGGCTCAAGACTTGGCCTGATCTGCACGTGCAGCTCTAGAGGCAAACAACAACCGTTTAGGCACCACCTCTCTACCCCAATCTCTCTCTCTCTCTGAAGCATCACCGATTAACATGTGCCCGTTCTGTAGGATGAATCAGATAGGAATCATATGGCACCGACCGCAGCTGAAATGCTACACGGCGTGGACGCAATCTTATTGCACAGGGGTGATGCGTTCGTCGACGAATGCGACCTCTTCGGCTCACTACTGTTCGATTTAGATACCAACAAATGCCCACACCGTGCCCTCACGGATGCGCCGGAGGAGCCAGGGTAGAGCGAGTAGAAGCGATGCAGAAGAGGAGAAGGGAGGACCACGGGGAGGAGGAAGGTGTGCGTGCAGGCGCAGTCGAAGCTCACAGTAAGGTTGAATACTTTTCAAAGGGTTACAGTCGGACCGAGGTATACGATCGAGGTCGGTTCGGGGAGGGTGCCCTAGTGTTCTTCGTCTTTGTTGGATGTTCTTGTGCACCTGAGGAGGGTACCCTTGGATGTTCTGTGTGTTTTGGCCGACGGAGCGTCTCATGTTTTGTGTGTTTTGGCCGACTGCAGCGTCCTGACAATCATGAATCGTGCCAGAACGCTGTTCCTTGGGCATCAACCCGACGAATCCTTGAAACAAGCTTTCGAGACGATTGTGCGCGGCGCTAAGGCGAGAACCACATTTTGAAAAGGAACCGCCCTCCCTCCTTGAAGCTGTTGGAAACTAGGATGAATGTGCAGCATTTTGAACTTCATCCTATTCTCAGGCTTATGTGCGTGGCGCTAAGAAGAGAGCCATATTTTGACAACCACCCGCCCTGCATCTGTGAAACGGGTGTAAGTTCTAAGTTTCAGGACCATGCGTTGTCAGGAAATCCCAGGCGAAACGCCTGGCCCTCCCTACCGACACGTCTGAGGGTGCGACAGAGAGGAGTTGTTTGTGAGGAAGAGGGATTTCGGATGATGATGGTGATAATGCTGCTGCTGCTGATGATGATGATGATGACGACAGTGAGGGTGAGGATGAAGGTGAGGATGACGATGACGATGATGATGCTGATGATGATGATGATGATCATGGTGATGACGATGGTGCTGATTTTGACTATGATGATGCTGCTGATACTGATGATGATGATGCTGCTGATGATGATCATGGTGATGATGATGATGAAGATGATGATGATGATGATGATGATGATGATGAGGATGATGATGGTGACGATGCTGATGATGATGATGATGATGCTTATAATGATGATGGTGATGCTGATGATGATGCTGATGCTGCTGATGATGCTGATGATGCTGATGATGAGGACGACAATGCAGATGATGATTTTGATGCTGATGATTATGATGATGATGCTGATGATCACGATGTTGACGTTGTTGATGATGATGCTGATCATGACGGTAACGATGATGATGATGGATGATGATGATGATGATGATGGTGCTGATAATGCTGAGGATCATGATGGTGATGACCATGATGATGGTGATGATGCTGATGCTGCTGCTGCAGGTGGTGGTGATGATGATGCTGATGATGTTGATGGTGATGGTGATGATGTTTGATGATCATGATTCTGCTCATGCTGATGATGAAGGGTGATGATGATGGTGGTAATGATGCTGGTGATGGTCATGGTGATGATGATGCTGATGATGATTATGATGATGATGACTATGATAATGATGTCGGTGATGATGATGAAGATGACGACGACAATGATGATGACGATGATGATGATAATCATGTTGTTCATGTTGATGCTGATGATGATCATGCTGCTGCTGCTGATGATGATGGTGGTGGTGATGATGATGCTGATGACGGTGATGATGAAGATGATGATGCTGCTGATGATGATGACGATGATGATTATGCTGGTGATGCTGATGCTGCTGCTGCTGATGATGATGATGATGATGCTGATGATGATGATGATGATGATGATGATGATGATGATGATGATGATGATGATGATGATGAGGAGGATGCTCGTTGAGGAGGAGGGCGGAATAGGAGGAGCAGGAGGAGGAGGAGGAGGAACACGCCATTATATTGAGAAGGTACAAGGGTGAGCAGGTCACGGGTTGGGAGGAACTGGAAGGAGCCAGAGCGATAAGTGGAGGATGAGGTGGATCAGGACAAGGAGGAAGAGGACGAGGACGGGAGTGAGGACCCCCTCCGGCTATTCTTACCTCTTCCTAGTGCTGCTCTTTTCCTCCAAACAAGAGAGAGGCGGGGGCAAAGTCATTTTCCTGGCGAAGAACCTAACCCATTGCGAACGCGTGGCGGCTATCAGCAGGAGCGTTCAATTCACATTAACTTATTGTCGAGAGACCTGTAGTACGCCAGAACACTTCACCAAAGAACGCAAGGCCACACTCAACGCCCCCCATTCACGCACGTGCTCTCACAGCTCAGATCGGACACTGAAAGACGACGAGTGTGCCACGGAGCCACGAAAAGTGCGAGTGGTGCGCCGAAGTGCACCCGAGGCGCCACGCGAACCCTGCCGCTAGAGCCCTCGGGGGAGCTTTCTTTGGGGCCACGAAGCGTTGCGAGGGACGTGCCGAGCTGGACCAGAGGCGCCGAGGCGCCATGCGAGTTCTGCCGCTGAGGCCCTCGGCGGAGCTCCCCGTGGGGCCACGAAGCGCTGTGAGGGGTGTGCCGAAGTGGACCCGAGGCGCCCTGTGAGCCCTGCCACTGGAGCCTTCGGTGGAGCTCCCTGGCTAGGCCACGAAGCGCGCGAGGAGTGCTCTGAAACTCATCCGAGGCGCCCTGCGAACCCTGCCACTGGAGCCCTCGGTGGAGCTCCCCTGCGGAACGACGAAGCATGTGAGGGGTGCACCAGAAAGAATCCGAGGCGCCATGCGAACCCAGCCACTTGGGCCTTCGGTGGGGCTCCCTATGGGGCCACGAGACGTGTGTGGTGTGGCGAAACGGTGATGATCATGCTGGTGGTGGTAATGAGCATGAAGATGATGCTGCTGCTGCTGCTGCTGCTGCTGCTGCTGACGACGACGACGACGACGACGACGACGACGACGACGACGATGATGATGATGATGATGATGATGATGATGATGATGATGATGATGATGATGATGATGATGATGATGATGATGATGATGATGATGATGATGATGATGATGATGCTGATGCTGATGCTGATGCTGATGCTGATGCTGCTGCTGATGATGATGATGATGATGATGATGATGATGGTGATGATGATGATGATGACGGCGATGAGGATGATGCGGATGATAAGGGTGACAGGAGGGGGAGGTGGGAAGGAAAAGGAGTGGTTCGGGCGCGGCGCTGCGAGATCAAAACGAGGACCCAACACGCAGGAGGGTTTGGAACATATGTTCGAGGGAGAGTTGGCAGGTTATGGTTTTGTTATTCATTGTTTTGCCGATCGGCGCGGGCCCTCGCACCCCCCCCTCCCCCCCTACATGGGTTAGATCTTGGCTGTTTTTGGCGCCTGTTTCGTGCAGGTGGAGTCTCCCCTGTCGGACGCACTGTTGCAAACAGTCGCGCCAAGCAGAGATCCAGAGCCAGACCCCCCCTCTCCCCCCTCCTGCCGCTCAATGTCGAAATGCCGAATACGAAAACGTTCACCAGACGAGACGGAGGAGGGAGCGGACGCAGAGGGGGGGCCAGGCGCGACCAGTTCACCGGGATATGGCAGAGGGTCGGGGAAGCTGGCCAGCACA
>CAUYUJ010014694.1:57500-67500 GCA_963575745.1 Prorocentrum cordatum
GGCCAGGGGCACCTCGAGCAACTCCCCCCGAGGGTTGGTGCGGAGCCGAACCAGTGCGTCCCCGGACGGGGCGGTGGCCACACCCCAGACGTGCTCGCGTCCAGAGAAAAGCAGGGCAGGAGGCTCTTGATCGTTGTGGGCCTCTTGGGGCTCTTACCCAGCCCCAGGGCCGTCGAAAAACGGCTCAGGATCAAACGCCAGTCTCGTGGAAAGGGTCGGGGCTTCCGGCGGCCTGTGAATTTCTGAAGCAGTCCGGACATCGCCTGTCTTGGACCGTGCGGTTAGTCGCTGGGGATTCCGGGTCACCGCGCGGCTTTGGGACTCGGGGTGATCTCCGAGGACATTTGGGGGCGGCTGGGGCCCCCCTATGTCCCAAAGCCACGTGAGCGGCGCAAGAACAGGGTCGCCTTCACGGGCATGGGCGCGTAAGCTGCCCGCGCAAGGCAAGGCGTCAGCGCCCTCGCTTCCGGTGCAGCGTGCCGCGCTGGCGACCTGCGCAAGCCAGCGCGAGAGGTCGCTGTGTCTCCTCCTTGCGCGGACCCGTTTCCTCTCGTCGCTCGTGTGGTGACGGGCGTGCGGTGGTGTCGTTCGGGGGTGGACAGAACCCCCAACAGTGACACGTCGATTAAAGAATTGGCCGTTTTCGGTTCTCGAGAGGGCGCCGTGGCCTTTATTTTCCAGGCTTGCGCCCGCCAGGTTTGGGCCTCAGGTCGTTTTCACTAAACCACGTTCTACTAAAGGGGGGTCTGTCCAAGCCCGTGTCGTGGGGGACTCCCAGGCTGCCACACGGTCCGTCACCAGACGGACGGTCCGTCACCGGACGGACGGTTCGTCACCAGGCGGCTCTGGGGGCCCCGGAGGCGGGGGGGGCGGCGCCGAGCACGCCGAGCTCCTCCGCACGCCGGGCGGCTCCAAGGGACCCCCCCCGCGCTTTCCACTGCCAGAGTTTGCCCACATGCATCGCCTCGGAGTCGGGCTCTGGGACCCCGCGGACCTCTCGAGGAGCGGCGTATGTATATGTATATATACATTTATATGTATATATATACATTTATATATGTATATTTTATATATGTGTATATGAATATATATATATATATATATATATATATATTCATATATATATATATATATATATATTTGTTTAAACATATAGATATATAGGTATGAATGTTTATTTGTGTATATCTTCACATATGCACATATACGTAGATATACACATTTATATGGAAAGCTGCCCGCCCCTGTAGGCGGAAGAGTATAGCTATCCACCGCTCCCCTGGGGCCCTGGACAGGACGCTGGCAGCGGTGGACGTGGGGACGTTTCCTGGCGAGGGATGGGTATCGGTATCGGTGTCTCTTCCGTCCTCCGATGCCCGCCGCGGAAACGCTGAGAGCCGGACGCCCCTTGAGGAGGCGCGGCTCGGCGCAGAGCGGTGCCGAGCTCCCTCCGCGCCCCCCCGAGCTGCTCGGCCCCGCCCGCCGCGTGCCCCCGCCGCGGAGGCCGATCAACGCCGAGACCGCGCGAAGTAGACTCACCCCGGGCAACGTGCACTACGTGGCCCAGCGACAGGCGGGCGCGTCGGGCTCTCTCCCCCGCCTCTCTCTCTCTCTCTCTCTCCCCCTTCTCTCTCTCTTTGCCTCCCTTTCCCCTTCTCCATGTGTGTATGACTCCTCCAATCTCGGCCCCTCCCCCCTCCTTCCCGCCCCGTAATTGCCCACAGGACGGCGGCGGCCACAGGTGTGATCAGCTGCTCTCGCTCACGGCGGTGGAGCGACCACGGAGCTTCCGGGCCCCGGTCAGGGCCAAGCGGGCTCAGGTCGAAGTCACAGGTGATGGCGTCGTTGCCGGGTGGGCGGTTCGTTCGGGACACTCACCCAGCAGGGCGAACAGCTGCGCGCCCGCCGCATATCCGTTTCGGCACACCCCTCACACGTCTCGTAGCCGCATAGAGAGCTCCGCCAACGGCTCCAGTGGCAGGGTTCACACGTGGCTCCCTACCCACCGCATGTCCAGTTCGGCCCACCCCTCACACGCTTCGTGGCTCTATAGGGAGCTCCACCGAAGGCCCCAGTGGTAGGGTTCGTATGCGGCTCCCCGCCCACCGCGTGTCCATTTCGGCACGCTCCTCACACGTTTCGTGGCCCCATAGGGGGCACAACCGAAGGTCCCAGTGGCAGGGCTCACACGCGGGTCCCCGCCCACCGCTTGTCCATTCTGGCACACCCCCTCGATTCGTGGCCCCATGCGGAGCTCCACCGAAGGCTCCAGTAGCGGGGTTCGCATTCGGCTCCACGCCCACTGCATTTCCATTTCGGCACACCGCTCTCACGTTTCGTGGCCCCATAAGGAGCTCCATCGAAAGCCCCAGTAGCAGGGTTGACATGCGGCCCCCGCCCATCGCGTGTCCATTTCGGCACACTCCTCACACGTCTCGTGGCCGCATAGAGAGCTCCGCCGAAGGCTTCAGTGGCAGGGTTCGCATGCGTCTCCCTGCCCATCGCATGTCCATTTCGGCTCACCGCTCACACATTTCGTGGCCCCGTTGGGAGCTCCACCGAAGGCCCCAGTGGTAGGGTTCGCATTCGGCTCCACGCCCACATCATGTCCACTTCGGCATACCCATCACGCGTTTCATGGCCCCGTAGGGAGCTCCACCGAAGGCCCCAGTGCCAGGGATCGCATGCAGCGTCCCGCCCGCCGCATGTACATCCCTCGCACGTTTCGTGGCCACATAGGAAGCTCCACCGAGGACGATACTCATAACTGCGTCACTCACAATTGCATATGGTTGAGTCCCTCGTCAAGATATTTTTTCAGTTTTGTTTGAGTTCTTTGCTGTCACGGCGCTGTTCATGGATGGAGGGTGCTGCACGACGCCCGGCAGCTGTCAAGCACCATTTGGCTTCACCGCTTTGGAGTTCTTTGTCGCCCGCTTCGTGTCCAGTTTGTCAGTCTGCGTGGAGGAGCCCATATACCCTCTGGGCGTCCCTGACCGTCGGCGTCACGCAAGTCCTCCCAGGTTCCTCCTCCTCCTCCTCCTCCTCCTCCTCCTCCTCCTTCTCTCGCTTCCCATCGTCGTCGTCGTCGTCGTCGTCGTCGTCGTCGCTGTCGTCGTCGTCGTCGTCGTCGTCGTCGTCGTCGTCGTCGTCGTCGTGCTTCACCTGCTCCTCCCTCTCCCACCCCTCTCATCCTCTGCCATCCCTCCGTCATCCTTCGGCGCTTACTGGACACCTCCTGGACTCTATGCAGTGATCCTAGCCGTCATGCCGCCGTGAGGTCAAGTCTTGGGGAGCCAGCCACTACATCGCTATTGCTTGTTATGGGTCTTGCGTGTATATGTTCATAGCGTGACGTGCTTTGTGGTGTAGTACATGTGCGCAATGGTTCCGCGTTCCAGAAGGCAGGCAGCGTCGCCTACATATGCATTTCGTAGTAGAGTAGTTGATCACTGCGTGACCCCTCACTCGGTGATGTCTTACAAGTACTTGGGTGCTACTGTTTTTCTGCTGCTGACACGGCTACTAGAAAAATCGGTAGTGGCGCGTGGACCCCAAATCGCTAATCTACGCAGGAAAAAGAGTGTAAGCTTTGTTGGCAGTCTGAGGCGTGCAGCGTACGGGCTGCAAGCCGTGGGGAGGAATCTGTAGTTGGGGCCCGACGGGTGGCCGGACCCCATGAGCGGGGACACCACAGGTGGGACTCTGGCCCGTCCGAGCCCAGCCTGGCCGAGTCCAGCCTGGCCGAGTCCAGCCCAGCCGAGCTCGTCTGCTGCCCCCCCCATGGGCGGGAGCCTTCCTGGGCAGGACCTGGCAGGCGGGGCCCCTGCAGGCGGTGCCCCGGTGGGGCCCCGGTGGCACCCTGCACGGGTGGGGCCCCGGGGAGGGGACCCACGGGCGGGGGGGCCCTGCGGTCGGGTCTGGCCCCGTGGGCGGGGCGCTGGGTGGGCGGTCGGCGCTCGCCAGGGCCCGCCCGCGGGGCCCCTGCAGTGAGGGCTCTCTGCCTCCCGGATGGTCCGAGCAGACGGGGTGGGAGGCCCGCGCCGCATCGCCGATCTCTTTTCCGCGCCGCCGATGCCTCGCCGACGCATCGCCGTTGCCTCGCCGCTGCATCGCCGATGCAGCCACGATGCGGGGCGAGCCTCCGACCCCGTCCGCTCGGACCCCAACGGGGAGGCCTCGCCCTCTGTTCGGCAGGGCACGGGCAGGCGAGCCCTTCGGCTCGACCCATCCCCACCAGGCCATGGCCTCTCAGCGCCACCATCCTCCTCCTCCTCCTCCTTCTCCTCCTCCTCCGCCTCCGCCGCCTCCTCCTCCTCCTCCTCCTCCTCCTCCTCCTCCTCCTCTCCCACCACCCCCGTGGAGGACAGGCCCTCGAAGCTCGAAGGGATCAGCCCGCATCCCCATCGAGCGGGGGGGGCCTCCTATCTGTTCCGCATGGCACGGGCGCGAGAGCCCTGAAGGTCCGATCGAGGGCCCGCTGGTCCCGCCGCTGCCCGCCTGGCCTGCCTCCCCGGCCCGCCCCCCTGGGCCGCGAGCGGGCGGCGCGCGCAGGTGGACGAGCAGACCGTGCGCATGTACCTCTCGGCGGCGGGGCGCTCGGCGAGCGCGCCGCGGCCCGCTCGGCGTGCGGCCGTCGGGCGATCTCGTCGGCTGCGCGCAAGAGTGACCTTTCGCCGGAGTGGCATGTGGTCTGGGCCCACATGTAAAGTCGGAAATTTGAGCATATACATAACAGTGGCGGGCTGTTTTACAATCCCAGGATTTTTTAGGGTCGGGGACGACATCGGGGTGGTGTGGTGTATACTTTTTCCCCGCTTTCCCGGGGAAACAAAGAAGACTGTATACACCAGGATCCCGTATACACAGGGATCCGCTTTCCTGTGCGAGTTTCAATTCGGGGCTGGAAAAAGCGTCGGTGTATAGAGTTCGGCTCCTTATAAGGGGGGGCGCAATCAAAGGGGCCCTTGAGGGCCCCTAAAGGGGCCCTCGGGGTCCGAGGAGGGCACTTTTCTCCCCCCCCATTTATCGCCCCCCCATTGATTCGCGCGCAACCGCACTGGCGAGCTTGGATGATGTGGATTTGGCCCCCCCCACGTGGCTTCCTTAAGGCCGCGTGCCAAAGGTCGTCACTCTTGCCTAGGGTCACTCTTGCGTGCAGCCGAGATCGGTCCTGCGGTTCTCGAGCGCTCCCTTCTGTGCCCTTGAAGGTTTCGCTGCCTTGGGATGCGTCGCCTTTTCGGATGATCGGTCGTGAAGTTTTTGCGGCCGTTCTCGGTTCCCCCTGAAATGGATGGGTGGATCAACCCCCGCCTCGTCGGGGAGAGGCGGAGATGTCGGATGGGGTCCCCGCCCGAAGGGGAGCATTCCCAGGCTCCGACGGGTCGCACCCATGCCTACCGCGCCTTCGCTGCCTTGCCCTGCCTCCGTCCTCCTCCCTGCAGATTTGAGTGTGTGTGTGTGCTCTGCGTTTGGGATTGCAGTCCCTCAAGCACACCACTCATCGTTTGCACTTTTGCAGTGTGCGACATCTCGTGCACTGTGCCTTCGACAGTGCTCGATGGCAATCAGCACTTCCGTCTGCTGCCCGCGATAGGGGACTCTCTGCGCCGCCGACTTAAAATTTGTGTTTGTTTGTTTGTTTGTTCGTTCGTTTGTTTGGTTGTTTGTTTGTTTGTTGTTTGTTTGTTTGTTTGTTGTTTGTTTGTTGGTTGGTTGGTTGGTTGGTTTGTATGTTTCTTTGCCTTTTTGTTTGTGAGTATGTTTGCGTGCATGCATGCATGCATGCATGCATGCATGCATGCATGCATGTATGTATGTATGTATGTATGTATGTATGTATGTAGGTAGGTAGGTAGGTAGGTAGGTAGGTAGGTAGGTAGGTAGGTAGGTATGTATGCCTGTCTGTCTGTATGTATGTATGTATGTATGTTTGTATGTTTGTATGTTTGTATGTTTGTATGTTTGTTTTTTGTTTGTTTGTTTGTTTGTTTGTTTGTTTGTTTGTTTGTGTGCGTGTGTGCGTGTGTGCCCGTGTGTGTGCGTGTGTGTGTGTGTGTGCTTGTGTGCGTGTGTGTGTGTGTGTGTGTGTGTGTGTGTGTGTGTGTGTGTGTGTGTGTGTGTGTGTGTGTGTGTGTGTGTGTGTGTGTGTGTGTGTGTGTGTGTGTGTGTGTGTGTGTGTGTGTGTGTGTGTGTGTGTGTGTGTGTGTGTGTGTGTGTGTGTGTGTGTGCGTGCGTGTGCGTGTGCGTGCGTGTGTGGTTTTTTCATCAGGGTGGAGAGGTGGTCGCGGGGGGGATGTCGGAGGAGACAGGCAGGAGGGAGCGCTCGCTTTCGGACTGCCGAAGTCTGGAGGAAGGGGGGGAGGGGAGGGAAGCTCCAGAGGCCATCGGTCGATGAGTTCAGGGAGTGTGTTGGCCCCTCAGCATGCAAGACCTCCTCTCACTCTCCAACCCCACTGCTACCCCCCTGCTCCTCGTGCAGCTCCATGGGAGTAGGGGGATGGACGATGGGCGATGGGAGGCGAAAAGGCGCAGCAGGGAAACGGAGGAGCGAGCCAGGGAAGCCCGAAAACACGAGTCAGGAGGTACGGAGCACGCTTCGCTTCGTGCGGCCTCGTGCTGCCCCCCGTCCTGGATCCTTGACGTCCGATGGGCTGTTTCGTTCAATCCGCGGCCCCAGAGGCCCCGACCCCTTCCGCCGAGGGCAGCCTCCGTGCCCCGGATCCCGACTGTGATGGCCTCCCGGGCCCGCTGGAGCGGGCCCCGGAGGCCGAGGGAGCGAGGAGCCGCGCCGGGAGGGAGAGCCTCGCGTCGGAGGCCTTGGCCCGCTCGGAGCTCCTCCCCGGTCCGTTCTCGGACCTCGCCGGCCTGCCCTCTCCGCGCTCTCGGGCCCGCCCCCCCCTCCCTCGGCCTCGGGGGGAGGGCCTCTCCGCGCGCCCTTCGCCCGAGGGGAGGGGGGGAGGGGGTCGGAGGCGGACAGACCTCCGACGCTGACGCGTCGATCAGCGAAGTAGCCGTTTTCGGTTCGCGAGAGGGCGTCGCGGCCGTCATTCTTGCGGGTCCAGGTCCGTCGGTTTCGGTCTCAGGCCGTTTTCACTGAGGGGAGGCTTCATAAAGGGAGGTTTGTCCACCGCCGAGGGGGGGCGCCGAGGCCACGACGAACAACTGCGCGATCCTGGCAGAGGCGCCCGCGCCGGCGGAAGGGGGGGGGTGGGGGAGGAGGAGGCACGGTCATGCTCGTGCTGAGGCTGCTGGTGATGTTGACTGTGATGGTGACGACGATGACGACGACGATTACGATGACGACGGCGATGGCGATGACGACGAGGATGGTGCTGCTGGTGATGATGGCGATGATGTTGGCGATGCTGATGATACTGATGATGATGCTGATGATGGTGATGCAGCTGCTGATGATGATGATGATGATGATGATGATGCTGTTGCTGATGATGATGATGCTGTTGCTGATGATGATGCTGTTGCTGATGATGATACTGCTGCTGATGATGATGATAAGGACGATTCTGCTGATGGTGGTGATGATGGTGGTGATGATGGTGATGACTATGGATATGATGATGTTGATGATGGTGAAGGTGATGATGGAACTGTGGACGGATACGGCGATGATGCTGATGATGATGCTGATGCTGATACAGCTGCCCATGATGACTATGACTATGATGATGATGATGATGATGATGATGATGATGATGCTGTTGATAACGATTCTGACATTATTCACAAAAGTAATACTCGAAGTTCTAATACTAATGATGATGTTGCTAATAATCAAGATGCTGCTAATCATGATGATGATGATGATGATGATGATGATGATGATGATGATGATGATGATGATGATGATGGCGATTGTGATGATGATGTTGCTTATGATACTTCTGCTGACGACGTTGATGATTCTGATGATGCTGATTCTGATGATGCTGATGCTGATGCTGCTGCCGATGATGATGATGATGCTGATGGTGATGATGATGGTATTGACGATAATGCTGTTACTTCCGATGATGACCATGATGATGCTTATGATACGTATGCTGACATGATGCTAATTTCGATGACTATGATGATTATGCTGGTGATGGTGAGGGTTGTGATTACGACGACGATGACGATGACTATGATGATGACGATGATGATGATGACGATCATGATGATGATGCTGCTGCTGATGATGATGCTGATGATGATGCTGATGCTGCTGACGATGCTTGTGGTGATGATGATGTTGGTGGCTGGGGGTGGTGACGATGCAGCTGATGATGAGGATGATGAGGGTGGTGGTGATGATGCTGATGATGATGACGACCATTACGATCATGATGATGCTGATACGGATGCTGCTGATGATGATGATGATGTTTCTGATGATGATGGTGCTGATGTTGATGTTGATGATGATGCTGATGCTGTTGACGATGATGATGCTGATGATGATGATGATGATGATGATGATGATGATGATGATGATCATGCTGACGATGATGCTGATGACGAAGAATATGGTGATGCCGATGATGCTGCTGATGCCGATGATGCTTATCAAGATGATGCTGCTGATGGTACTGATGCTGACGATGCTGCTGATGCTGATGCTGATGATAAGGATGACGAGGACGAGCATGATGTTGATGCTGCTGCTGAGGTTGAAGATGATGATGGTGATGCTGCCGATGCTGATGATGATGCTGATGCTGATAATGCTGATGATGCTGCTGCTGATGCTGATGCTGCTGATGATGATGATGAGGATGATGACGACACTGATGCTGCTGATGATGATGCTGACGATGACGATGATGCTGATGCTTATAACGATGACGATGGCGATGCTGATGCTGATGATGATGAGGATGATGATGATGCTGCTGCCGCTGATGATGATGATGATGATGATGATGAAGATGATGGTGAGGACGAGGAGGAGGAGGTGAAGGGAAGGATGATGAAGATGACTGAAGATGGGTGATGGTGAGTAGGAGCAGGGCGAGGAGGAGGAGGAGGAGCTTGAGGAGTTCGAGGATTTTTTTGGGGGGAGGGGGGGGGGGTGGCGGTGAGAGGAAACGGAGGAGGAGGACCAGCGTGAGCCCAAGATGTTCAACGATGCTGCAGCCTACCCTGCCGCTCCAATGCCTCTCTCCATACTTCCCTGCAACCCACCCTTTCCACTACACGAGCGTCACCTTGAAAGGCCAGCACCCTACGGGCCTGTCATCCAGGCCAGGGCACCGCTTTGAAAAGGAATCGCCTTGCAGTCTGCTTGTGAGTAATGATATGTGATCGCGGGAAGTTGTGATCATACAGTCCAGCGAGGTGTCCAACAAGATCACCGTTTCGAGAAAGTGCCGCCTCCACCTTTGTAACACTTGAATGGCACTGCGCTTGGGGCCACGAGCGGCGAGGGCGAGGACGACTCAAGCGATAACCCCATGTCGAAACGGGACCGCGCTCCGTCCTTGCAGGTGTTACATCTGCTTCAGGATGCTGTGCATCTAGCACGATCAACAACAGATGCTTCAAACGAACACGTGTCGAACATCAGCCGTCCTCGACCTTTGCACGCAGTGTAAGTTACTACGGCAAACGTATGCCGCGGAGGGCTCCATGTAGAACACGAGTGGGGCCCCATACTTGAAGCTGTTGCACAATGTGCGAGGCGCTGAAGCCAGAGCCTCATTTTGAAACCCACTCCCCACCCCCCTCCATCCTTGAAGCTGTTGCGGGGGGAGGAGAAGGATGACAATGAGGAGTCTGAGGAGAAGGAGGCCAGGCGCAACGATCACCGTCCGATCTGAGCTAGGCCAACGCAAAAGGAGGAGGGGGAGGAGGAGGAGGAGGAGGAGGAGGAGGAGCATGATGAGGAGGAGAAGGAGGAGAAGGGCGGAGGAGAGTTATGAGGAGAATGAGGAGTAGGAGGAGGATGAGGAGGTGGGGCGAGAGGAAGTGTGAGGATGATGACGAGATTGAGGAGGAT
>CAUYUJ010014694.1:72500-110000 GCA_963575745.1 Prorocentrum cordatum
CTTTGAAGCGGGGCTTCCATGGCGCCTCTCAGAGTCTGTAAGGGCCCCCGAGCGACCCTGCAGGCTTCGGGCCTGAGGGGCCCCTTCAGCCCCTCCGCCTCCCCCCGGGGGAGGAGGAAGTTGTTGTGAGGAGGAGGAGGAGGAGGAGGAGGAGGAGGAGGAGGAGGAGGAGGAGGAGGAGGAGGAGGAGGAGGAGGAGGAGGAGGAGGAGGAGGAGGAGGATGAGGAGGAGGAGGAGGAGGAGGAGGAGGAGGATGAGGAGGAGGAGGAGGAGGAGGAGGAGGAGGAGGAGGAGGAGGAGGAGGAGGAGGAGGAGGAGGAGGAGGAGGAGGAGGAGGAGGAGGAGCCGAGACCTCCCCCTCAGGTCCTCGTCCCGCTGTTCGAGGCCGCTGTCAGCAAGCGGCTGAGCGGGAGGCCCCGCCCGCCCCAGTTGTAAGGAGGCGGGGGTCGACGTACGGACGGTGTCAGTGGATCGCGCCGCATCGCCGATGCATCGGAGGTGCGGCTCGATGTGGAGCCCGATCTTCTCCACGCCGACGTCGCCGATGCGTCGGCGATGCGGCGCGATTCTCCGACCCCATCTTCTGGAGCTCGACCTGGGCGGCCTCCAGAGCGAGACGTAGGGAGGCGTCCGAGGCGCATCCCTCGGAGCACCGCCGCCCCCCTGCAATCTGCAGGCCCTCGCCCGGTGGGATGCCGGGCGTGAGTACGGTGCTGCTGCCAGCGGACCGCGTGTGGCCCGAGCTGTTCGGGAAGCCGCTGGGGGAAGGCCGAGGATGGGCCCTCCATCGGCCGTTGGCCCATCCCGCCGTCGTGCCCTGGTCGGGGACGAGAGGCCTCCTCGATGCCCCTTGGGATGCCTCTGGGGAGGCATCTCGTGGCAGCTTCGGGGGCCTCCTTAGGGGCCTCTGGGGGACCTCGCGGGGGGCCCCGTTTGGGTCCGCCAGGGGGCCTCTTGGGGGCTGCCTGGGGTCTCCTGGGGGCCCTGGGCCTCTTGCAGGTCCGCCGGCGGTCGGTGGGTCCGTCGTGGGGTGGAGGCCTCCACATGTCGGTTCGAGCTCGGCCTGCTTGGGCCACCCGACGGGGCCTCGGGCTCCGTTCTGGGGCAGTCCTGGCGCTCCTTTGGCCGTCCTGGACGGTCGAAAGACCCAGTACAGTCGACGCGTGTGATTAAGGATGCGCGGTGAGGACGGAGGGGCCTTGAAGGGCCATGGCCACGTTGTTCGAACGAGGTTGGCCAGCGAACGCCGCGCAGGATGGGCCGAAGGGGAAGGATGCGAGGGGAAGTTGCTCATCCTTCCTGAGCGGGTCGACTGTAAGCGAGCGTTCGGAGAGCACACAAAGCCATGCATTTTTTGGCAGACGTTGGGCGAAATGGCCGGCCCCGAGGGCCTCCGGCACGGCCCAACAGGCCGCCCCCCCCCCCCCCCAGGAGAGGCCCAGGGCGGGCCATTGTGGGGCCATCGCAGGGCACGTCGGCGGCGTGAGCCCGCAACCACGGCCTCGGGAGCAGCAAGACGCGCGCGGGCTCCCAGGAGCGGCAAGGAGCGCCCAAAGATGTTGTGGGAACATGGGGCAGTCTTTGGCCCAAGGGCCCTCGAGGAGTGCTGGCAATACACGTAGGGTTGTGGAAAAGTCGATCAGTGGAGAGGAGGCGTGTTGCGAAATAATTTCCAGATGTCCACGACATGTGCTAAACATGTTTTAAGCATGAAGAAAGCAGGTTTGAAACATGTTCAGAACATTTTTCCGACATTTTGAGCACATCTGTACTTCAACGATCGGATTGGTAGAGTGTCCATTGCCATGGCATCCACAAGCGTAGGGCCCAGCGCGCTCGAGGGGGCGTGAGGACACTCCTACCCGTGCCTCGTGGCGCACGGCAGCGGATCTGGGGAGGAGGCTTATGTCGGGCGTGTCCCCCTACAGGGGGATTTTCGACCAAAATTAAGAAATACAAAGAAAACCCAAAAAGGTAAAAAAGAATTTAAAAAATAGTCCCCAGACAATGCTTGGACTATTTTTTGATTATTTTTGGGGTATTTTTTATTTTTCGTCGAAAATCCCCCTGTAGGGGGACAGGCCCGACTTAAGAGGAGGCGGGGGCAGCAGGGGAGCAGGGCTGGACCCAAGCGCTGTCTTGCCGGACCTCGGCGGCGTTCGGTTTTTCTTCCTGGGAGGGAGGTGCCGGAAGACAGTTTTGGTCTGCGGGGCGAGAACGAACCTCCTCCGCTAAAAGCCAGGCGGGCTACGCACAGCTTTAATCAGGGAGACAAGGCAGAGGAAAGCGGGGCCTCAGGCGGCCGGAGCAGGCGCAGCCCGGGGTGCAGGCGGTGCCGAAGAGCTTGCACAAGAGAAGGTACGCCGCGGACAGGGACCGGGGGCGAAGACCCAGAAGGCGAAGGAGAGCTGTAGGAAGACAGGCAGAGCAAGACGAAGAACCAAACGATCACAACACGGGGAGCAACGTGTAAGTCCAGCCCTTATGCTTGGACGACCCAGATCCGAGTCTCCCCGCCTGTGGGCCCCGGAGGGTGCCGTGCCTGGCCGAGTCCCGCCCCCCGCGGAGGGATCTCTCGCCGCACCCACCCGGGTCGACCCGGCCCCTGAGCACTCTGCGGGCCAGAGCGTGCGAGGTTCGCCGACCGGGAGCGTTCCCTGACGAGAGGCGTACAGTGGAGGCCCATGCCAAGAAACACCCTGCCTGCCTCCAGTGTGCCCTGGGTTTCTTGAGACTTGGTGGTTCTGCTGTGGAGCGGCGTGACGTCCCCACACCAATCGTCGGCGGACGTCTTGGGGTCTCAGGGCTGGGTTTCTTGTGGACGGTTTCTTGTGGTCCGGCCCCTACTGTAAGTAGCAGCGAGGCCAGGATATGAGGGCTGCTGAGGCGCGAAGGGCCGCGAAGGCGAGGGGAGGCCACAGCGATGGCGAAAAGAGGGGGGGGCACCGAGGCGCGCGACACCCGAGGATCTCAAGTAGCCAGGCACTGTGTTACCCAGGCCGCCTGGGCCATGATGACAATGATGTTGCTGATGCCAATGTCGATGTTGATGTTGATGTGGATGTTACTGTTGTTGTTGAACATTATTACTTCGAAAGAATAATTATTGTTGGGACCCCTGGTGCGCGACCCCCCCGCCGCGCCTAGGCCGCAGCCTCATTTTCATCATTTTCGTGAGGAAGTCTCAGGCAAAACGGGTTGGTCCGGATCCGGTTGTGTTGTTACGATCGGTTTTCCCTTGCAAAAAATAAGCTAAAGTGGACATTTCTTGTTCTAACATAACCAAACTTCAAGAATCCCTTGCAAAAAATAAGGTAAAGTGGACATTCGCGCGCGCAAGACGAAATCCTTCCAAAACCTTAGTTTTCGTAGCGATTTTAACATAAAAACATCAAAAAACCAATGGTTTTTCAAACAAAAAATTGTCAACATTTCATCCCGCGCGCTCTTGCGGATTCGTAGGAAACCCAACACTTTTTAAACATTTCTGTCAAACGGGCTTTTGCGAGCAACTTTTTCGAACTTCTGCAACAACGGTTGCGCACCTGCCAGGGCCATCATCCCTGTCAAATAATACCATGCGGGACACATTCGTTTTTTCTTCGCGCGCGCACGCCGTCGTCGTCGGCCGCGGGGCCCTGAATAGTAGCCACGGTCGTCCGCATGCCACGAAGTGAAGTGTCCGAACGTCATAGGGCGGGAAGCTGGGTGTGGGTGGTGGCGAAGAGTCGTTTGGAAATTTGGTAGAGCTTGAACCGGCCCCCCCACAAAGTGGGGGTATTGCCCGCCTCCTATGAAAACCCTGGCACTGGTGAGAACGGTGTGTCCCCACGTGCTAGTAATTGTTGTTGAACATTATTTATTCTAAAGAATAATTATTGTTGGGCCCCCTGGTGCGCGACCCCCCCGCCGCGCCTAGGCCGCAGCTACATTTTCATCATTTTCGTGAGGAAGCCTCAGGTAATACGATGTCATCAAGATCCGGTTGTTTTGTTCCCCCCCGCTGTCCCTTGCAAAAAACACTATAAAATGACATTTCTTGTTCTAATATAATCAAATTTCAAGAATCCCTTGCAAAAAATAAGGTAAAGTGGACATTCGCGCGCGCAAGACGAAATCCTTCCAAAACCTTAGTGTTCGCAGCGATTTTAACATAAAAACATCAAAAAACCTATGGTTTTTCACCAAAAAATTGTGAAAATCTCATCCCGCGCGCTCTTGCGGATTCGTAGGAAACCCAATACTTTTTAAACATTTCTGTCAAACGGGCTTTTGCGAGCAACTTTTTCGAACTTCTGCGACAACGGTTGCGCACCTGCCAGGGCCATCATCCCTGTCAAATAATACCATGCGGGACACATTCGTTTTTTCTTCGCGCGCGCACGCCGTCGTCGTCGGCCGCGGGGCCCTGAATAGTAGCCACGGTCGTCCGCATGCCACGAAGTGAAGTGTCCGAACGTCATAGGGCGGGAAGCTGGGTGTGGGTGGTGGCGAAGAGTCGTTTGGAAATTTGGTAGAGCTTG
Source organism: Prorocentrum cordatum (assembly GCA_963575745.1). Lineage (NCBI taxonomy): Eukaryota > Dinophyceae > Prorocentrales > Prorocentraceae > Prorocentrum > Prorocentrum cordatum. The sequence goes on from CAUYUJ010014694.1 coordinate 77,025, forward strand.
AACCGGCCCCCCCACAAAGTGGGGGTATTGCCCGCCTCCTATGAAAACCCTGGCACTGGTGAGAACGGCGTGTCCCCAGTCTTAAATGATTGTTGTTGTTTGTTGTTGTTGTTGTTGTTGTTGTTGTTGTTGTTGTTGAACATTATTTATTCTAGAGAAAAATTATTGTTGGGGCCCCTGGTGCGCGGCCCCCTCGCCGCGCCTAGGCCGCAGCCACATTTTCATCATTTTCGTGAGGAAGTCTCAGGCAAAACGTGGGTGTCCGGATCCGGTTGTTTTGTTGTCCCCCGTTTTCCCTTGCAAAAAATAAGCTAAAGTGGACATTTCTTGTTCTAACATAACCAAACTTCAAGAATCCCTTGCAAAAAATAAGGTAAAGTGGACATTCGCGCGCGCAAGACGAAATCCTTCCAAAACCTTAGTTTTCGTAGCGATTTTAACATAAAAATATCAAAAAACCCATTTTTTTTTTTTTTTTTTTTTTTTTTTTTTTTTTTTTTTTTTTTTTTTAAAGTGTCAAAATTTCATCCCGCGCGCTCTTGCGGATTCGTAGGAAACCCAACACTTTTTAAACATTTCTGTCAAACGGGCTTTTGCGAGCAACTTTTTCGAACTTCTGCAACAACGGTTGCGCACCTGCCAGGGCCATCATCCCTGTCAAATAATACCATGCGGGACACATTCGTTTTTTCTTCGCGCGCGCACGCCGTCGTCGTCGGCCGCGGGGCCCTGAATAGTAGCCACGGTCGTCCGCATGCCACGAAGTGAAGTGTCCGAACGTCATAGGGCGGGAAGCTGGGTGTGGGTGGTGGCGAAGAGTCGTTTGGAAATTTGGTAGAGCTTGAACCGGCCCCCCCACAAAGTGGGGGTATTGCCCGCCTCCTATGAAAACCCTGGCACTGGTGAGAACGGAGTGTCCCCACGTGCTAGTAATTGTTGTTGTTGTTGTTGAACATTATTTATTCTAAAGAATAATTATTGTTGGGCCCCCTGGTGCGCGCCCCCCCTGCGCCGCCTAGGCCGCAGCTACATTTTCATCATTTTCGTGAGGAAGCCTCAGAAAAGAGGGTGTGTACAGGATCCGGTTGTTTTGTTGTAATCCGCTTTCCCTTGCAAAAAACAATAGAAAATGACATTTCTTGTTCTAATATAATCAAATTTCAAGAATCCCTTGCAAAAAATAAGGTAAAGTGGACATTCGCGCGCGCAAGACGAAATCCTTCCAAAACCTTAGTGTTCGCAGCGATTTTAACATAAAAACATCAAAAAACCAATGGTTTTTCAACAAAACATTGTCAAAATCTCATCCCGCGCGCTCTTGCGGATTCGTAGGAAACCCAACACTTTTTAAACATTTCTGTCAAACGGGCTTTTGCGAGCAACTTTTTCGAACTTCTGCGACAACGGTTGCGCACCTGCCAGGGCCATCATCCCTGTCAAATAATACCATGCGGGACACATTCGTTTTTTCTTCGCGCGCGCACGCCGTCGTCGTCGGCCGCGGGGCCCTGAATAGTAGCCACGGTCGTCCGCATGCCACGAAGTGAAGTGTCCGAACGTCATAGGGCGGGAAGCTGGGTGTGGGTGGTGGCGAAGAGTCGTTTGGAAATTTGGTAGAGCTTGAACCGGCCCCCCCACAAAGTGGGGGTATTGCCCGCCTCCTATGAAAACCCTGGCACTGGTGAGAACGGAGTGTCCCCAGTCTTAAATGATTGTTGTTGTTGTTGTTGTTGTTGTTGTTGTTGTTGTTGTTGTTGAAATCTCATTTCTGAAGAATGATTATTGTTGATCCCCCCCGTCCGATGCACATTGTGTTTTTTCGATTGAAGTGCCCTTCCCCAGGCTCGCACCCTGCTTTTTCCTCAAGGAAAGTCTTGAGGGTCAAACTGTGTCGTTGGCCCCCGGTTTACAACAACAACGGCTCCCGCCTGAGCCTTCCTCACAATTTAGCTAGGACCCCCGCTCCCGCCCCAGACTTCCTCGCGTTTTATTCAGGAATCGCGCTCTCGCTTGGGACTTCCTTAGAATTTATTCTCCCGGCGCTCTGGAGTCGCGCTTTCGCTGGAGACTTCCTTGCAATTTACTGCAGAATAGCGCCCTTGCGTTGGAATTTCTTATAATTTACTGAAGCGCCGCGCTCCCGACCCCCAGGCACCCAGGAGTCGCGCTCACGCTTCGGACTCCCTCACAGATTACATAGGGATCGGGATCTCGCTGCCCTTCGTGGCCCCGTTGCAACCCTTCGTGGCCCCCTCTCTTTGTTTCGTGGCCCCGTTGCAGCCCTTCGTGGCCCCCTCGCTGCCCTTCGTGGCCCCTTTGCAGTCCCTCGTGGCCTCTTCGCTGCCCTTCGTGGCCCCGTTGCAGCCCTTCGTGGCCCCCTTGCTTTGTTTCGTGGCCCCGTTGCAGCCGTTCGTGGCCCCCTCGCTGCCTTTCGTGGCCTCGTCGCAGCCCTTCGTGGCCCCGTTGCAGCCCTTCGTGGCCCCCTCGCTGCCCTTCGTGGCCCCGTTGCATCCCTTCGTGGCCCCTCGCTGCCCTTCATGGCCCCATATATGTATGCCCTTCGTGGCCCCCGCTCGTTCGCGCCCGTGGTGGCCTCATATGCATCTGTCCTACGTGGCCCAGTTGCTACCCTCAGTGGCCCCATCGTTGCCTTCTGTGGCCCCGCATTATCTGCCCTTCGTGGCCCCCGCTCCTTCGCGCTCTTTGTGGTCCCATACGCATTCCCTTTGTGTCCCCGTTGTCCTTCGTGGCCTACTTCGTGTCCTTCCCTGCTGTCGTTCTCTTTCGCTCTCGCTTTCGCTCGTCGTCGTCGTCGCCGCCGTCGTCGTCGTCGCCGTCGTCGTCGACGTCGTCGTTGTCGTCGTCGTCGTCGTCGTCGTGGTCGGTCCCCTGTCCGTCCCTCTTGGGGGTCGGGTCGACGGTCCGCGGCCGCCCCGCCGATCAGCGCTGCCGCTGGCCAGGCCGACGGTCCGCGGCCGCCCCGCCGCTTGCCGGGGCCCGGCCTGCAGGGAAGAACGCTATACCCCCCAAAAGGGTTTCGATCGAAAACGAAGAGGGCAGTTATCGAGGGTTTGGGGAATAGGCGTTATTGGACACTCGAGCAGATAAGGGCGAACAGTCTTAAACTGATTGTTGTTGTTGTTGATGTTGTTGTTGTTGTTGTTGTTGTTGTTGTTGTTGTTGTTGTTGTTGTTGTTGTGGAACTTCCATTTCTGAAGAATAATGATTGTTGATCCCCATCACCGGTGCATGTTGCTTTTCTCAATCAAAGTGTGCCCCTCGACGCTCGCACCCGGTTTTTGGACAAGGAAAGTCTTGGTGCTCAAACTGTGCCCCTGGCCCCCCCGGATTGCAACAACAACGGCTCCCGCCTGAAACTTCTTCACAATTTACTCACGATCGGTGCTCCCGCTTGTGACTTCCTCACCTCAGGATCGGTGCTCCCGCTTGTGATTCACTCGCAATTTAGTCAAGACCCCCGCTCCCATCTGAGATTTCCTCACAATTTACTCAGGAGCGGCGCTCCCGCTTGAGACCTGTTCGCAATTGAATCAAGATTTCCTCGCAATTGAGACCCCCGCTCTCGCCAGACAGCCCGTCACATTTTATTCAGGAATTCCGCTCTCACCTGTGACTCCCATGCGATTTATTTAGAAATCGCGTTTTCGACGCTCAGGAAACACGCTGCGCCAAGGACGCCGTCACAATTTATTTAGGAATCGCGCTCTCGCCATACTCACGCATCCCGCTTGAATGTCCCACCCGCCCGACCCGCCCGTCAGGGGATCGCCCGCCCGTCGTGGGCTCCCGCCTGAGATTTCCTTCAGGAACGGCGCTTTCGCCTAGGACTTCATCGAACGTTCACGCTCTTACCTTCCTGCTCCTCCTCCCTCCCTCTCCTCCCTCCTCTCTCCTCTCCTCCCTTCTATCTCCCTCCTCTCTTCCCTCATCCTTATGCCTCTCTGCCCTATCCCCTCTCCCTCCTCTCCCTCCTCCCTTCTCCCTCCCCTCTCCTGCCTCCTCCTTTTTTTTCTTTATTTTTTCTTTCTCTCTCTCTCTCTCTCTCCCTCTCTCCCTCTCTCTCCCCTCTCTCTCTCTTTCTCTACCTCTCTTATCTGTCTGTCTCTCTCTCTCTCTCTCTCTCTCTCTGCCTCTACTCAACCGCCCCCATCTTGGCTCCTTCTCTCCTGGCGTTTTCCCTCTTCCTTCGTCCCTCCCCCTCCGTTCCTCCCACTCTCCCTCGTTCTCCCCCTCCTTTTTATCATGGCCCACACCAATTCCAATGGTGGGTGGGCACATGTACGCACACGGAGGATTGTCTGCCCGTTCAGGTTTGCCCGCCTGTCTAAGCCCGCCGCCCCCCGCACAGAGAACGAATCCCCCCAATGGTGGTGTGATCGAAGACAAACAGGGCGGGTATCGAGGGTATGGGGAACTCGTTTATAATGACACACGGGCAAGTAAGAGCGAACAGTCTTATAATGATTGTTGTTGTTGTGGTTGTCGAACCCCACGCGGTGCCCATTGTGTTTTTTCAAATAAAGTGCTCCTCCCAGGGCTGGCACCGTATTTTTTAGAAGGGGAAATCTTGGGGTTAAAACTGTACCCCTTGCCTTCCGGTTGCATCAACAGCATCGCCCGCCTGATGCCTCTTCACACTGTGTTCCAACATCGCGCTCTCGCGCGGGACGTCCTCACAAATGTTGGACGCTTCGCGTGACCCCACCAGCCCATCCATAGTCGATGCCCAGAGGAATTGCCTCGACCGGGAAAGTGGGCAGTACACACAGGAAGGGTCCCTCAGTGGAGGCCCCTTGGAGCGTCTTGGGGGCCTCTTTGGCGGTCCCGGACGCCTCTTAGAGCGTCTGGGGTGCCTCGAAGAGTATTTTGGGGCCTCTTAGGGGTCTTTCGGGAGCCTCTTGGAGGCCTCTTGGGCGCCTGTTGGGGCCTCCTGGGGCCTCCTGGGCGCCTCTTGGGCCCTCTTGGAGCGCTCTTCGGAGCCTTGGTGCCGCTCTTGGAGCCCTCCTGGGCCATCTTGGAGCCATCTTGAGGCTTCGGATGGCCATCGGAAGCGAAAAGGCGACCTAAGCTTTTGGACGGATTTGGGCCTCTTCGGGGCCTCCTGGGGGAGTTCTTTGGCCACTTGGAGCCGTCATGGAGCGGTCTTGGGGCCTCTTGGAGCATCGTGGGAGCCATCTTGAGGCATCTTGGGATACCTTGAGCCATCTTGGAAGTCATCTTGGGTTCGCCCAGGCGCTCTTGGAGTCATCTTAAGCAGTGCCCCCCCCCAGGAGGCCCAAATGGTCAAGACTTTAGTACAATCAATGATTTTGCCATTCTTGCCGAGGCCTCTTGGAGCGTCTTGGGTGCCTCTGGGGGGCCTCTTGGGGCCTCTTGGGAGTCTCTTGTGGGCCTCTTGGGGGCATCCTGGGGGGCCTCTTCGGGGCTTCTTGGGGCCTCCTGGCCACCTTTTGGGGCCCTCTTGGGGCACCCTTGGGAGCCTTGGGAGCGCTCGTGGGGCCATCTCGGAGGAGATCGATCAAACAAGGGGGGGTCTTAAGTTGCGCCGCCCACCCAAAAGGCCAAAATGGGGCCAAAACCTTGGTACAACCAATGATTTTGGCTACCCGCCCTCCCAACATATACGTAGCACCCGATTTTGGCCCGAGCCTCAGCATTTTAGGCAGTCGTCTGTGGATGGGCAGCTACTGGGGGCCAATCCGCCGCCGCCGCCGCCTCCGCCGCCTCCGCCGCCGCCGCCGCCGCCGCCGCTGCCCGCCGCCGCCGCCGCGCCGACCCCACTGCCAACTCGCCGCCGCCGCAGCCGCTGCCGCCGCAGCCGCTGCCGCCACCGGCCACTCGACAAGCAGACGCTCTCATGCATACGCACAGACTGCACGATCGGGCGACAATGCAGCGAACGATGGTATGGAGATGCGCAGCCTGGTCTGCGACTCAACTACCACAATAAGGACCGCGACATGTTCTCCATTGGCATCCGAGCCTCCACACCGACCAGAGTGGGCAGCGTCATCATGGAGGACAGTGGAAAAGATGGGACGATGATATCCGTGAGTTTCTCCGTCCTTTCCACGCCGCAGACAAGCAGCCCTAGATAATACACAGCACGTGGCTGCAATCGACTACAAGACATGAACGGGAACGGGTGGACACATATTTCGTCACCTGTACGGCCTTTGGCACCCCAACGACACCATCATATCGAGTAGGTCATCGATGCTCTTGGATTTTCCTGCGACGTTATGGCCTTACACGCTCCGCCCTTAAAGGGCGAATGCCCGCATGAGCGTTCCGTTCCTATCCTCTCCGTTCCCCAAGGTTCTCGTGCTGGTCCTTGGGATCTTCGGGTGCACCAGGGCCTTCTGTTGCGCTCCTGGGCCCCCGAGGCTCAGCATCGCTAGATTTTCGTGCGCTGCGTACCCATCGGTCGTTGAAAGTAGATGTTTTAGGATCCCCAAATTCCAACCTCGAGTGGCTTCACTTCAATGATCGAGTGGCTTCACCTTTCCCGTTCTCCCAAGGGGGCGGGCGGAACCCAATCTACTTTCAACTCCTGCCTACTTCATGTTTATACCTCCTTCCTCCGACCGATGGGTACCCTCGCATCCTTACCCCTCGGCCCATCCTCGGCCGCTTTTGCTGGCCGCTCTGCACTCGCAGAGTGTCGACGTGGCCTTCCAAGGCCCCTGCATCCTCATCGTGCGTCCGGATTGTTCGGGTCGACCGTGCACGTTTCTTCGCCCCCCCTCTAGTCATCGCCCCCGTCCATGAAGCGGCGCCCAAGATCTGCTCCCGCCTCCCCTGGGAGAGCTGCGGCCCCGCTGCCCGACCTCTTCCCTCCGCACGGGTGGGGGGCAGCTGCCGCCTCCATCGGGCCTCGCGGCGCCCCCTCCTCCGCCTCCAGGGGGCAGGGTCTGGTGAGGAGGAGGAGGAGGAGGAGGAGGAGGAGGAGGAGGAGGAGGAGGAGGAGGAGGAGGAGGGAGCCCTGGCCCGCTGGGGCCGGGGACGGGCCTGGCGCTGCCGAGAGGCCCGCCCTGCCCTGCCCCTGGGGAGACGGCCATCGCACCCGCGACCTCTGCGGGTGCGTGCGGTGCGCAGGCCCAGAGCACTCGACTCCCCGCCGTCCGGCCGCGCTCTCCGCTTCCCTGCCTCGGGGGCAGCTTCAGTCGCCGGTTTTCGGGCGTCGTCGTCGGTTCTCGGCGGCATCCCCCTCCCCCTCCTCCTCCTCCTCCTCCTCCTCCTCCTCCTCTCCTCCTCCTCCTCCTCCTCTCTCCTCCTCCTCCTCCTCCTCCTCCTCCTCCTCCTCCTCTCCCCTCTCTCCTCCTCCTCCTCCTCCTCTCCTCTCCCCTCCCCTCCTCCTCCTCGTCCCCCTCCTCTCCTCCTCTCCTCCTCCCCCTCCTCCTCCCCTCCTCCTCCTCCTCCTCCTCCTCCTCCTCCTCCTCCTCCTCCTCCTCCTCGGGATGTTCTCCAGCAGCCGTGCCCCGCCGCTGCCGTCCTGGGGGTGCCCAGATCGTTCCCAACGGCCGCCGGAGGCCCTGAGCCACGGCCCGAGGACCTTTGGGGACGGGGCTAGGCCCAGGAGCAGCATCGACACCCACTCGCCCACTCGTCCCCGGTCGGAGCCTGAGGTGGCCCAGGAGCGTGCGAGTTCGCTATCGAGGGTCCAATCGCCAACCTGTCGGCCGCGTGTCGACGATTCCAAGTCAATGTCCCCCCCCGCTGAGCCAGTCCCCCGTATCGTTCCCACTCGCTGCCCCGTCTCCCCCGCCCGCGCGCGACAGGTGAGCCCCTGGCGCCAGAGCCACGTGGACGGCCGAGGCACCAGCGAGGATGTAGCGGCTAGCGTGGCGAGGCCACCAGCACAACGACCCTTCGTGAAGCAGGTGCGCAAAGAATGGAGGGGGCAGGATGAAGTTTCCGAGAAGACATGGGGTCAAGGGCGGGACAACAGGGTGCAGACGACGAGGCCGGCAAGGTGGATGTGATTTCGAGGCAGAGGGCAGCCCTAAGCAGGGTGGGCAGTGGGAGGGAACAGTTGGAGCCCAGAGCCCAGAGGGGGTTTGGCGGCCGAGGGTGATTGCAGGTCTCGCTGCCTGCAGCAGTCTCGAGTTCCTCCGTCTGGCGCAGTCCTCAGCACGACTCGTCGTCAGGCGCTGGCGGTGGCAGCCAGTCTGGCAATCCATCGCCCTCGCCGTATCCCCTTTGGTCTCTGGTGCTGGGGCAGGGAGAATCGACCCCAGCGCAGACCCACTGCAGGCGGGTGTGCCCCATCGCGCGCTGCTGGACTAGAACATGCTGCCGGCCTGTTTGCATCTCCGCCCGCCATGCCGCCCAGCACGCTGACTATGGGGCGCAATGGGTCCGCGGAGCCATAGATGGTGAGTGCATGAAAAAGGCCGCTCCGTGCGCCGTTTGCCCCCGTGCCATCTCGCCAGCATCGCAGATTGGCCGGCTGGGGGCCCTTGGGTAGTCCAGGCGACTCGCAGGGTGTTCTCAGTTGCCCTCTCTCTTTCACCTTCTTCCCTCGGCCCCATTCTTCACTGTGCACTCATCCTTCGGCCCTCTTTTCTTCCCTTGGCTCTCTGTCCCCCCCGAGGATGAGAAGACAAGACGGGGCACCGAAGAAGCCCCCTGCCCGTTGGCCGTGACCGCTCGGTCCTGAACATCAGGCACGACGCTGGAATACGGAGGGTTTCGGGTTCGGAAGGGGCTCGCTGTTCCTTAGGTCCTTCCATGATTGTTCCCCTTCTGGTCCTCGTGCGCCCAGGCGTTTTTGGGACCCAAATGGGACCTCGTTACTAATTCTGCGTGTGTGACCTGCGGCAGTAGCTTGGCTATACTCAGGCCTCCCTTGAACTAACCCTCGGCACTGATCCTGACTTCCATGATCGCGCCTGCTCTGCCCATCCGGTTAGCCATAGACAATCCCGCAGCCAAGATTGCCATGCCCCGTTGGTGTCGTGCTCGTGGATCATGATGCCATCGGCGGGAATAATCGTCGAGGCTTGGTCGAGTGATCGTCGAGGATGGGCTTCCTCTTACTGTCCCCCGTCTGGACCCATCGATTCACGACTGCCGTGCGGGACTCGGGTAAGGGATACACACGACGGATTCCCGCATCGGTGTTTTCTGGGCCCATGCCGCCCAAATGGGGTCGAAGTAAACAGGTTTCGTAGCAAATCATGTGAGCATAGTGTGTCCTCGCAATTCCGTTTTCAGAGCGCTTGAGGTTGCGCTATAGGTTGGTAATCTCTGACAAAGTGCCGATGTAGCCTCGATTCGCGTCGACTAGCGCCGGTTCGAAAGAGCCAACAAGATGGTATGGCAGGCTCCCATGAGTTGCCGCAGAAGATGGGGTCGGTGGATCGCGCTGCATCGCCGATGCACGGGCGATGCGGCTTGATGTGGCTCCCGATCTTCTTCACGCCGACGTCGCCGATGCATCGCCGAGGCATTGGCGAGGCATCGGCGACGCGGCACGATCCTCCGACCCCATCTGCTCTGACCCCGTTCGGTGGGCCTCCGCCGGGGGGCTGCTGTGCGCTCGTCGCTGTGCCCCGCCCCCACCCCCCTCTGGTGGATCTCGGGCGAGGCTAGGACTGGGATAAAATCGTTCCAGAGCGTTCCGGAACGATCTCAGAGCTTTCCGGAACGCTCCGAAAAAGGCCACGGCGCCCGATACATCCTCCAGAACTGCCAGATCTCAGAGATCTCCGTTTCGTGCCTGTCGGTCTTTGTCCCTGTCTTTCAGTATCGTTTTTAACCGATCCCTACCCCATCCCCATCCCCATCCCGATCCCCCCCATCCTGCCACCCCATTGGGTATATGCCCCTCGAAGCTCGAAGGGAACAGCCTATATCCCCATCCAGGGGGTAGATCGGCCAGTGGGCCACGCCCGTGGGGATCTTTAGGGATCGGTTAAACGATGCTGCGCGGAACGAGGCGGAGGAGGAGGAGGAGGAGGAGGAGGAGGAGGAGGGGAGGAGGGGAGGAGGAGGAGGAGAGGAGGAGGGGAGGAGGAGAGGAGGAGGCAGGAGGAGGAGCAGAGCAGGAGCAGGAGCAGGAGCAGGAGCAGGAGGAGGAGGGGAGGAGGAGGAGGAGGCGGAGGGAGGAGGAGGAGGAGGAGGGAGGAGGAGGAGGAGGAGGAGGCGGAGAGGAGGAGGAGGGGGAGGAGGAGGAGGAGGAGGAGGAGGAGGAGGAGAGGAGGAGGGAGGAGGAGGAGGAGGAGGAGGAGGAGGGGAGGAGGGGGAGGAGGAGGAGGAGGAGGAGGAGGAGGAGGAGGAGGAGGAGGAGGGAGGAGGAGAGGAGCAGGAGGAGCAGGAGGAGCAGGAGGAAAGGTAGGAGGGAGGAGGAGGAGGAGGAGGAGGAGGAGGAGGAGGAAGTGAGGGAGGAGGAGGGAGGAGGAGGAGGAGGAGGAGGACGGAGGAGGAGGCGAGGAGGAGGAGGAGGAGGAGGAAGGAGGAGGAGGAGGAGAGGAGGCGGAGGAGGAGGGAGGAGGGAGGAGGGGGAGAGGGAGGAGGAGGAGGAGGAGGAGGAGGAGGAGGAGGAGGAGGAGGAGCAGCTCTTCTGGGCGCAGGCGGCCTGGCCCCGCTCCAGCCTTCCGGCTCCAGAAGGAGGCCGTCCTCACACGGCCGCGCAGGCCGCTCGCGGGGGGGGGCCCTCGCGGCGCCCCTCGCGGAAGGGCGGCCTCCCGAGGGCGCGGCCCTTTGCGGGGGGCACCGGCTGGGCCGCCGCGGCGATGGCGGACCTCCAGGCGGGCCGCGCGGCGAGCGCCCCCCCGCGAGCGGCGGGCACATTTTGTCGGAGCGGGCGATCCTTTTCGCGCGGCTTTTCGGGCCCCAGGGCCCACACAGGTGGAGATCCGGCTCGAGCAAGGGCCGCAGACAGAGGGGGTCTGGGGCTTCGGTCGTCGTGCTTCTTCGCGACGTGTATTTTTTTTCGCAGCGTCGGCTCTCTGGGTCCGTTTCCGCGGCCTCGCGGTGTGGATTCCGGGGCGCGACCCCGCGGACTCGGGGTCGCACGGGTACGTTCCGCGCGGGGCATCCGCGAGAAGATGTTTTGTATTCGCGGGGGCGCGGCCCAGGGGCCCCGGCCCCCGGCCTGCGAGGCCGCGGATACGGGCCTGTATTTTTCCTACGACTCCCTTTGAGCAGGGTCCACTCGGGCGTTTTCGGAACAGTTTCGGGGCGTTTTCGGCAGAGGTTTCAGACGCTTTCGTGGGTTCCTGGAGGTTTGCCGGCCTCGTGATGAGAAGGTCCGAATTGTGACCCGAGTATCGAGGTTGGTTCCACTTCGATCCGATCGATGCGATTCGGTATCGAACCCGCCTGGGTCGTTCCGATGCGATTCCGATATTTTGGCGATCCCGTTGGGCCCGACCCGATCCGACGCGCATTCTGATTCGATCCGGTTTCCCGCATTCGATGCCGACTGATCCTGTTCAGGGGCTTCTCGGCCCCTCAGAGGAGAAGCAGAGACCACCGCACCTCGGGGTGGCGGTCGATGAGCCTGTCCTGCCTCCTCGGGCGCTCCATTTCTTCCCTGACTGCCAGGGGCTGCAAGAGTTGAGAAGGCGACAACCCACCCCCACCCCCAGTCCCGACGCCCACCCCCGAGCCTGCGATTCAAGGGGTCCGGACCGGGGGTCGGGGTGGGCTTTCTCCATCCCTGGACCCCGAAAAACCACCCCCACCACCAGTCCCGACCCCCCCGGGATCGCGGGTTCGGAAATGGGGTCGGGACTGGGGGTGGGGGTGGGTTGTCGCCTTCTCAAGAGTGCCACCCATGAGGCAGCTGCTGTCGACGATCGAGGGTCGAGGCTGCAGGCCCTCGATCGGTCGGGGTGGGGGTGGGTTCTCGCCTTCTCAAGGGTGCCACCCGTGAGGCAGCTGCTGTCGACGGTCGAGGGTCGAGGCTGCAGGCCCTCGGGCGGTCGTGCGGGCGGCGTGGGGCACCCTCGGGGCGTGCCCCGGGGGAGCTCCTGCGGGGCTCCCGGGGGCCGGGAACCTACAGTGCCGTTTTTTGATACATGCTCCGCGTGCGGATCATGCATGAAACATGCAGGGATTCAGTATTGAAAACAACGATGAGTTCATGCATACATGTATTCATAAGTTAATCATGTATCAAACATCCGATCTTTTCAAAAACCCTATGTATTAGAAACTGTCCTGTAGGCTGAAATCGGGCCTGTCCCCCTGCAAGGGGATTTTCGACGAAAAACAAAAAGTACCCCAAAAGTAGCCAAAAAATAGTTTAAAAATAGTCTGGGGACCATTTTTTGGGTATTTTTCGACCTTTTTGGGGTATTTTTGGGGTATTTTTTATCTTTCGTCGAAAGTCCCCGTGAAGGGGGACACGCCCGACATAAACCTAGGCCTCCCAGATGGGGTCGGAGTGGACGGGGTCGGAGGATCGCGTGCCTCGGCGATGCGGCTCGATGTGGGGCCCGATGTTCTCCGCGCCAGCGTCGCCGATGCATCGCGCCGATGCATCGGCGATGCGTCTTGGTCCTCCGGACCCATCTGCTCCGACCCCATTCCGGGGGCCTTTAGGGAAGGGCTGCACCACGTCTGGAGGTGGATGTGCTCACGCGGTGTTGATGCAGCAGAAAAGCTGCTCACGGTTCGGGTGCGCAGCGCAGCCCTCGGGGCGCTGGCCTGCCGTCCGTCTGCCGGGGTGTTCGTGTGCGCTTCTCTATGGGTGCCCCGTCCCCTCCCGAGTCGCCGCTGGGACTCGGGGGTCGCCGACTGAGCGACGCTGGAAAGCGGGGTCGACTGCGCCGACATTCGCGTATAAGCTTTCCACGTAAGGCCGCGCGTAAGCGCCCTCTTCTTCACGATGTGTGCCACGCTCTTGGCGCTTGGTAAGCCGCCGCGTAAGGTCGCTCTGTCATCTCGTGACGCTTTCTTTTTTCGCCGCCCACTTTAAAGCGTTCTAGAAAAGCTTCGTCTTCCTGGGGAAAAGATGACATGTCTTCCTGGACGCGTCTCTGACACTGGCCTCTCTTGGTGGCTTTGCTGTTTACCAAGGATTTTACGGCATGACGAATTTGTTTGGTGTCGGCCCCGCATGCGTGTGGTTCCACGTGTGCTGCGCGCTCCGTCGCCACCAACGTATGCTGTCACAGCTCCCGCGTTCGACGACGCTCATTTTCTTTTCGGGTCGCGCCTTGGTGGTGCTGCCGCGCGCTGTAGGCGTATCGCTCCACTTATTATTCATGCGTGTGCATCTTGCGTCGCCGCTGTGTAGGTTAGTACCCAACCCGTCAGTTTCGCCAGGCTATAGGCCCCCAGCGCTACCCCACCAATCGGCTGCCCTGGCAGCCTTGCAGTTATTTGTTGCACTGTCTAGCACCAATTAGCACCAGACTGCTGGCGCTTCAACTTATTCGAGTCTAACTTCTGTTCCTCGTTTTGTTGACCGCTGCACGTTGTTACCTAACAGCGAAGACTGATAGGTTTCTAGTGGTGTCAAAAGAGAGCATCTGATGACTCAGAAGGGAGGTCTGGGCGGCATCTGGACAGCGAGGGCCGGGCTCAGGGCCGGGCTCGTTTTAAGCAAACAGTCACACACTTCGTGCTCTTCGACCTCCCAGAACTCCATTCCCGGGCCACATTTTGAATGCCCGGAGCCAACTGTAGGCCACTTCGTGCTCTTCGACTCCCCATAACTCCATTCCCGGGCCACATTTTGGATGCCCAGAGCCAACTGTAAGCCACTTCGTGCTCTTCGAGTTCCCAGAACTCCATTCCCGGGCCACATTTTGAATGCCCGGAGCCAACTGTAGGCCACTTCGTGCTCTTCGAGTTCCCAAAACTCCATTCCTCGGGCAACATTTTGAATGCCTGGAGCCAACTGTAGGCTACTTCGTGGTCTTCGAGTTCCCAGAACTCCATTCCTGGGCCACATTTTGAATGCCCGGAGCCAACTGTAGGCCACTTCGTGCTCTTCGAGTTCCCAAAACTCCATTCCTGGGCATGATTTTGAATGCCCGGAGCCAACTGTAGGCCACTTCGTGGTCTTCGAGTTCCCAGAACTCCATTCCTGGGCATGATTTTGAATGCCCGGAGCCAACTGTAGGCCACTTCGTGTTCTTCGAGTTCCCAGAACTCCATTCCCGGGCCACATTTTGAATGCTGAGGCAGGCTGAGGCTGAGGCTGAGGCTGAGGCTGAGGCAGGCTGAGGCTGAGGCAGGCTGAGGCTGAGGCCGAGGCTGAAGGCAGACTGAGGCTCAGGCTGAAGCAGGCTGAGGCTGAGGCTGAGGCTGAAGCAGGCTGGCTGAGGCAGGCTGAGGCTGAGGAGGCTGATGCAGGCTGAGGCTGAGGCAGGCTGAGGCTGAGGCTGAGGCTGCAGGCTGAGGCTGAGGCTGAGGCAGGCTGAGGCTGAGGCTGAGGCAGGCTGATGCTGAGGCAGGCTGAGGCTGAGGCTGAGGCTGATGCAGGCTGAGGCTGAGGCAGGCTGAGGCTGAGGCCGAGGCTGAAGGCAGACTGAGGCTGAGGCTGAAGCAGGCTGAGGCTGAGGCTGAGGCAGGCTGAGGCTGAGGCAGGCTGAGGCTGAGGCTGAGGGCTGAGGCTGAGGCAGGCTGAGGCTGAGGCTGAGGCTGATGCAGGCTGAGGCTGAGGCAGGCTGAGGCTGAGGCCGAGGCTGAAGGCAGACTGAGGCTGAGGCTGAAGCAGGCTGAGGCTGAGGCTGAGGCAGGCTGAGGCTGAGGCTGAGGCAGGCTGATGCTGAGGCAGGCTGAGGCTGAGGCTGAGGCTGATGCAGGCTGAGGCTGAGGCAGGCTGAGGCTGAGGCCGAGGCTGAAGGCAGACTGAGGCTGAGGCTGAAGCAGGCTGAGGCTGAGGCTGAGGCAGGCTGAGGCTGAGGCTGAGGCAGACTGAGGCTGAGGCTGTGACTGCGACTGCCGTTGCCACTGCGACTTTCATCGCGAATGCGACTGCGACTACCTGAACAGCAGAATTCTACAACTGGATTCTCATGTGAATCTTAAGGGGAATGCTTCCAGATATGCTCCTACACATCGCTGTTAGGTTGCATGCCGGGATATTTTTTATATGCCTCGCTTTTTCATTTCACCACCTTTCTGCACTGTAGTGGTGGACGCATCCTTCACTGCCCGCTCCGACTAACTTCGTCCGCAATTAGCATTTACATCTGCCGACCGCGCCTGCGGCTTCTCTACGCCGCCGACTTTTCAAACAAGTGTGTGTATGTATGTATGTTTTTGTTGTTTTCTTTTCTCTCTCTCTCTCTCTCGCTCTCTCTCTCTCTCTCTGGCTGTCTTCCTCTTTTTTGGGGGGGGACAGCGGCTCAGGGGGACTGGCCCAGGGGGGGGGGGGAAACCACAGCCCCCGATCGCCCAGTCATCGCCGATAGGGGGCCTGGTAGCCCACCCCGCACGGGAGCGTCTGGTTTCGCTGTCGTGGGCCTGTCGCCGATCCATCGACGATGTACCGCCGATTCGAGCCCGACGTTCCCCCTACCTATGGGGGCTGCTGGGCCAGTCCCTCTGCGTGCCTATCCATTGGTCTTTTCTGTTTGTCGGTGCCTTTTTTTGAATCCCCTGGCTATACAACGGACGTGGCCGCTTGGGGGCGAGGAGGGAAAGGGGGCTGGTAACGTGGCGATTCGCATTCACAGACGGCGCTGGCTCGAATCGTGACGTGACCAGGGTGGGGGGGAGGGGGGGCGGGGCCGGTGCCGGTGACTGGAGTTATGGCGAATCAGATCAGCATTGGCCCCAAATTACATTGTATTTTGGAGTCGTTTACTTGTTTTTTTTTCTGCGTGAGAGGGGGAACAACAAGTCTGTCTCTGTTTTTGTCTCTGTCTCTGTCTGTCTGTGTGTGTGTCTGTCTGTCTGTCTATCTGTCTGTCTGTCTGTCTGTCTGTCTGTTTGTCTGTCTATCTTTCCAGCTGTCTGTCGGTCTGTCTTTCCAATTGTCTGTTTGTCTTTCCAACCGTCGGTCTGTCTCTCTTATTTCTTTATTTGTTTTCTCTGTCTCTCTCTCTCTCTCTCCATCTTTCTCCTCCTCCATCTCCAGGATCCATCTTGATCCGATCGATCGATTCCGGCCTTTACGTGTTCTTGACAGCACTGGGGCCGTTTTTCTTCTTTCCGTGTTCCACTTTTCGCTCCCGATTCGACCGACACGTGTTGAATACAGCACCTCATAACGTGGGCGTCAGGCAGGCGGCACTCTACAAGCGTGTTGAACACGCAATGAAAACAGGAAAAGCACGGGCAGGCGGGCCGCCAGCCGATCCTGGACCTGAGCACGTGACAATCGCGGCGCCCAAAACGTCGATATCCAAAGCGGAAAGCGGATGTAATCATCGACGTTCGTCCTCAAAACGAGTAACACCCCCCCCCGTTTCCAAGAACATCTACGTTCTGGCCAGTCCGATCCGAGTCAGTTCTGATGTTCCGACGATCCGTTCCGCCCGATGCTCGCATGGTGCTGCTGTGCACCTCGGCGCAGGTGAGCCGAGGCGGTTTCGGCTCCGTGCCGATGCGGCCATTTCCTGCGCGCACTTGGAGTCGATCCGCTCTCCCGAGTCGATGCAGACGGATCCTGCTGAGGGCCTCGGCTCCGCAGCGGAAAAATAGAGAGACCACACGCAAACAGAGAACCCGCCACTGGGCGGCTGGGGCCCACCTCTGGGCGGTGGCACGCCAGAGGCTCGTGCGGCACCGGGCTCCGCGGGCGACCCGTGTGCACCGCACCGCGCTGGCGTCTCCCGAGGCCGTCGCCGGTCCTCGACCCGGGAAGCTGCTGCCCTCCCCCTCCTCCTCCTCCCCCTCCTCCCCCTCCCCCTCCTCCTCCTCCTCCTCCTCCTCCTCCTCCTCCTCCTCCTCCTCCTCCTCCTTCCTGCCCCCCGGGCCGCGAAGCCAGGCACCGTGCCGCGCGGGAGCGGTGCCCGGAGAGGAGCTGAGCACGGTGCGGCAGGGCGCCTGGGCGCCCTTCTCGCACGGGTGAGATCCTCGGGCGCGCCGCCGCCCGGGGGTGGCGCCCGACTCCTTCCAGAGGTTCGGCGGCGAGCGCGGGGGGGAAGTGAGAGGGAGAAGGCCCTCTCAGTAGGCGGCGGGACTCCTCAGAAGCCCCCGCGCCCTCTGAGAAGTTCTTGCCTCCGTCTTCGGGGAAGGCCTCTGGGAAGCTTCTCGGAAGGCCGGGGGACTTCCGAGCCTTCTGAGAAGGCCTGCCCCTTCTCACTTCCCCCCCTCGCTCGCCGCCGAGAGCTGGCCTCCCTTGCCGCCGGCCTCGGGCTCGGCGGGAGCGCCTCTCGGTGGCGCGACTCCTGCGCGCCGCGCCGCGCCGCGCCGCCGCCCGATCGCCGACTCCCGGGAAAGGCTCGGAAGATATGGGAAGTGTGGGGGGGACGAGAGCTCGGAACATATAGGAAATCATATGGGGAATCCTGGGATACGCGTCTAGTGATTTGTGCGTCCCGGGGCCCCTTTAGTGACGCCCGACTCACTCCGGAGACGGCCTCCCTTGCCGTCGGCCTCGGGCTCGGCGGGAGCGCCTCTCTTGGCGGCGCGACTCTTGCGCGCCGCGCCGCGCCGCCCTTCCGCCCGCGGGGCAGCCGGGCCCCGCGCGCGATGCGCGCGGAGGCGGAGGGCGGAGTCGAGATGGAGGTGCAGGCCTTCCAGGCGGCCCGGCTTTTGCTGGAGATTTTCCTCCTCCTCCTCCTCCTCCTCTTCCTCCCTCCTCCTCTTCCTCCCTCCTCCTTCTCCTCCTCCTCCTCCATGCGCTGGGGGGGAAACGGAGTCGAGATGGAGGTGCAGGCTTTCCAGGCGGCCCCTCTTTCGGAGGCCTAGAGGTTGACACCAACACCAATATCGGCGATGTGCTTCCACTGAGGGGAGATGATCACGACCTCGGTGATGGTGGTAAGATTCGGTCTTCCAGGGTGGCCGAAAGATCGCTACTAACACCAAAATCTAGGATCACCTCCCTCTGGTGGAGACAACCCTCGGTGTTAGTGTTGGTGCCCATTTCTGAGCCTCCGAACTTTTGCTGGAGGTTGCCTCCCATCGGCACGAACGCGCCATGGGGGAAGCGGGTCCTCAGGGAAATGGGTCCTGAGGTTCTTCGCCGTTTTCGGGCTCTCGGGGCCCTCAACGGGCCCCAGGACTGTCGGAAAACGTCTCAAGATGAAGATCTCGTCCTGGGGGAAGGCCCCAGTGAGATCGATAGTTTGATCGATAGTGAGATCGATAGTGAGATCGGTAGTGAGATCCATAGTGAGATCGACAGTGAGATTGATAGTGGGGTGTCTTGGGCGCCTATGGGGCCGGGCCGTCTTGGGGCCCTCTTGGGCCGTCTTGGGGCCGTTTTGGGGCCGTCGAGACATCCCCGCAATCTGGGCGCGAACGGATGAATGAGATCCCCCCTGGCGGCCCCCTCTTGGGTGTGCTGAAACCAGCGCATCGCCCGAGACATCCTCAGATTATGTTCCGCCACCATCATCATCATCATCATCATCATCATCATCATCATCATCATCATCAGCATCGTTATCATCATCATATTCATCATCACAATCATCATCATGACCATCTTCATCTTCATCACCATCACCATCACCATAACCATCTTCACCACCACCACTACCACCAACATCATCACCATCATTATCATTATCGTCATCATCAGCATTTGCTCCATCATCATTGCCATCATTCGCATAATCATCAGTAGCATCACCATCATCATCGTCATCATTCTTAGAAGTATTATTATCTTTATCATGATCATTATAATCATCATTGCCATCATCATCCTCACCGTCATCATCACCACAGTCATCCCTCTTATCATCATCCACATCATCATCATCATCATCATCATCATCATCATCATCATCATCATCATTATCACCATCACCATCACCATCACCATCAGCATCTTAATCATTATCGTCATCAAGACCATCGCACCATCATCATCACCATCATCGTCACAATCTACCATCATGGACATCATCATCACTATCATCGTCAGCATCATTATCAACATCATCGCCAATCATCATCACTTGGATAATCACCTTCATATCATCATCATCATCGTCATCATCATCATCATCACTATCATCATCACCACCACCACCATCATCATCATCATCATCATCATCATCATCACCATCATCATCATCATCATCATCATCATCATCATCATCATCATCATCATCATTGTCATCATCATCAGAACCAGAGTCGTGACCCTGAGCGTGTCCCTGAGTTTCAGTAACTCTGAGCGAGGAAGAGGAGGAAGAGGAGGAGGAAGAGGAGGAGGAGGAGGAGGAGGAGGAGGGGGAGGAGGAGTAGGAGGAGGAGGTCTGAGTGAGTTAGTGAGTGAGTAAGTGAGTCTGTGCGTGAGTGAGTGAGTGGGTGGGGTGGGTGGGTGGGTGAGTGAGTGAGTGAGTGAGTGAGTGAAGAGTCGCGGCGGTCGGAATAATCTCAAGAACTCCATCTTTTGGATATGGGAAATTATTTTCAACCATTGGTGGGACCCCGGTCCGTCAACAAGCGCGTCGAAAGGATAATTCGGTTCCTCTATTGGGGGATTCTCTAAAGACCATCTCGGTTACGGAAAGAGTGGTGACGAAGACCGACAGCAGTTTCTGTGTATTTTTCTGGATCTCCCAGATGGGGTCCGAGTAGGTGGGGTCGGAGGATCGTGCCGCATCGCCGATGCATCGCCGATGTGGCTTGATGTGGATCCCGATGTTCTATACGCTGACGTCGCCGATGCATCGCCGATGCATCGCCGATGCATCGCCGACGTTGGTGATGCGGTGCGATTCTATGACCCCATCTACTCGTTGGGAGTACTCTCAGTTTGGACCAGGTTGGCTGTCGGTGTCGCCGCGAACGTTGTCCACTTGAGAAGAACAGCCGCCTGCCCAGCAAGGGCCGCTGTCGGTTTCAGACGACATTCGCTGTTGAGCATCGTGCCCATTTTTCCGTACCCATTCTGGGCGTACCAAGGATTGTTTGTGGATGTTTTGGTGCCGTTTTGGGCTGCCTTGGGGCGTTTGGGCAGCCTCTGACGTGACCCTGAGCCCCGTCCCTCTTGGGTCTCTTTCGGGCGGTCTTGGCCTGGGCCGTTCTGGAGCCGTCGTTCGGTTTGGCCCCCATCGGACTCTCTGGATACCACCCGCATCTCCAAAGCATGGGAAGAACAAACCGAGGAGCATCAGCATGCTTTGATGGCTTTGGGTGTATGGGCTCCCCATGGCCGCTGTTGGAGCCTCTCTGAGGGCCTCTGGGGGCTTGGGCATCGTACATGTCTTCTTGGACCGTCTTGGAATCAGTGCATCGCATCTTACATGCGTTGTAAGCTGGCAGGGAGGCGTCACTCTGGGAGGGGTGGGGGGGTGGGGGTGGCGGAAAGCTGTTTCGAAACTCGCAGGGGCCCTATAGTGCGGACCCATGGCAAGAAACACCCTGCCTGCCTCTAGGGTTCCCTGGGTTTCTTGGGTTTCGATGGTTTCGCTATTGAAAGCGTGACGCTCCCACACCAAAAATCAATAGACGTCCTGGGGTCTCAGGGTTGGGTTTCTGGTGGAAAGTTTCTTGTGGTCGGGCCCCTACTGTAGCATCTTACATGCTTTGGAAACTGGCGGGGAAGCGCCGAGGAGGAGGATGAGGAGGAGGAGGAAGAGGAGGAGGAAGAGGAGGAGGAGGAGGAGGAGGAGGAGGAGGAGGAGGAGGAGGAAGTGTCCAGATGACCAAAAGATCTCAATCAGGAGTTGTTCACGGACCCTCCTCACCCTCTGCGAACATTTTTCTGAGACACGTCTGCAGACCATGCTCGAGTGAGCAGTAGAGACGCCGAGGCAATCGCACATTGACGTATGTATGGTACAGGAGTCATGGTGGAGGGGGAGACTCCGGTAGCCTGCACGCAGCAGCGGTTCAGTGATGCTCGTCATTTTTTGGTCGGTGCCTCTCGAAAACATGAATAACGAGGCTGTCGAAGGTCGGCTGGTCCTACCAGGGCCCTCGGGCCTCTGCTCCTCCTTCACTGACTCTGCAAGGGCCTCTCCGCTCTCCCACCCCGTCTTGCAGCCCTCGCAGAGAGCCCGCGCGCTTCTGCAGTCCTGGCCGCACCCGAGGGGATGAGGCCCATCGAGCACGAGCCCGCTCGGGAGGCTCTCGTCGGCGGCGAGCGAGGGGGCGGGGGGGGGGCGAGCGGGCGAGGGGGGGGGGGCGAGGGGGCGGCGAGCGAGAGGGCGGGGGGGGGGGGCGGAGGGCGGCGGGACTTCTCAGAAGCCCTCCAGCCTTCTGAGGAGTTCTCGGGCTCCTCGGGGAAGGCTTCTCAGAAAACTTCTCAGAGGGCCGTGGGGCTTCCGAGCCTCCTGAGAAGGCCCGCCCCTTCTCGCTTCCCAGCTCGCTCGCCGCCGATCGTGGGGAGTCCCGAAGAGCTCCCAGCGCGATCGTGGAGGTTCTCCCCTGGGGCTCGCCAGGAGCTACAGGTCTGCAGTCGAATGTCATGCACCCCTCGCTTCTGTCCGTCCTTGGCGTGTTTTCTGGGTCCTCGGTCCACGGGGCTCCTGCCATCGTGGCGCGTTCCAGGGGCCCTGCGTCCGTGTTGTACTCCTCGTGGCAGCTTTTTGCGGTATGCTCAGGGTGTCGGAAGCCCTCTCCCTCCAACGTCACGACCGTTTCGTGGCGTGGGGCTGTCGACCCCCTCCCTGTGGCTGGGGCGATCCTGGCCAAGCCCCTCCTGGGTTAAGGATGGGCTTGATCAGGATCGCCGTAGGCGCTTAGTTTCGGCGGCGAGCGAGGGGTGTGTGAGAAGGAGAAGTCCTTCTCGGAAGGCGGCGGGACTTCTCAGAAGCCCTCGCGCTTTCTGAAAAGGTTTCGGTGTCTTCGGGGAAGGCTTAGAACACTTCTCAGAAGGCCAGGGCTACTTCCGAGCCTTCTGAGAAGGCCTTCTCCTTCTCACTCCCCCCCCCTCGCTCGCCGCCACCAGTTGGCGCCCTCCCATTTCGGTTCCCCCCCCCCCCCCCCCCCGAGGCGCTTCTGCGTCGGCCCGGGGCTCCCTTTCCTGAGCCCTGGGCGCCGTTCGTGGCGAACCACCCAGCCGTCTCCGTTCTCGAGAGCGCTCTGGCGACGCAGGGGTGCACGACGAGGGGGGCCGAAAGCTGGACGGAAGGAGAGCGGAGAGGCGGAGACCGGCCGGCAGCGGCTCCCCCTGTGGAGGAGGGCCCGCTGGCCCGCTGCCGCCGCGGCGTCCGCGCCGCCTGCCGCCTGCCTGGCGTCCTTGGCGGGCCACGTACACATGGTTCATTTCTTATTCTTCGAGAGTTCTTTGGTTTTTTTGGGGCCAGGATCCGCTCATTTCTGATTGCTCTATCCTGGGCCTCTTCCTGGCCCTTAGGGGGGCAAGGAACACTTAGAAGCGAGCACAATCAGGAAGGAGCACGACTAGAAATGACCGACGCGTATCCGTGTCCACGGTCTCGCGGTCCCGCCACCTTGCAGGTGAGGGCCTCGGGCCCCATGCATCCAGGGCCCCGTGGCCTGGAAGGCTGCATCCCTAGGGGAACAAAAAGTGATATAAACATAAAAACTCAGAGGTCCGCGCGGATTTCTCGTATCGGCGCCGGGGCCCCTCGGCGGCGCCTCCGGCGCCGCCCCTGGCGCGCTCCGCGCGCCAAGGAGGGGGGTCCAGCGCCGATCCGAGAAATCCGCGCGGACCTCCGAGTTTTTATGGTTAAGTATGTCACTTTTTGTTCCCCTGATACATCCACGGCCCCGTGGCCTGGGAGGCTGCATCCCGTTTCCACGGCCTTCCGGAGGTGCCCGCCGGCCCGTGGCCTCTTCCAGCTGTGCTCCAGCCGTGCCCTCAGGCGCCCGGGCCCTGCCCCGCTTTTGGCCCCCCCTCTCCGTGGGAGCACGTCGTGCGGGTGTTTCGTCACCGCCGCGGCCTCGCGGCCCGCGAGGGCACGGGTGCGGATGTGTGTTCCTCGCTCGTGGCAGCCGCGGTCGCCGTCTGGGGCAGCGCCCACCTGTTCGGCATCGCCTCCAGCTTCGCTGCTCCCACTCCGGGCGGGGGGCATCCCCGAGAGGGCCCCGGGCCAGGCCCTCTGTGCCATTCCCCCGCTTGATCACGTCGGGCGCGGCCGTCTTCACCGCTCGCCCGTTCGCTCGGCAGTGGTCACCGTCCCCCCTCCTGTGCTCTGGGTAGGGCTACTTGCGTGTCGGTTTTTGGCATGTGCGCCAGACTCCGAGGAGCCCAGTTCAGACTAGGTCAGATGCCCCAGTGCACAGCGGGGTGACGTCTCTTCGCTTCGCGGCAGATCCGTTCCCTCCCTCCCTAGGGGAACGAAGCATGACATAAACATAAAAAACTCGGAGGTCCGCGCGGACTTCTCGGATCGGCGCTGGACCCCCCTCCCTGGCGCGCGGAGCGCGCCGGGGGCGGCGCCGGAGGCGCCGCCAGGGGGGTCCAGCGCGAGTCCGAGAAGTCCGCGCGGACCTCCGAGTTTTTTATGTTTGTGCCATTCTTCGTTCCCCTATGTGTCCCCCGCGCGCAGGCCGAGAAGGGGCTGGACGAGCGCTGCCTGAAGGGCCTCAGAGATCTGCACCCCGGGGAGCGCGCCGCGGCCGGCCGCGGGAGGGGCGGGCGGCCTGGCCCGAGGGCGGAGCGGACGGAGCCACGCAGGTCTCCCGCGGGCCCCTTTCGGCCCTCGTCCTCCTCGTCCTCCTCGTCCTTGTCGTCCTCTTACTGTTTCTCCTCCTCCTGCTTCCCCTCCTCCTCCTCCTCCTTCTGCTTCTCCTCCTCCTCCTCTTCCTCCTCCTTCTCCTCCTCCTCCTCTTCCTCCTCCTCCTCCTCCTCCTCCTCCCAGGCTGGGGCCTCCCGCCCCTTCGCAAAAGGAGAAGTGGCATCACAAGCGCACTCTTCGAAGGTCTGCGCGCGGATCCCTTGGGAGATCGGCTCTGGGCCCCTGTTGCGGCGTCTTCGGCGCCGCCCCTGGCGCGCTATCCGCCTGCCGGCCCAAGAACTCGGCGCGGACCTCCGAGGAGTCATGTCTGTGGAGGATGGTGTTCTTGTGTCCCCAGGAGTCGTGGCTGGAGGGGGTTCGCTGGGGGAACGAACAACGACATAAGCACAAATACTCGGAGGTCCGCGCGGATTTCTCGGATCGGCGCTGGACCGTGCCGATTCGGCCCCACAGCACGGCAGACCAGCACGGCAGACCAGCACGGCAGACCCGCACTCCGCAGCCGTTTTGGCTCAAGCCAGCTTGGTCCAGGCTCGCTTGGCTGGGCCACGGCGCGGGAGGGCGGCAAGCGCTGCTCGCCCTGGCAGGCGCGGTCCCGAGGCCCGGCGCGCCGCCAAAGAGTGGGCTCGCCTCTCGGCGGACCGAGCCCTCGCAGAAACGGTCCGACGAGCTCGGGAGGGAGAGGGGAGCCCGTTCGCAGCTGCAGGGCGCTGTTGCTGCCTTTCTCGGGGACCCAGGGCTGGCCGAGCGGCTCCTGGCCATCGTGCCATACCTCCAGCCGCTGCTCGAGGGCCGTCCCCCGTCGGCGTCGGAGTCGCGGAGGCGCGGCGTCGCCCTGCGTGCGGATGCTCGGGGAGCCGGTGCGGCGACGGCCTCGGACGCGCAGGTCCACAGCGGTTCCAGAAAGGGGCCCAGGCAGGAGAGCCGCCGGTCGTGTGCTCCTTCTGGGCGGGGGGGGCTGTGCGGCGAGGTCGTGCCCCCTGGCGAGATGGCGCCCGCTGCAGAGGCAGCCGTGGGCGCGCCGACGGTCAGCACCGAGGAGCAGGCGTTGCAGTCCGACCCGGCCGAGGAGCAGGAGAACGGAGGCTGCCAGGAGCGGGGGCCCATCGCATGCCTGGTCGAGGTGTGCGTGGCCGACGCCTCTGACGACGCTGGGGAGGAAGGGGAGGCGCCAGGGGCCGCCTTAGCCACGCTGCCCGTAGAGGTGGCGCCGCTGCCGGCGCCCAGGCTACTCCTCCATGAACGGCTCCGCCTTGCCCAGGTCTGCCCGGTGCTGCTACAGCTGGATTCGCGAGGTCCGCCCTCGCCTGCGGGTCCTGCGAGAGCTTTCGAGCGACCAGGGCGAGAAGGAGCCAGCCGCGGGCCATGTGGAAGGCAGCGCTGCATGCGCCGAGGCGTCGCCGCTGCCGCAGGCCAGCGGAGCTGATATCGTCGGCCGAGGCGGTGACGCCGTGCTCGGCCACGCTTGCGGGACAGCAGGCATCCCGCGTGCGCCGCCCTCGCTCGTGGCGCCACCGTGGGTGCCCCTCGGCGAGGCGGTAGGCCGCAGCGTTCAAGGCATCCTGCCGGGACAGGGCCTCGCCAAGATGGCGTGGCGTGACGTCGTCGCGAGGCTTCTCGACCAGCTGGTGGCGGATGCTGTGCATGAGTTTTGGGGCAATGCTGCTGGCGGTCTCCGCGGGCTGGTCGAGAAGGAGTTCTTTCGCCAGGGCGCGCTGTTGAGTGGCACCGACGGCGCCCCTCGGACGAGAGGCTCGCGGCCATCGCGGCGGCCGTCCAGGCGGATCCCGATTGTGCACAGCAGTCCCTGGCGGGCCTTCGAGAGCAAGTGGAGATCTGGTGTGGGCTGCCTGTTCGCACGGTGCGAGGTCGTGCAGCCGTCTTCGCAGGAACGCTGGCGCCGTGCAGGTGACTCTTGGGGGTGTTCGGGCTGCTGCCATGCGCCCTGGGGAGTGCTGCGGTGCAGACCCTAAAGGCTGTCTTCCCTTCTCCTGTCCTCGGCGCGCTTTGGCTTTGGATTTCTTCGCTGGGATTTTCGTCGCTGTGTGCAGCAGTGACCGTTGAGGATGCGGCTCGGTGGTCAGGTTGAGCTTTCATCGTTGTGCTGATTCTGTGCGCAGGGCCGTTGAGGCTCGGGATCCTGGGTCGAGGCTTCAGGCAGGCGGTCCGCCTGGCCCTTACCCGGAGGGGGATCGAGGGCCCGGTCGAGGAGCCTCTCGGCGCTGCTTTCCCCTGGTTTTCCTCCGCCCTTTCGTGGGTTTTCTCGCTTCCCTGCCTTTGAGGCCCAGACATTCGCATTCGCATTCGGCAGGCCCGCGCGGCGGGCCAGCGCGGCATGCCAACGCGGCAGACCAGCGCGGCAGACCAGCATTCCGTAGGCGTTTTGACTTAAGCAATTCGTTTTTGAGCTGGCTGCGACGCGCGAGGGCGTCGCCTCCGCTGTCGCTCTTCCGCCGCCCTCGCCGCGCATTGGCGGCCGCCGCGGCGGCGGCGGCGGCGGCGTCGCGCGGGGTCGACGGCGAAGCGCGCGAGTGGCCCGAGGAGCTGCCGTAGGCGCAGCGGCTTTCGGGGCTGCCCTGGCTGGGATCCTCCAGGCGCGGCTCCCGTGCGGCGGCTGCGGCGGTGGCTGCTGCGGCGTGGGGCGCCGCCCTAGGGGTGATTCTTTTTTTCCGCTGGATGGCGCGCCCAGCGGCGGGCCGCGCGCGGGCCGAGAGGGTGGAGGAGGCCCCGCTCGCCGTCCAGGCCGCAGCGGGGTTTGCTCAGAAGCCCGCGGTGTCGTTTGCCAAGGGCGTCCTGCGAGGGCGTGGGCAGATCGGGCGCCGCCTCGGCGGCCGCCTCGGGCGCGTGTGGAAGGCGCGCAATGCGGAGTGCCACCCAGACGTCGCCCTGCCCGCCGACGTCGAGGCCCTCTTGGAGTTCGCGAAGGCGGAGGGCGGCATCGCCGGCAGCAATTTGAATGAGGCCAGTGAGAACGCCGCCGAGGGGGCGCCCCAGGTGTCGCTCGCGCAGCCGCGCGGGGGCCGCAGGCGCCGCCGCCGAGGCGCCGCCTCCAGCAACGCCCAAGACGAGGGCGAAGAGTTGGGCCAGTCGCTGGGCGAGGGCGTCGCCGTGGAGCCGATTGCGCCGAGCTTCGGGGAGGGGCCCGATGCCCCGCGCGTCGGTGTTGTGACGGAGGTCAACGGGAAGGTCAGGTGGGCTGCAGCCGGTCTAGGCCACGCAGTCGGCGGCACCTTCGATGGCGCGCTCGCTGGGGAGGCGCAGGCGTTCATGCTCTCCCGGGTGGCCGTCCCACCCTTCGCGCGCGGGGGCGTCGCGGAGGGCGCGTGGCTGCTCGGTCTTGCTGGCGCCCGTTTGCCCGGACACGTGCGCTTGCCTCGCAGCGACTGAGAGAACGCGGCAGGGCGCGGTTTGAGTTTCCAGCCTCCTGTCGTCTCCTGTCAAGATGTGGATTCGGGCTGCCGCCGTGGGTCCTGGGGAGTGCTGCGGCGCAGACCCTAAAGGGAACTTTAGCGACGTCCATGGGGCTCTCGCCTTTGCTCCTGCTGCCAGCTTGCTCCGCTGTGTTCTTGCTTTCTGGCGCCTTAGTTGCAGTTGTGCTTCTGGGCTGCGCGGTCGAGTCGCGACGAAGGCCCTGGGGTGTCTGGCCCCCCGAGGTTTTGTGGCCCCGCTGGGCCTCTGCGCCCGCGGGGTGCCTGGCGTCTCGGGATGCGGCTTTGGCCCTGTCGGTGTCCCCGATGATCGGCAGGCCATGTCTGGTGGGGGGGCTTCGGCTTGGAGACCTGAGTCCTGCCTTCGGCGGGTCGTCCTCCTCCGCGCCCTGGCCCGAGGGGGCCGCCCCTTTTCTTCTTGTCTTCTCCCTCGGGGGTCCCCCCCCCGTGCCAGTAAGGCCCTGACATTCGCAGCGGGCAGGCCAGCGCGGCAGACCAGCACGGCAGGCCAGCGCGGCAGACAAGCGCGGCAGACCAGCATGGCAGACCAGGGCGGCAGACCAGCGCGGCAGACCAGCGCGGCAGGCCAGCGCGGCAGGCCAGCGCGGCAGGCCAGCGCGGCAGACCAGCACGGCAGACCAGCGCGGCAGGCCAGGGTGGCAGACCCGCACGGCAGACGGACGCAGCAGACAAGCACGAAATACCAGCACGGTAGACCAGCGCAGCTGGCCGGCACGGCGGACCAGCGCGCCGGGCCAGCGCGGCAAACCAGCGCGGCATGCCAGCGCGGCAGACCAGCGCGGCAGACCAGCTCGGCAGGCCAGCGCCGCGGACCAGCGCGGCAGGCCAGCGCGGCAGACGAGCACGGCAGACGAAAGCGGCAGAACAGCACGGCAGGCCAGCGCGGCAGACCAGCGCGGCAGACCAGTATGACACACCAGCGCGGCAGACCAGCGCGCCAGACCAACGCGGCTGGCCAGCGCGGCAGACCAGCGCGGCAGACCAGCACGGCAGGCCAGCACGGCAGACCAGCACGGCAGATCAGCGCGCCAGACCAGCGCGGCAGATCAGCGCGGCAGACCAGCGCGGCATGCCAGCGCGGCAGACAAGCGCGGCAGACCCGCTTCCCGTAACAATTTCGCATCGAGCCATGCTCTGGTGCGCGCGGCATGCGGGCGCTTGGGCGGGGTGGCGCGGGAGGTCTTCGCGAGGCACATCTGGAGCGCGCGCCTCCGCGGGCCGCCTCGTGCAGCGGCCGGCGCGCGAGCTGGCCGAGGCCCGGGGCGAGGCAGCCAGGCTCCGCGTGCTGCTCGAGGCGAAGCTCGACGCCGACGGGGGCCCCGAGGTGCTGCGGCGCGAGGCAATCACGCGGCCCGAATTGGCTGCCCGCGTCGCAGGAAAGCCCGAGGCCCCAGCGGCCAGGCGCCAGCGCAACGTGGCATGGCGCGCCGCCTTCTGCCTGGAGGCTGGGGCGGAGCCGTCCGCCCGGCGCAGGGCCGAGCGCGGGCCCCGTCTGGGCGTGGCCCCCAGCCTGGGGGCAGCGCTGCCGCCGCCGCTGGAGATCGAGATCGAGGTCTGCGTCGCCGAGCCAGCCGTTGCGCTCCCGCGGCCCGCTGTTGTGTGGGTGCGCCTGCGTTCTGGCGCCCTGCCGCCGCGGTCGCGCGGCGCGCCGCTGCGCTCCTCGGCGCGGCCGCGCGTGTCCGCGCGGGGCCAGGTCGGCGCTCTTCTAGAAGCTCTTGGCGTGGAACTGGCCCTGGTGGTCCAAGCGGATCATCTTGCTGTTGGCGATTGCGAGGAGCGACGGGGGGCCGTTCCCGGTCCTTCGCCGCCTCCGCGCGCGTCAGGGCCGAGGCGTTGAGCGGTGGGGCCGAGGAGCGCCTTGCGGCGGCGGTGGCGGCTGCGTTGCGGGTGCCCTTCGCTCCGCTGCCCGACGTCGTCGACGCGGAGGCTGGGGCCCCGGGGGGCCCGGCGGGTGTGCCCGCAGCGCCCCGGGTTGGTCGGGCCCCGCGTGGGCTGCCCAGGCCAGGGCTGTCGCCTCGATGCGCCCCTGCGAGTGCGGGGCGTTCGGCCTTTCCGTTCGGCCGTCTCGGCTCGCCCGGCGCGCGCGGTTCGCCGAGGGGCCAGACTGGGGGAGGCCCCCCGCCAGGTATGTCGGCAGAGCGCGCGCGCGAGCTTGATCGGCTCATTCGCAGGTGCATGAGCAGCGCATGTTGCAGCGACTGAGAGAACGAGGCAGGGCGCGGTTTGAGTTTCCAGCCTCCTGTCGTCTCTTGTCGTGATGTGGTTTCGCTGCCGTCGTGGGCCCTGGGGAGTGCTGCAGCGGAGACCCTAAAGGCACGGTGATGTGAGTGGTGCCTCCTGTTTTTGTATGCGTGCTTTCGGCCGTCCGCTAAGCAGTCCGAGTCCACTCGCATTGGTGCCTCCTGTATTTGAATGCGTCTTTGCGGGGCCTTTCTTTGCAGTTGAGATGCCCCGAGGGGTGAGCGGCCCGCGGCGGGGGGGGGCCAGTTTTGGGCCTTTCGACTGCTGCGTCTCCCGCCTGGCGCCCCCTCGGGAAGGCCCCATTGCGGCTTCGGCCCCTCGGTGGGCCCCTCAGTGGGGCCTCTGGGCCTCAGTGGGCTCCTTTTCTCGCCTTTACGGCCCCGTCATTCGCACTCGCACTCTGCAGACCCGCGCGGCAGACCCTCGCGGCAGACCAGCGCGGCAGACCAGCGCGGCAGACCAGCATGGCAGACTAGCGCGGCAGACCAGTATGGCAAATCAGCACGGCAGACCAACGCGGCAGACCAGCACGACACGCAGTTCGGCAGACCAGCTTGGCAGACCAGCGCATCAGACCAACCCTGTGGGCTGTTGAAAGCATCTGCGGTTATCTTGGGGTATCCAAAGGGCCGCTTCGGGGCCTGTCGGGGCCCTGTTGGGGGCTACTGGGGTCTTTTTGGGCTGCCTGGGCAAGTCGAACGTTTCTGCGAAGGCTCTCTCAGGCCATCTTGGCGCCATCTTGGGCTGTCTTGGGCCGTCTGGGGGCCCTCTTGGGGTGTCCAAGGGCCTCTTCGGACGCTCTTGGGGGCCTCTGGGCAGCTCTTGGAGGCCTCTTGGCGGTCGCTGGGGGCGCTCCAGGGGTCCCCTGGGGTGCTTTCGGGGGCTCTCTGGGGCCGTCTTGAAGACCTCCGGGAGCGATTATGAGATAATATGCTTCGTCGGAGCTTCTGCCAGAACCTACTTGCTGAGGAAATCCCTAGCAACGCGGCCATGCTTAAAAAACCTGACCGGGCAAGAACGGAAGCGTCGAGAACTCTGAAAAGGACGGCAGCCCCAAAAGATCACGAGGACCCCTCTCTTTTTCGACCTCCTCTTCGACGGGTTCCTTACCGTCTTTTTTCGTCGTCGTCCTTGTTCTTCTTCTTCTTGTTCTCTTTCGCTTTGTTCTTCTTCTTCTTCTTCTCCTCCCTGTCCTCCTCCTCCTCCGCTTCGTTCCTCCTCGTACTCGTCCTCCTCCAGCTGTTCCTTGCCCTCGCGCTTGCCTTCCTACTCGTCGTCCTTCTGCCCCCTCGCTGCCCTCCCCGTCATCCACGCTGCCATCCTCGACATCCGCCGCCTTGTCGTTGCCATCATCCTTTTCTGCTTGTCCTCCCTGATTGCCCCATGGACAACGCTGGCGCTTCCCGCTCTTGTCCGATCAGGTTGTATTTCCATCGCGCGCCGGGCATTTTCTCCCGAGGGGCCTTTTTCGAGAACTTCCGTTCTACTTGCCGCTTTTGGTTGTGTGTCCAGGCATTCGAAACCTGGCTCTTGCCAGGAACAGGCCCCACCATCATAATTCGTCTGGCCTGGAGGTGGAGGAGGAGGAGGACGAGGAGGAGGAGGAGGATGAGGGGGAGGAGGAGGAGGAGGAAGAGGAGAGGCATGGCCAGGCACAACCGAGCTACGGCCCTTACGCCGCTCTCATCATATTCTTTCTTGCCGTCATCCTCCTTCTGTGCAGGAACTCAAGCTCAAGCCACCGTGCGCTGTCAACTCCTTTGCATCAGCATTTTTTGCCCGACCCCAGGCCTCAAACAAGCAAGCGCGGACGCGTCCCTCATGGCTGCCTTCCGGTACTCTTTCCTGGTTGCGTTTTTGTTCTTGGGCCCAGCCGCCGTCCCTGGCATTGATGCGGCTCGGGTCAAGT
Organism: Prorocentrum cordatum; assembly: GCA_963575745.1. Taxonomy (NCBI): domain Eukaryota; class Dinophyceae; order Prorocentrales; family Prorocentraceae; genus Prorocentrum; species Prorocentrum cordatum. The sequence continues at coordinate 108,392 of CAUYUJ010014694.1, forward strand.
CGGCCTATGAGTCAGAGGCCGGGGACGGCAAGGCCGCCTCCAACGCGACGGCAGCGTCAGCTTCGAAGGAGGGCAAGACGGCCTATGAGCTCTTGTGCGGTACCCGCCTTGGTGTGAGGAAGTGGATCGAGAACCCGTGCGGCATGTTCAGCCCCACGTGCCAGAAACTGGACTTCAAGTGCGACGGCGATTCGCGCGTGGAGGAGCTGACGATCGGATGGCACCAGGACACGCTGGGCCTCGGCTCGCTCGCCAACCTCCTGGCGCCTCGCACGGGCTGGCCCATCCTGGACTCCCTGGCCGAGAAGATCGGCACCTTCATGACCTTCAAGATCAGCAAGGACCTCACGCCTGTTGAGGAGCCAGGCAAGCCGCTTGTCACCCGCTACTTCTTGCAGTCTTTCGGCTGCGAAGGCCCGAAGGACGAGTGCTACATCCCGTGGCCTGAGTACGAGCCGATCCGAGAGACGGGAGTCAACGTGGGTGTCACACGCTTCTACCTCGCCTACAGCGAGGAGGTTCCAGGGCACCCCGAGGCCCGCATCGAGATGGGCCAGTGGGCAACGAGACATTCGAAGTCCAATTTTACGCTCCTTGGGACGGGCGTGGAACCACCGCCGACGCTGTTGTTTGCAGGCTCGACAGGTACAGGCTGCGCAAAAAACATGCCCTGTGATAAGCCCGAGAACCACGAGGTGCCTGTGCCGTTCAAGGAGTTCGAGGTCACGACCTACCATCTGATGGAGTACCCCCAGGGTTCCGGCCTGTACCAGCTCAAGAGCGACATGAACAAGGCTGTCCAGGAGGAGACCGTAATCCACAAGTTCAAGGAGAACAACTGATGCCGCGGCGTGTTGTTCAGTGGGGCAAGACCCCTCAGCGCGCAGGGCTCCCCAGAGAGAACTCCCCTCGCCAACATTGCCTTGCGCAGGGCATCCTGATGTGACCCCTACCGCCCGGCCGCTGTGGTCCACGCTGTCTCGCAGTCCAGCCATGGAGTCCAGCATCTACCTTTTGCAAACGGTATCTCCTTCAGGCCGGGTCCGAGCAGAAAAGAGAAAGCAGATGAGGCGCCTTGCTACGCTTTCTGTCTCTCCGTCTCCGTGCCTCATTCTCTGTATTGGAGAGGTCTTACGGTCAGCTCCGACGACCTAGAAGGTGAATCAGGAGGCCCCCGGAAGGCCGTGAGGGAGCCGAGAAGCGCATTAAGGTAGGTCGACGTTTATCCCAGAACTGCTTGAGTAGCACCTCGAGACTGGAGCAGAGAGATACCTCCTTTCCGGCTCTATCGAAGACGCCTACGGCGAATCACCGCCGCCCCCTGCCTTTGGAATCGCCCATGTGGCCGAGCGTTGTGGCAAGAGCTCTGCCAAGCTATCTGACCACGTGTTCCCCCAGCCGTTATGGAAACCATTCGGGGAACGCTTGGGGGAGGATGGCGGGGAAGATCAGGAGGAGGAGGAGGAGGAGGAAGAGGAGGAGGAGGAGGTGGAAGAGGAGAAGGAGGAGGAGGAGGAGGTGGCATCTTGAGTGCCTCTGGGAGCACTCGCTGGGCCTCCTGGGCGCTTCCTGGGAGCCTCTTGGAGGCATCATGTCTCACCTTTTCGGC
>CAUYUJ010014694.1:115000-157500 GCA_963575745.1 Prorocentrum cordatum
ATGATCTCGCACACCTACGACGTGGGCGGCCTGTGCAACGGCATCCTGGCCGGCCTGGTGTCCATCACGGCCCCCTGTGGCAACGTGGAGGCGGGCAGCGCCCTAATGATCGGGTTCATCGGTGCTTTTGTGTACCAGGGATGCTCCATGCTGCTCCAGAAGCTCAAGATCGATGACCCGGTGGACGCTGTCCCAGTCCACGGCGCCTGCGGCATCTGGGGCGTGCTTGCCGCGTTCTTCTTCGACTGGGGCGTCGGCTTCAAGCACTTCCACGGCTGGAGCGGCTTCAGCTGCACGGTCGACCCGGACACGGGGAGTTGCGACGACTACGCTACTGGCAATGTGCTCGCCGCCCACATAGTAATGATTCTCGCGATCATCTTGTGGTCTGGTACCCTCTCCGGCGGCACCTTCTTCGTGCTCAAGATGACCGGCAAGCTGCGCATCGACGAGAAGACGGAAGACATGGGGCTGGACGCCGCCAAGCACTCCCCGCCCAAGGCGTACACCATGTCGACCGGCGCCCCAGCGGAGACGCCGAACATGAACCCCCAGATCGCCTTTGGCTGAGGCGCACAAGCCAGACTTGTGTGACGTTGAGGCGAGGTGGGATCTCGCAGCCACTCGTTTCAGGAACCGGTGACCGGCAACTGAAGACTAGAATTCGTTTGCTTTGACATGGCGTCGAGGAACTGTGCGCTGGCCAGGGTGGGTGCGTTTGCCTCAACCGCGGTCACCAACGCGCACCATCGCCGCTTTTATTGTGAGATGTCTTGGGATCGGAGGCATTTGCCGTGGGACGGAGTCTCGCCAGTGCCCCGCTGGGATTTTTCGCCACGGCGGCGCGGTTCTTCCTAAAGGTTGGGGTTCACGCGCTGTCACGGCCATAGGCTGGTGTCGGGTTACTTACGGTAGAGTCCCGCGCCGTGCGGGGTGGAGCCCCGCTGCAGTCGAGAGGTTGGTGGGAGGGCAAGACGCCCTCCCCGAGCCCAAGAGACGCCATGTGGGCACGAGGAGGGAGGGCAGGGGGGAGGATCGGAGGGATCGAGGTGCCCTGCCCAAGGATTCTTGCGGCTGTTGCGGCCGAGCCGATGTCCTTCCCCCCCCAAAAAAAAGAGAGAAGCTCTCACCTTCTCCTCCCTCCTCGTCTCACTCGTCTCCCCCCTCGTCCCCCCTCTTCTCCCCCCTCCTCTCCTTCCTCTTCTTCCTCCTTTTCTCCTCTTCTGCAACCCCTGAGTGGGTCTCTTGTTGGCAGGACAGCGGTAGACCTCGTTTCTCCTTCTCTCCCACCTCTTCCGTCTACTCCTCTCACTCCGTCTTCTACTCTCGCCCACAGCCCCCTACGCAGTAACACACTGCCGGGTTTGGTGGCCCATTGGCCGCGTCCATAGAGCGGCGACAAGCTTCTTTCCTCCCTCTAAAGAATACCATACCTCTTCTTCGCACCACCAGACGTACCAGTAGGGCGGGCTGGGAGGGTTGCATGATACCTGTCTACATGTGAGGATACTAGGTTTTAACGTATCCAGCAGCTGCACAGATGTACGGCGGAACTGAAGCAAAGTATGGTTATTGTTTTAGTGCCGCGCACAATCGTCTCAACATGTTGCACGGGGCGAACTGACGTGGTTTCCGAAACGAGGCTCTCGCTCGCTTTGAAAATTTGCAGCAGAGGGTGGATCATTGTCTATGGCGGGATATATTTCCTGAGGTGCCAGGCCACGAGTATTACAAGTGCGCGGTCGTGAAACGGATAGAAGGTAGCTCTTTCTCAACAGATGGCGCTCACTAGACATGTGCTTTTGGACTCGATGGCGATTCGTCTTTACGCTCCTAATGTCTCCGAGGATGGAGGTCGCTTTCTCCTCAAAACTGGGCTCCCTCGCTTGCATCACGTGCTCCTGGGGCGCCCGTCTTTCAAGGGGGCGCTCCCCGAAATCAGAGATAACCCCTACACGGACTCCATGGGAGGCGACTTCGGATGTCACGGTGCATGGCAGCGCCGTTGATGGATTCTGGGATTGCCCTCGTCCCTCCGCAACATTCGCCACATTCGCCGCCGTCAACGCTTGCCTCTGTTTCCATTCTGCCCCTCCCTCTTCTATTGCGAAGGCCTTACGGCCAGTGCCGCCGACGACGACGACGGCGACGACGAGCGCTCTCGGGTGCCTCTTGGGGGTAGTTTGGGCGCCTCTTAGGAGGCTCCTGGGGGCCGCTTGGGAGCTTGGTGGGGGCCTCTCGTGGCTTTCTGGGGGTCCCTTGGGGGCCTCTTGGGGCCTCTTGGGGGGCTTCTTAGGAGCCTCTGGGGGCTTCCCAGGAGCTTCTCAGGCCGAGGGCTCGACATGACCGTTCGGGTCCCTCGTCCGGGCCACCCGGGCGCTGGCTCCTGCGAGATCTGTTCTCTGAATCTCTGTTTCAGGCGATTGCGCTAATTTGGGGGGTCCCGACTACACCGGCGCTGGCTCGCAGGGCAGGGTTGCGTCGTAGCCGTCGTCATCGCCATCGTCGCAGTCGTCGTTGTCGTCTTTCGTCGATGACCTCTTCTGTCGTCCTCGCCCACGTCGCATCCGTCGTCCATCGGCGCTCGACGGTTCATCGGCGCTCGACGATCGAGGTTCGAGGGTGATTTCTCGGTTTTTCCATTCCCGCTCTGGTCGCGAGCTTTTCGTTCTCATGCTGCAGCTTCTCCTTTTCATCGAGGGGGCCGATTGCTACGAGGGCCAGTGGGTGGAATATATGCCTGGCAGTCCTCAGTGAGTCATCAGTTATCCATCGCTTGTCCTGCAACCACTCCCCACCTCATTCGCTTCGCGACGAATCCGATGCGTGTGCCTGGGTAGAAACTCAGCGCGCGAAGCGCGCGTGGTTTTAGTATACACATACATGTATGTATGTACGTATGTATGTATGTATGCATGCATGCATGCACGCATGCATGTATGTATGCATGTATGTATGCATGTATGTATGTATGCATGTATGTATGTATGTATGTATGTATGCATGCATGCATGTATGTATGTATGTGTGTGTATGTATGTATGTATGTATGTATGTATGTATGTATGCATGTATGTATGTATGTATGTATGCATGCATGCATGCATGTATGCATGCATGTATGTATGTATGTATGCATGTATGTATGTATGTATGTACGTATGTATGTATGTATGTATGTATGCATGCATGTATGTATGTATGTATGTATGTATGTAGGTATGTATGTATATATGTATATAATGTATGCAATGTATGTAATGCATGTAATGTATGCATATTATGTATAGTATGTATGCATGTCTGCATGCATGCATGTATGCATGTATGCATGTATGCATGTATGTATGTATGCATGTATGCATGTATGCATGTATGCATTCATGTATGTCTGTATGTATATTATGTATGTTTGTAGTGTAGTGTAGTGTAGTGTAGTGTAATGTAATGTAATGTAATGTGATGTATTGTAATGTAATGTACTGTAATGTGCTGTAGTGTATTGTAATGTGCTGTAATGTACTGTAATGTATGTATGTATGTATGTATGTATGTATGTATGTATGTATGCATGCATGTATGTATGTATGTATGTATGTATGAATCCAATGTATGTATGTATGTATGTATGTATGTACGTACGTACGTATGTATGTATGTATGTATGTATGTATATATGTATATATGTATGTGTGTATGTATGTATGCATGCATGCATGCATGCATGCATGCACGCATGTATGTATGTATGTATGTATGTATGTATGTATGTATGTATGCATGTGTGTATGTATGTATGTATATATACGCACTGGTTTGCGGCTTTGTGGGAGGTCAGGGGGCCGTCTTGGCCTGTTGTTGGGCCGTGTTGGATGCTTCCTGGGCAGTCTCAGAGCGAACTCGAGGGCGTCTGGGGCCGTTTCGGATTGCACTGGAGCTGGACACGCGCACTCGTGAAAATCCCCCTTTGTTGTAAAGTGTACGAGATTCGGGCCTCGGGGCCTCTTGGGCAGGTTTCTGGCGGCCTCTTGGGGCGCCTTGGAGGCAGGCTGGGCTGTCTGGAGGCTGGTCGTGGGCGTCTTGGGCAGCTGCTGTGGTGAGCGGGGGCGGCTCTGGGCCTCTCGGGGGCGGTTCCCGGAGGCCCGGGGCGCCCATGGCGGCGCGAGGCCTCCGGGACGGCTCCCGGAGCCCGGGGCGCCCATGGCGACGCGAGGCAGCTGGCAGGCCCCCCCCCCTTGTAGCCTTGTATTTATTTGTATATCTATACTTCTATATATATATATACATATATATATATATGCATGTATTCATACGCACTGAACACACAAGACACAACGCACACCACACAACACACAACACACAACACACACACACCACACAACACACAACACACAAGACGCAACACACAACACACAACGCACAACACACAACACACAACACGCACACCACACACACCACGCACACACACACACATTCACACACCCACGCGCACACACTCACACGCACTCACACACACACGCACGCACGCACGCACGCACGCACGCACGCACGCACGCACCCACGCACGCACACACGCGCACGCACGCACACACGCACGCACGCACACACGCACGCACGCAGATACACGCACACACACACACACGCACGCACGCACACACACACACACACGCACTCATGCGCGCACGCATGCACACGCACACACGTTCGCACACACACACACACGCAAACACGCACACACACACACACGCACGCGCGCGCACACGCGTACGCACGCACACGCACACACGCGCACGCGCTCACACACGCACTCACACGCACACGCACGCACACACAAACCCACAAACACACAAGCACACAAAAACACAAACACAAACAAACCAACACAAACGCACATGCAAAAACACACTCACACAACACACAGAAACAGACACACAAACACACAAACACACGACCACACAAACACACGAACACACAAACACACACTCACACAAACACACATACACACATACACACAAACGCACAAACACACAAACGCACAAACACACAAACGCACAAGCACACATACACACAAGCACACAAACACAAACACACAACCACACAACCACACAACACACAAACACATAAACAAACACACAACAAACACTCACAAACACTCACAAACACACAAACACAAGCGCACACGCATGCACGCACACACATGCACGCACGCGCACACACATGCACGCACGCGCACACACGCTCTGGCGCACCCACACAAACACACAAACACACAAGCACACAAACTCACAAACACAAACACACAAACACACAACACATAAACACCCAAACACACAAACACACAAACACACAAACACTCGAACACACACAAACACACAAACACACAAGCACACACATACACAAACACACGAACCTCCAAACACACAAACACACAACAACACAATCGCACAACCCACAAGCACAAACACACAAACACACAAGCAAACACATACACACATAAACACGCACACACAAACACAAACACACAACCACACACAAACACAGTCACAACCGCACACGCGAACACACACAAGCACACACAAGCACACACAGTCACGAATACACACAACCACACGAACACACAAGCACACACACGAGCACAGACAAACACACGCAAACACGCGAGCGAACACAACAACACACAGAAGCGCATACACACGCACACACACGCGGGCACACAGCACACGCAACACAACACACACACAATACATACCACACAGCACACAACGCAACACAACACACAATACACACCACACAACACACACCACACAACACACAACACACAACACACACCACACAACATACAACACACACACACATCACACACCACACACCGCACAGCACACAACACACAACGCACAACACGATCCACAACACACAACACACCACGCACACCACACAAAACACAGCACACAACTCACACACACACCATGTACTACACAACACACAACACATAACACACAAAGACACAACGCGCAACACATAAGACACACCACACAACGCATGCCACACAACACACAACACACACACACACCACACAACACACACCATACCACACACAACACACAACACACACGCACAGCACACAACACACAACACACACCACACAACGCACAGCACACAACACACGACACTCAACACAGAACACACAAACCACACCACACAGCACACAACTCACAACACACACCACACAAACTCACACACCACACACAACAGACAACGCACAACACACAACACACAACACACTACACACTGCACACAACACACAGGACACAGTACACAACACACAGCATACAGCACACGCCACACACCACACAACACACAGCACGCAACACACACCACAGAACACACAGCACACAACACACAACACACAACACACAACACACAACACGCAACACACCACACACCACGCAACACACAACGCACAACTCACAACACAACAAACAGCCACGACACACAACACACTACCCACAAATCACGACACGCGAAACACTGCACACACAACACAGACCACATAACACAACACATAACACACAACACGCACTCACGACACACAACACACAACACACACCGTACAGCACACAACACACAGCACACAGCAAACACCACACAACAAACGACACACACACACCACACAACACACAACACGCGAACCACACCACACAACGCACAACACACATCACTCAACACACATCACACAACGCACAGCACAGAACACAGCACACAACACAACACACAACACATAGCACACAGCACACAGCACACAGCACACAACACACAGCACACAACGCACACCAGACAACACACAACACACAACACACAAAATCCAACACGCAGCACAACACAAACCGCACAATACACAACACACAACACGCAACACAAACATTACACAGCACACAACACACAACTCACGGCACACAACACAACACACAACACAACACAACACACAACACACAATACACAACAAACAACACACCACACACCACACCACACACAACGCACAACACACAACACGCAACACACAACACACAACACACAGCACACAACAATACACAACGCACAACACACAACACACATCGCACAACAGACAACACAACACACACCACACAACACACCCCACACAACACAGCACACAACACACAACACACAACACACAACACACAACACACAACACACAGCGCACACTACACAACATACGCAACGCAGAGCACACACAACACACAACACACAACACACAACGCGCAACACAACACACACACACACGGGCCCCTCCATTGTACGACGGTGCCCTCCGGCCCCAGGGTTCTCTCCGGGTGGCCCCTCGATGTCCCAGAGAGCCAGAGAGTCCTCCAAGACCGCAGAAGATGTGGTGCGACTGGCCCTCGAGGCCCCCAGCAGCGCCCCACGAGGTCTCCAAGACGGCTCCAGATGACATCGCGACAGCCCCAAGGCGCCCCGAGACGCCCCAAGAGGCCCCCCAGGGGGCCCCCAAAGAGGGCCCCAAGAAGCAACAACCGTTCTATTCCCTTGGGACAACGTATGTTGTTAGCATATTCGCCTCGTGTGCTTTCACATCGTCCACGACGGCCCAACAGGTTCCGAAGAAGGCCCAGGAGGCCCCTGAGAGAGCTCCAGGACGGTCCAAGAAGGGCCCAAGACGGCCTAGGAGGCCCCCAAGATGGCCCAATAGAGCCCCCGGACAGGCCCAAGAGGGTCCCAGAGGGTGAAAACCAAGTTCAAATTTCGAGCATTGGCCCCAAAAGGCCCCCAATAGTGCCCCGAGAGGCTCCCAAGAGGCCCCAGGAGGCCCCAAAGGGGCCCCCAAGAAGCCTCCAATAGTCCCCAGGAGGCCCCCAGGAAGCACCCAGGAGACCCCCAAGAGGCCTCAAACGGGTCTCTGAGAGACTTTCCAAGAAACCATACACATCTACGAGAGGCCTTTGGTCCACAACCTTGGCCCGTTCCTGGGGCGCCGCCTGATCGGCACAGGTTTTAATTTAATGTGTATGTATGTGTATGTATGTACGTACGCATGTATGTATGCATGCACATTCGTATGTTTGTGTTCATGTATGTATGCATGCAAGAGAGGACGAGGAGGAGGAGGAGTTAGGAATGAGGAATGAGGAGTGAGAAATGAGGAGTGAGGAGTGAGGAGTGAGGAGTGAGGAGGAGAAGGAGGATGAGGAGGAGGAGGAGGAAGAGGAGGAGGAGGAGTGAGGAGGAGGATGAGGAGGAGGAGGCAGAGGTGGATGAGGAGCAGAAGGAGGAGGCGGAGGAGGCGGAGAGGAGGAGGAGGAGGAGGAGGAGGAGGAGGGGGAGGAGGAGGAGGAGGAGGAGGAGGAGGAGGAGGAGGAGGAGGAGCAGGAGAAGTGAGGAGGAGGAGGAGGCGGAGGTGGAGGAGGAGGAGGAGGAGCAGAAGGAGGAGGCGGAGGAGGAGGAGGAGGCGGAGGAGGGGGAGGAGGAGAAGCAACAGCGGGTATACGTATGAGGAGGTAAAGGAGGTCCAGGAGGAGGATGGTGAGGGAGTACGGGGGAGGGGCCAGGGGGAGGCTGGGTCGGAGGGGGAGGCGGGGAAGGCCGGCAGAGAAGAAGGCCCGCCGAGATGCCGGGCCCCAGGACCAGGTCGTGGTCATGGACATCGTGAACAACAAAGAGTGCACCCGCGACCCGACCGCGCCGCGTCCCGTCGCGGCCCTTCCCCTCCTCGCCGCGTCGGCGCCCCGCGCGCGAGCGCGCGCGACGGACTCCGTCCCAGCCAGGTCGCACCCCCGCCAGGGGCCACCGTGGGGCTTTTCTCGGCGGAGGCGACAAGGCGAGGGGGCGAAGAGCAGCAGCAGGCAGGGGCGGGCGGCGGAAGCGCGAGCGGGGGAGGGCAGTGAGAGCCCGGTCAGGCGAAAGGGCGGGGGGGATAGGGGGGGGGGTGGGGGATACGAAAGCTGCTGCACGCAGCCGGGGCCGGACGAAAGGAGGCGATTCGGAGGGATGCGCTCGCACGTTCTCGTCGGCTCCGGGCGGGTTTCCTGCCTCGGGATGCGCTCCGGCAGCTGCGCCTCGCCGAGAGCGTTCTGGGGGTGCCCGGATCGTCCCGAGCTGCCTCTGAAGACCCCAGTTGTGGCCCGAGAGCCGAGACATTTCGAGGCCCCTTTCGATCGGATCGACCCGATTCGATGTAGATCCCGTGCGGCTCGATCTGATCCGATCTCGATCTCCTCGGCGATGTCCAGTGCGGTCCGATGCCTGCGCGGGCGCTTTTGTGTAGCCTGCACCTGCATGCTGTCAGCACAGGGTGCCGGATAGGCGGTGTGGTAGTGCTCGAAGTCGAAGGCATCCCAGCGCGGCCGTGTTTGATTTTCTCGGCGCCGTGCCGACGTGGCCCGATCCGACGCGCGTTCGGATACGATCGGATCCCCCGATCCGATGCTGACTCATTCTACCCTGAAATCGGGCCTGTCCCTCTACAGGAGGAATCAGGAATATTCAAATAGTCAAACACATGGTCAAATAGTACGGGGACGATTTTTTGACTCTTTAATCGCTTCGCTCATTCCGCCGGCCCTGGAGCGCTATTTGGGGCCTCTTGGGGCCATCTTGGGAGCCTCTTGGGGGCTTCTTGGGAGCGTCTTGGGGCTCCTTGGCGGCGTCTTGGGCTCCCCTGGGGCCCCTTAGGGGGCTCTTGGGGGCCCTCGATTGCAGCCACCCCCTCGGAGGCCACGATCCTCGTGAGGGGTGGCGAAACATAGCCTTCCCCCTGGGGATCGCCCGGGACCCAGCCGGGACCCGGCCGGGGATCGGCCGGGGTACTTCTCGTCCGGGGGCCCCCAGGGGCCGCCCCGCGCGCGCGAACTAGACATATTGTTAAGTAGTTACCGGAGACCTTAGCACGCCTCTGGCCCGTTGGGCCGGCGAATTTTTGAAAAGTATTCTTTGACTATTATCTCATTTATCGTCCAAGGTCCGCCTGTAGGGGGACATGCCCGACCTAATCCTACCTTCGTCGTTGCTGGCGCCGCCCAGTTCAATTTGCCAACAAGTTGCGGGTGGGTGGGTGGGTGGGATGTTTGCACGAGCATTGGAGGTGGTCACGCCCAGAAATGGTCTGATTAATCTAGTGCACCACGCAGACTTCACCACGCACTTATTGCGCCACACAGACTGCATGCACATCGAGAGCGTGTGGACCTACTTATAGTGTGGGCACGAAACAGTAGTGTCGTGGCCCCCGGTCTCCCGAGGGCGTTGCGCAGAATTTGGCCATGGAGGAATGATAACGAGAACGATGACGACGACGACGAGGATGATGATGATTAGGATGATGATGATGATGATGATGATGATGATGATGATGATAACAATGATGATGATGATGATGATGATGATGATGATGGTCACGATGATGATGTTGATGATGATGCTGACAATGTCGATGGTCATGCTACTGCTGATGATGATGGTGGTGGTGATGATGATGATGAGGATGCTGCTGCTGCTGATGATGATGCTGATGATGCTGATGACAATGATGATGGTGACTATGATGATGATGAGGATGAGGATGAGGATAATGATGATGCTGATGCTTGTGATGATGATGATGCTGTGGATGATGATGCTGATGATGATGGTGATGATGATGCTGCTGATGATGATGCTGATGATGATGATGGTCACGATGATGATGTTGATGATGATGCTGATAATGTCGATGATCATGCTGCTGCTGATGATGATGGCGGTGGTGATGATGATGAGCATGCTGCTGCTGATGATGATGCTGATGACTCTGATGATGTTGGTGCTGCTGCTGCTGATGATGATGATGATGATGATGACGATGATGATGCTGATAATGATGATGATGATGATGATGATGATGATGATGAGGAGGAGGATGAGGATGAGGATGAGGATACTGATGATGCTGATGATGATGATGCTGGGGATGCTGATTATGATGATGATAAGGATGACGATAACGATGAGGATGATGATGATACTGAGGATGATGATGCTGATGCTGATGATGATGCTGCTGCTGATGATGATGATGATGATGATGATGATGATGATGGTGAGGGTGATGATGATGATGATGCTGATGATGCTGATGATGCTGATGATGCTGATGATGATGATGGTGATGATGGTGATGCTGATACAGATGATGATGATGATGATGATGATGATGATGATGATGATGATGATGCTGATGATGATGATGATGATGATGATGGTGGTGATGATGATGATGATGATGATGATGATGATGATGATGATGATGATGAGGGTGAGAATGTGGATGATGATGATGCTGCTGCTGCTGATGATGCTGATGATCATGATCATGATCATGATGATGAGTGTGTTCTTCGGTTTAACCTATAGCACGGGAGTGTGGCGGGGAAAGTGAGAGGGAGTGCGACGGCATCTTCCGTAGTTGTTTGGGCTCAAGACCGAAAAAGGCTACCGCGGCGCGCCCCCCGCCTCCCGCGGCGGGCCTGCAGTGGAGGCTTGCTCGCGCTCGCCTCCCGCCCAGGGCTGCCGCGGACCCGCACGCGCGGCGGGCCATACCCCTCCGCCCGAGGGGCGGGCTGCTGAGCTGCGGGGGCGCGCCGCCCCACCATGCCCCGAAATCTGGGGGTCCGCCCTGCGGGGTGCAGGTCGCCGACGGGCGAACCGCCCACCCGCCCGTGGGGCGGGGGGAAACCGCCCGCGAGGCGGGGGCGACCTGGCCGAGGCGGCCAGAGGGGGCATCCCTCAGGCCGCGGCGGGCGCGGCCGAAAGGGAAGTCCTGGAGGCAGCCGCGCCGCGCCAGGTGCCAAAGCTCGACGAGCGGCTGCCAGCGCGACCTGGCGTGAGGCGAGGATGCCATGAACATGGGCCGACCCGCTTCCGCTTCTCCTTCTGGCCCAGAGAAGGGCTGCCCAAAGGCCCAGGCTAAAGCTGCCTGCGGCTGCGGGTGAGGCGGGCGGCGAGCCACCTCCCAGGAATACGAATAATAGTAAACGTTTTGATATAGCAACAATCTTTTTTATATTACGTATAATATTAGAGTATTACTCATACAAATAATAATAGTAGCAGCAGGCTCTTGCACTTCTGCGACGGGGCGGCAGGCGACTGCGACGTCGCGACGTTCGATAAGGGCAGGGAGCTGGTCCACGTCAACTCGTACAGTCTTCGGCCAGACGTGGGCTTGCCAGGCTCGACGTTTCCGCCGCCAGTCGAGGGGCGCCCGACGCCGCCTGCTTCTGAGCGGGGCGAGGCCCCGAGAGGTGACCCCGCAGGGGGGGCGGCATTCTTCGCCGATGATGACGACGCTGGGCGGCCCGCGGGCCAGACCTGGAGAGGTGTCTCGGGGAACCGAGGTTGAGCTCAAACCCGATGTCGCGGTGTCAAGGAAGGTGCCGCGCGGCGCTGCCGCGGTGATGGGCGTCGGCGAGACGCTGGCCGAACGCGCCGCGCAGCATCGTGCGAAGGCTCTCGCGAACCCGCCGGAGGATGATCGGAGGCCGAGGCCAGGGCTTAGACTGGCGCCCGCCGCTGGTGGGGGGCGTGACGCCGACGAGAAGGACATTGGAATGCCGGGATTTCGCTTGGCGCTCCTTCGGGCGGGCGAGGACCTAGTGTCATCCGCCAGTCGGCGCCCGGGGCAGCTTCCGCAGTTGGCAATCGGTGGGATCCAAAGCTATCTGAGCACCGAGGCAGAGCCGTAGCCGCGGGGCCGATCCCGCAGGAAGCTCGGTTCGCGATGTATCTCACGACGGTGATTCACGCAGTCCATCCAGAGCAGCTGGGGGGGCTGGGCCAGGATCTGAGGGCCCTCGTCGCGGTTTTCGATGCCATGCCCCTGCGGGTCACAGACCTGTGCGTGCAGCGGTGCAGGAGCGGCGAGGTGAAGGCGAAGGGGGGCGGCCGGGCGCTGGCGGCGCAGTGCGAGCTGGCGCTGAAGCGCTCGATCGGTCTCGCAGCCCCCTCGGAGGAGATGCTCGTCGGGCAGTTGGAACTCGGGGGGGCCGAGCTCGCCGAGATCGAGGAGAAGGCGAATAAGGGCGAGACGGCCCGCTCGGGACTCGGGGGCCTCGCTCGGGGAGCCGCTCCGCCCGAGGTGGCCCGTCAGTTGAACGCGGCGGTGGGGCCGGCGAAGGGGGCCGCCCAGAGCGGCCCGCCTGCCCGAGCGGGTTTCGTGTCTACTGGGGCCGAAGCCCAACTGGTGCGCCAGACCCAGGGCGCGCCGCCGAGGATGGAGTGGAGGAGCGGTCGGTCGAAGGTAGCGAAACGGGCGAAGCAGCTCTTGGAGCGGGCGTCGACGCCGAAGCCAGAGGCGCAGTTGGCGCCGAAGGCGGAGGTGGCCAGTCAGGGAGGCCCGAAGGGCAAGGGGGAGGGCGGATCGGAGTCGGGGGAGTCGCCCTCCGCGCCGTTCCCGCCGCCTCAGCCCTATGCCGAGGGCGGTGCTGCTCGCTCCGATCGGTCGGGCTCAGGCCGCGGCGGGCGTGTCGACCGGCGGGCGGCCGGATGCGCTGGGGGCCGGCGCGCAGCCGCCGCGGCAGCCGCGGCGCCAGTCGTCGGGCAGTGGCGGCTTCGCCCGGCAGAAGGGCTACCGGAAGGGTAGAGGCGGGCGATGCGCGCCGAGACCCCGGTCATCCTGGAGGTGAAGTTCGAGGCGAGCGAGGCGATGCAGGGCGAGGCCTGGATGGGGCCCTCGCAACGTGGATGTTGGCATCGCGAAGATGGGCGTCCAAGTGCTGCGGCTGCTGCTGCATGCGAACGCGCGAATGGGCGGGCGGGCCGGGCAGGCGTTCAACGCGGCGCGCCGAACGGTCGAGGGTGCCTTGGGGTCGAGACGTCTCGCCGCTGCCATCGCCCAACGCGGTAGATCGCATCGAGGCCCTCTTCGAGCACCTGAACGATCCCAAGTGCGTCAACTGAATGCGAGGCGAAGAGAGACGCACCTTCCGCTGGAAGGTCGGGCTCGGGGTCTGAACTTGTCCGCGGGTTGTCCACGCGAACTACCTGCGTGGTGGCCGTGGCTTCGTCGCCGACGCGTGTCTGTCGGACGCGCCGCGGTGCGCGTCGGCCCGGCAGGGGGCGGCGCGGCGCGCGGGCGAGGCAACTGGGCATTTTGCTCGCGGATAGGGGCGTCACGAGGAGATGCAGCGGATCCCCTGGGAGGATGCGGTCGAGGCCCGTGCTTTTGGTTCCGGCGAGGGCGTCGTGACCGAGCCCGAGATTCTGACGTGGGCTCAGATCGAGCCAGGGTTGCCGCCCGCGGAGCGCTGCGGGAGCCGTGGGTGATTGCCTCCGGCAGCGATGCGGCGCGCCAGTTTCTCGAGGATGAGGCCCAGTTCATCTTGCCGCTCGCGCGGTGGCCCAAGGTTGAGCAGGCCGAGGTGCATTGCGACGACGACGGGCGGGACTGATCGCTGGTGAGCTGCTCGACTGTGGCATCCTGGCGGGGGTCGAGGAGGCCCGCGCCCCCGTGGCCCGCTGGAAGCGCCTGGGAAATTGTGCTTTCGGAGTGGCCGAGAGCGGGGGCGCGCCCGACGGGCGCAGCCGCTAGCGGCGATGGGTCGCTAAATTCACGCTGGCGAACACTGGGCAGACCCTCGTGATGGGGGGCGGCGACAAGCTGCCGCTGCCAGGGGGGTGCGCCCAGGCTGTCCTGATGGACGACGAGGTGGCCCTCCTTTCGTAGGATGACATCTCGGGGTGCTTCCACCTGTGCGTGCTGCCGCCGTAGTGGTGGCGGTGGTTCGCCTTCCCGAAGCTGCGGCGCAAGTGGGTCAGCGACGCCGACTTCGAGGATATGTGCGTCTGCGTCAGGGTCATCCCGATGGGGTGGTTTTCGGCTGTCGGGGTGTGTAGCGCGCGCGGGCAGGGCGCGACGGATGGTCATCGTGCCAGCGCGCGGCTGGCTGCTTGCCGGGAGCTGCGGCGAGACCAACCTTTCCCTGTCCGTGAGGGGCCCGCCCAGAGGTGGTGCTGGAGAGCACCAGGCCGCGATGCAGCGAGCGCGCGAGGCGATGTCAGTGAGCGCCTCGCTCATGAGGACGTCCGCTCCACGCGGGCTCTGCGCAAGGGGGCGCGCGTCGACGGTCTCGGGGGCCGAGCCGCGCTGCCCGTCAAGAGGCTCCTGGAACATGGGGCATTCGCGGCGTGGCTCCTGGGCCAGATGGGCAGATGCAGGCGCTGTGCGGGCGTTGGGTGTCGAACCTCATGCTCAAGCGCCAAGCGTTGAGTTGCCTCGGCGAGGCGTGGAGGTGGATCGGCAAATTGGTTTCCCCTTGGAGTTGGATGGGGTCTCGGGCGGGGCGCGGGAGGCGAAGTCGTCGTGTGCATGATGGGCATCCCGTTGCTGGTCGCGGACATGCGGCGGCCGTTCGACTGCAGACCGATTTCGACGGGCGCCTCGGAGAGGGGCGGCGGCGTCTCAGTCGGGGTCGACCTCGTAGGTGAGGGCTTCGCTTCTATACCACCGATGCCCGAGCAAAACTCCAGGAAACCACGCTTGCTGCTGAAGAGCCGGAGGCGACCCTGCAGTTCGAATGTCGTGGTCGAAGCGGCTAGTTTGCCATCTTGGGATGGGGCGGAGGTGTGTTGTTTCGCCGCCCGACGGGCAGATGTCTGTGCTAAGGGGGCCCTATGAGCATGAGCCAGAGTGCAGGTGCGAGTGCCTCCAGTTCACCATGTGCGGCTTGTTGGCCAACAAAAACGGGGCAGGTAGAGCGTGGAGGTTGTGGTCTCAGAGGCCTGGCCCTGCAGGGCCGCATTGGCCCGCCCAGGGGTCAGGGTCGGGGCTCTGCCCCCCCTGCTGTTGGCGGGAAAGCTGGCGCCCTTTACGGCTTGCCGCGCGGGGCCCATGGCCCCTCTCGAGCGGTCCGCAGGGCTCCGTTGGGTGGAGCTGAGGGCGAGGCCCCCGCGTAGGTTCGGCCCCCCTGACGGCCTGCACCGCGTGGCGAAATCGATGGGGGGGGGGGGCCCTTTGAGGGGCAATGCCACTTTGTCCGCCTTCGGCGTGGCCAGCCCTTCTGCCGTCGTTGGAGTGGGCTCCGCTCTGACTAGGGGAGGTCTGGTGCTTGCGCCAACGCGCGCGCGCGTGTCGCTCTGGCTCGCGACTGTCGCACACAAGGGGCGCCATCGTGAATGCGCTCTTCGGTTTACCTTATAGCACGTGAGTGTGGTGGGGAAAGTGAGAGGGAGTGCGACGGCATCTTTCGTCGCTGTCTGGGCCCAGGGGCCATTCCCACAAACTGCCCCCAACCGTCTCCTGCCGTCTCGGCCGCGGGTCGGGTGCGTCCGTGGCCCGTCCCGCTGCAAGATGCCGTGGGCCTCCCCCGCAGGGAGTGTGGGGGTTGTAGCCTCAGAGGCCTGGTCCTGCAGGGACGCGTTGACCCGCCCAGGG
The DNA here is from genome assembly GCA_963575745.1 of Prorocentrum cordatum. Lineage (NCBI taxonomy): Eukaryota > Dinophyceae > Prorocentrales > Prorocentraceae > Prorocentrum > Prorocentrum cordatum. The sequence continues at coordinate 131,439 of CAUYUJ010014694.1, forward strand.
GTCAGGGTCGGGGCTCTGCCCCACCCGCCGTTGACGGGCCAACTGGCGCCCTTTACGGCTTGCCGCGTGGCGCCCATGGCCCCTGGTGAGCGGTCCGCAGGGCTCCGCGGGCGGAACTGCGGGTGGGGCCCCCCGCGTAGGTTCGGCCCACTTGAGGGCCCGTGCCGCGCGGCGGCTTTGATGGGTGGAAGGCCCTTCTGAGGAGTAATGCCATTTAGTCCCCCTTCGGATGATGATGGCCATAGTAGTGGCGATGATGATGATGATGATGATGCTGATGGTCATGGTGGTTGTGAGGCTGATGGTCGTGGCGGTGCTGCTGATGATGATGGTCATGATCACGGTGATGGGTGTGATGATGGCGATGATGATGGTGGTGAGGGGGTGGTCATGATGATGGTGGTCATGGTGGTGGTGGTTGCCGATGATGGTCTTCATGGTGGCGATGATGCTGGTGACGGTGATGGTGTTCATGGTCATGGTCGTGGTGGTGCTGTCACTTCTGAGTTGATGATGATGATGACGAAACTGGTGGCGACTGGCATAGCATTGGTGATGGCGATGATGATGGTCATGGTGGTGGTGATGCTGGCGATGTCGCGCATGATGCTGATGAGGATGGTCATGATTGTGGTTTTGGTGATGCACGCAATTTTGTTGGTGGTGATGAGGATGCTGGTGCTGATGATGGCCATGGTATCGATGATGATGACGATGATGATGATGATGATGATGGCGATGCTGGGCATTGTTGTGGTCATGATGGTGATGCGTATGGTGGTTGTCATGCTGGTGGTGGCGATGCTGATGCTGACGGCGGCGGCGATGAGGATGACGATGGCGATGGCGATGTCGATGTCGACGTTGATTACGATGGCGATCACGATGATGTTGCTGACGATGGGGATGATGATGGTGATGGTGGTGGTGATGCTGATGCTGATGGTGATGGCACGGTGGTTGTGATGACGGTGATTATTGTCATGGAGTGGTCATGCTGATGTTGGTCAAGGTGGTGTTGGTGATGACGGTGATGCTGATCATATTGGGAATGGTGGTGTTTGTGGTAGTGATGATTGTTACGGTGATGCTGATGATCATTGTGGTGGTGATGTTGGTGATCATGGTCATGGTGGCGTTGGTGATGATCATGGTGATGAGGATGATTGTGTTTATAATGATGAGGATGGGGATGATGATGATGATGATGGATGACGATAGCGATGCTCATCACGATAGCGATCACGATGTTGATGATGCTGCTGATGATTGTGAAGATGATGGTGCCGATGATGATGGTCATAGGGGTGGTGGTGATGCAGGTGATGATGATGATGGTCTTGGTGGTGGTGATGATGGGGATGATGATGACGAGTCACGATCGTGGTTTTGGTGATGCTGCTGATGTTGCTGATGCACGGTGATGATGATGGAGGTGCTGATGATGATGGCGACGGTGATGATGCTGATGATGGTGATCAATGTGATGATGATGATGATGATGATGATGACGATGATGATGATCATGGTCATGGTGATGATGATGATGATGATGATGATGATGATGATGATGATGGTGATGCTGGCCATGGTGGTGGTGATGATGGAGGTGGCGATGTCGATCACGACGCTGACCACGATGGCGATTTCGGGGATGATGGTGATGACGCTGATGACGATGATGGTGATGATTCCGATGACCATGATTATACTGACGATGATGATGCTGACGTTGCTGATGATGATGATGATGATGATGATGATGGCCATGGACGTGTTTGCGATGGTGATGGTGGTCATTGTGATGGTAATGGCGATGCTGCCGGTGATGACGATGACACTGGCGATGCCGATGCCGATCACGCTGATAATGCTGATGGTGCTGATGATGACGGCTTTGATTGTGATGACGCTTGCCATGGTGATGATGATTCATGATGACGATCTCGATGGTTATGATGGGGATGACGACGATGATGATGTTGGTGGCGATGATGATGACGTTGCCGATGACGATGGCGATGCCGATCGCGATGACGAGCTCGACAATGGTGATGCTGATGATGGTGATGGTGCTGGCGATTGATGCTGATGAGGTTGTTGATGGTGCCGCTGACGATGATGACGAGGAGGCTGATTTTGATGGGGATGTGATGCGGATGGTGATGACGATTTGGGTGCTCATGATGCTGCCGATGCCAACGATGACGATGACGACAAACATACCGTTGCCGATGACGTCGACGGCGATGCTGCCGATGATGGCGATGATGATGACGGTCATGGTGCTGGTGGTGAGGATGATGACGACGAGGATGACGATGAAGATGCCGATCACGATGGCGATTACGACGACGAAAATGTCGATGATGATGATGGTGATGACGAAGGCCATGGTTAAGATGATTCACAGTGACGATCGCGATGATGATGACGAAGATAGGGATGACGATGATGATGAGCACGATGATGATGGCGACGATGACGTTGACGATGCGGATCACGATGACGATGATGATGGTTATGATAGATGATGATGGTGGTTAGGGTGGTGGTGGCGATGATGATAACGATGACGAGGGCGATGACGATGCCGATTTCAATGACGATCACGACGATGATGCTGATGCTACTGATGACAATGCTGATGATGATGGTGATGATTCACGATGACGATCACGATGATTATGCTGATGGCGACGATGATGACGATGACGATGATGATGCCGTTGACGATGATGATGCCGTTCGCGATGCTGATCACGATGATGATGATGATGATGATGATGATGATGATGATGATGATGATGATGATGATGATGGTGATGATGGTGGTGATGGTAATGATGACGATGCTGATGATGATGATGCTGCTGCTGCTGCTAATCAAGATGTTCATACTGACGATGATGATGCTGATGGTGGTGCTGCTGCTGATGATGTCGATGTTGATGGTTGATGATGATCGTGGCGTTATTGAGGATGCTGCTGCTGATTGTGACGATGATGCTGACGTTGATGTTTATGTGACTGTGGACGTGAATGTCGATGATCCTATTGATGCTTATGATGACGGTGACGATGACGATGCCGATGACGATGACGACGATGATGATGATACTGGTGATGATTCTCGTGACGATGATGATGTTGCTGATTTTGATGATGACGACGAAGACGATGATGATGATGATGATGATGATGATGATGATGATGATGATGGTGGTGGTGGTGATGATGCTACTGCTGCTGTGCTGCTGCAGATGATGCTGCTGATGATGATGATGGTTCTGCATGTGCTCGTGTTTATGATTCTGATAGTATTCAGGATGACGACGATGCTGTTTAGGATGGTGAGAGTGCATTCGCTAATGCTTCTTATGATGATGGTTATGCTGCTGCTGATGATGATGGTGATGATGATGGTGGTGGTGATTATTGTTTTTTATTATTATTGTTAGTGTCAATGTTTTCGTTATTTTGTCATTATTCTTAGTATTGTGATGCATGTTGTGTTTGTAGTATGAACTATTATTAGTACTATCATTCTTGTTATTATCATTGTTGTCCTGCTTTATCCTTATTGTTGATATTATTATGTTATTTTCTGGACTTTGAGGAGGAAGCGGAGGAGGAAGAGGTGAAAGAGGAAGAGGAGGAGGAGGAGGAGGAGAAGGAGGAGGAGGAAAAGGAGGAGGAGGTTGTGGGTGAGAAGGAGTGGCCGCCGTTCGCGCCAGCCCCGGCTCAGGGAGCCGCCCACCCAGCCGCCGCCTCCGAGTGATGCGCGCGCTCGTCTCCGCGCGCGGGGGGCGAACAGGCCTCCCTTCGGCCTAGGCGCGCCCGCGGCAGACGCCGGAAGGAGGAGGAGGAGCAGATGGCGCTGCCGAGATCCCTCGCTCTCTTTCGACCCTGCCTCCGCCTCCGCCTCCTCCGCCTCCGCCTCCGCCTCCGCCTCCTCCTCCTCCGCCTCCGCCTCCTCCGCATCCGCCTCCTCCGCCTCCGCCTCCGCCTCCGCCTCCGCCTCCGCCTCCGCCTCCTCCTCCTCCTCCTCCTCCTCCTCCTGCTCCCCTCCGAGGGCGGGAAACCGTCGGGGGCCCCCAAGGGTCGCGGTGACTACACCGTGCGGTGAGTCCGCGGGGATCCGGGATCACCCTCACAGTTCTGGGACTCGGGTCGCTCTCCGAGGACGTCTCGGTCGACTGGGGACCGACCCGCCAGGCCGTGGATACAACGCGTCTTTCCGCGGACGCCCCGCGAGGAACGCATATAGCCATATCCACGGTGTCGAGCCCTGGAGTCCAGACCGCAAAGGCCTCGTCGAGGTAAGCCTACCTACACCCATGTGGGCTATGGAAGAAAGCGAGGTCGACTGCGCGGACGTTCGCGCGGAGGCTTCCCGCGTGAGGTCGAGCGTGCGCGCCCTCCTTTCCGATGTAGCGTGCCGCGCTGGCGGCCCGCGTGAGCCACCGCGCACGGAAGGTCGCTATGCCATCTTGTGTGAAACCCTTTTTTTTCCGTCGCCCACGTGTAAGTTCAGAAGGTCCAGGCCTTCCCGATCGGCTCCGAGCAGATTGGGTCTGAGGATCTCGCCGCATCGCCGATGCATCGCCGATACGGCCCGATTTTGAGCCCGATTTTCTGCTCGCCGTCGTCGCCGATGCATCGCCGACCTTGCCGATGCACTACGGATGCATCTAGTCGGACCCCGTTGGGAGGCCTCTATACATCGATGCAAGTTCAGATAGACCGAGTCAAATCCGGCCATTCGGGCTCAAGCAGCTGCACGAGAGATCGCTACATTCCGCGGCAGTCTCATTCTGCAGCCTGTGCTGTAAGCCATCCGAGAGCCCGGGCAGCTTCCTCAACACTATGCGTGAGGCGATCTGCATCCATATCGGTCAGGCAGGTGTTCAGATCGGGAACGCCTGCTGGGAACTTTTCTGCCTCGAGCATGGCATCCAGCCTGACGGACAGATGCCCTCCGATAAGACAATTGGGGGTGGTGACGACGCTTTTAACACATTTTTCTCGGAAACAGGTGCTGGCAAGCACGTTCCGCGTTGTGTGATGGTGGATCTTGAGCCCACCGTGGTGGACGAGGTCCGCACCGGTACATACCGCCAGCTCTTCCACCCCGAGCAGCTCATCTCCGGCAAGGAGGACGCGGCCAATAACTTTGCGCGCGGGCACTACACGATCGGCAAGGAGATCGTCGACCTGGTCTTGGACCGCATTCGGAAGCTCGCCGATAACTGCACGGGGCTCCAGGGGTTCATGATCTACAACGCCGTCGGCGGAGGCACCGGGTCTGGGCTGGGCTGCCTGATGCTGGAGCGCTTGTCGGTGGACTATGGCAAGAAGACGAAGGTCTCGTACACGGTGTGGGCGTGCCCGCAGGTCGCCACGGCGGTGGTGGAGCCGTACAACACCGTGCTGTGCGTGCACTCTTTGCTGGAGCACACGGACGTCACCATCCGGTTGCCTGCGGCCAGGCCCACCGCCGTGCTGGCGCAGCACTCTGGGTGGCGACAGTTCGAAGGGGCCCGGGAGGCCGTCATGCGTGGCACCTCGAGCCCCGAGCAGGCCTTGGGTGCCTGCTGGGTGTCCCTTGGGGGCCTCTTGGGTCGGCTCGGCAGCATCTCCCGGGCGCCTCGGAGGCCCTCAGGGGCTCCAGACGCCGGCAGAGGGCGCTCTTGGGCCGTCTGGCGGTTTCGGAGTCCGTCTTGTGGGACTCTGGGCCCTCTCGGGGTCCTTGTGGGTTCTACCCCTCGGTGTTGGCGCGCGTGTAAGTTTGGGCGGAAACCCTGCTGGGTTTCGGGGGCCCCCGGCCTCCCCTGGGCTTCCGCGCTCCTCTCTTGCCTTCCCTCCGCATTCCTTCCCAGTCGAGGAGAGGATCGTTTCGATCGTCGTTCGATCGCCGCCCGACGAGCTTCTTGGCTCGCGATGCGGATGGGGATAAAGGCGCGCGCGTCCGCGCGCCCGCTTGCTTCCTCGTCTCCTCCGGGTCGTGCAGCATTCGGATATACTTATTTACATGACTACCAAAGGGAAATCGGCCGCCTTCACTGGCGAACCGAGGCCCAATTCAACATGGGGTTGGGTAGCTCTGCGGCGCCATCCTACCCCGAAGCCAGGTTACCAGTCGAAGCAGCGCAAAACGCTGTACTTAAGATGGCCAACTCAGGCGAGCTGCAAGCAAGCTTCGCCAGAGGCCGTCATCTCCGACGTGCGGGCAAGTTGTGCCTGTCGACCGTGCCTCGGGCGACGGTCAAGATAACCCGCGGCGTCCCCGCGAGAGAGCGGTTGCGGCGGGGTAACCTGGCGCTGTTGCGTGGGGGAGACCTGGCGCGGGCGCGGCGAGATCCCACATGGAATCCGACGAAAGACGTTTTGCTTCGTATCTTGCTGTCCCTAAGCAAAGATGCGGTGCCTCGATCGCACAAGCACTCCAGAGCACTAGGGCGCCTTTCCCCTTCGACCAGGTGCAACCAGTACCGCCCCGAATGGTCGAACAACAACTGTCCTAATCGCAGGCGGGACTGCGAGGCTGGTCCAAAGCAGCCGCCGTAGAACAACTCGTTATCGGTGTCGACAATCGACCTGCTGCAGGCCCTGAGCCAGCAGATGGCTGAGATGCAGCAGCAGGCCTTGTCAGAGCAAAGCAGAATGTTCAAAACATGTGAGGATAGCCGCAATGCATGGCGAGCTGCCTTGGCTGAGTTCACCAGCGCCTCCCATGCGCAAATTGCCCAGAGGGCCCTCGAGCTCGGGGCATTTTTGGCAGCGTGGCAGCTGCGACCACGCAGGCGTCCTCTTATCTTTGTCGCTCTCACTTCTCTTTCACTCCCTTCGCGCGGCCGCGGGGCGATGGCGTCGAGGCCGTAGATTCCCCCTTCTTCTGGGTCTGGGCGCTCCGCGACGTCGCGAACTCCTCCGCCCACTGCGCCATGAAGTTCCTTTGCACCAACGGACTCTGGCGTCGAGCGCGGCCGCCCCGCTGCCCGTGGAAGCGGGGCGCCTTCTCGTGCCTCCCCTGCTCCCGAGAACTGTGCGGCATCGTTTGTTTCAGGGCTCCCGGCTTTCCTCCCCGGTGGGGTCCCAGGGTGAGCTCGTCCCTGAGAGCCCCCCGTTCGAGTTCCGAGGCCGGGGGGTTGGGCCCCTCGGCATTGGCGCGCGTGTGCGCTCGAGCGGAAACCCCGCTGGGTTGGGCGGGTTCTCGGTTCCCTCCTGGGCCACCTCCCGCTCCTCTCTTGCCATCCCTCCTTCCCCCCGAGGGTCGAGGATCGAGGAGAGAATCGTTTCGGTCGTCGTTCGATCACCGCCCGGCGAGTTTCTTCGCTCGAGAGGCGGATGGGGATAAAGGCGCGCGCGTCCGCGCGCCCGCTTGCTTCCTCGTCTCCTCCGAATCGCATGGCCTACGGATATAGGTACTTGCATAACTACCTAAAGGAACTCGGCCGCTTTCACAGGCGAGCCGAGGCCCAATTTAACATGAGAGGTTATTTGGTTCTGCGGCCACTCAATCCCCATATCCACCTCCAGGGGTCCTCCTGGGTTTCTCGAGGGTCGTCTGAGGGCCGGGTTCGGGTCCGTTTGGGTCGCATTAGAACCTTCCTGGGCCGTCTTGGGGCCTTGTTGAAGCCCTCGTGTGCCCCATCTTGGAGGCTTCTCTGACCGTCTTGAGCTGACGGAAATCCGAAAATGAGAGAATTTCAAAATCCATCAATAACTTAGAAACAATAAGTGATTTCGGGCTCTTCGGGCTCTGCTGGAGGTTATCTTGGAGCCCTCTTGGGAGTGTTGATGCCATCGTGGGCTGTTTTGAAGCTGTTAGGGGCCGTCTTGGAGACGCGTCGGGCTGTCTTGGTGGCCATGGTGGCCTCCCTGGGCCGTCATAGAAGCCATCTTGGACGGTTTGGGTGCCTTGGAGGGCGCTGGGGAGGTGTCGGACCCCCCAGGGTGCCTTGGGTTGGACGGGCGATGCACGTAACTGGATGCGACGAGGAATGGGGGCCTCCTAAGAAGATTACAGAACTCCTACCAGACAGCGGTGGGCAGTCTACCACGCCTCAACGTGGCAAAGTCATGGTGGCGGATCATGTACGACAACGAGGCGTTGTACGACATTTGCAGGCGGAACCTCGACATCGAACGCCCCACGTACACAAACTTGAACAGACTTCTGGCCCAAATCATATCCTCGTTGACCGCATCGCTGCGCTTTGACGGCGCGCTCAACGTGGACATCACGGAATTCCAGACGAACCTCGTGCCATACCCGCGCATTCATTTCATGCTGTCGAGCTACGCGCCGGTGATCTCTGCAGAAAAAGCCTACCACGAGCAGCTCTCTGTGGCCGAAATCACCATGTCCGTGTTTGAGCCTTCGGCCATGTTTGTCAAGTGCGACCCCCGCCACGGCAAATACATGGCTTGCTGCATGATGTACAGAGGCGACGTGGTGCCCAAGGACGTGAACGCATCAGTGGCAACAATCAAAACGAAGCGTACTATTCAGTTTGTGGATTGGTGCCCTACTGGGTTCAAGGTCGGCATCAACTACCAGCCGCCCACCGTGGTACCTGGTGGTGATTTGGCTAAGGTGATGCGCGCGTGCTGTATGATCAGCAATTCCACGGCCATTGCGGAGGTGTTCTCACGCATCGACCACAAGTTCGACCTCATGTACTCCAAGCGCGCGTTCGTCCACTGGTACGTCGGCGAGGGCATGGAGGAGGGCGAGTTCTCAGAGGCCCGCGAGGATCTGGCTGCGCTGGAGAAGGACTACGAGGAGGTCGGCATCGAGACCGCCGAGGGGGAGGGCGAGGAGGAGGGCTACGGCGACGAGTTCTGAGCCAGACTGCGCGGCCGCAGAGGTGCCGGCGCTTCGCGGCTGCCCAATGATCTGATTGCGTGACAGTGATAATCACCTCCTCCTCCTCCTCCTCCTCCTCCTCCTCCTTCGCTTCGCTTCGCTCGCGGCTCGATGTCTAATAGACGAAGCCGTTCGCGCGGCCGCGGCCGCGCGCGCGCGCCCGAGGCACGCAGTGGGGGCCACCCCCCCGACACGGGCCCCCGCCAGGAGGGCAAGGGTGAGAAGCCGCCTAGGCCTCGCAGGGGGAGGGGCGGGGGCCGAAAGGGGCCGAGAAAAAAAAGGGTGCCCAGGAGTTTCGGGGCAGAGGGAAGGAAGAGGGAGAGGCCACATGGGGGTGGCAAAGCGGGGCGGGGGGAGGGGGCTCATTAAAGGCCTGGGGAGGAAGGGAGTCCACCCCCATGAGGCCTTCACGCGGGCGGCGGCCCAGGTCACGCTTGGACCGTGTCCTCCCCCCCCTCTCCATTGAGGGGGCGTTCGTGATGGTGTCGGCGGCCGCCTTGATCCCTACGGTCATCTTGCCGCGGTAGGCGTCCGCCTCGAAGCTCTTGGGCCCTGTTACGGCCAGCTCGGGTCGTCGGATCTGCAGGCTGCAGTCCGACCTCCAGGGAGCAGGCTGCTCAAGACGGAGTCGACGAAATCGTCGAGTGGGCTGCTGTGCTCGTGGGAGGTGCCGTCGTAAATGGCGTAGAGGTTGCTGGTGGAGTCAATCCTGGTCGGTCTTCTCGTGGCAGTTCTCTCCGTAGCGTAGTGCATCTGCTCGGTCGTCCACATCAGCGACGGACCCGCTGGGGCTGCGGATTGCGCTAGTAGTACAGGTACTTCTGCAATGTGGGCGGCATGGAAGATGTGGATGGCTAGGCGGGCATGGTGGTTCGCGATCAGTCGACGTTCCGCTGCCTTGCCTCCAAGGTTTACTCTTCCCCATGGGTCCGAGGTTGTTCTGGAGGATGCTGCCGTTCTGTCGTGGATGTCGCCATCACCTTGGTCGATCCAAGTGCTGGGTGAGAGGTTGATCGTAACTCCTGCGAAGTCACCCTGTCGAATGTGCTGGTGGATCAAGTCAAGGGCGTCGTACTGGGATGGGTGTTCGGCGGAGTAGAGATCGTCGAAGGTCATAGTAGCCAGTTCCATAACCATTCCATTGTAGCATAGTCGTTGGTCCGTGATGTCGAGCAGATCATTCGGGTGTCTATCGGTGTTGGTGAGGTAAAGCAGGGATCTGTTTCTGGTCGGTGTCCGAGGGTAGTGGGCTGGTGGTGGTGGTGTAAGTTCTGCTACAGTCGGGAAAAAGGGCGGTGGTGAAGGTGATAGGTCAAGGGAGGGTAATGGGGTGACGTCGGATGCGTGGGCAGGGATGGGATGGTATAGTTCGGGGCGGCCTCTGCGTTTGTTGTCGGCTATGCTGGCCGCGTAGATCGCCTGATTGGTGGCCACGTCCTCCTCAGTGAGGGCAGGTCCTTGTAAATACCACATATACCATGACCGTCGGCATCGGGCTACCGTGGTTAGATGCTTCACTAGCTTGGCGAAGGAGTGGAAGTTCTGGCGGCATATTCTGCACGATGTACCCGATGCCCAGTTTCGCGGATGATCAGGTCGTCGGTGTTCCCGTCCGATATGTATTGCCATGCCCTGCTTTGTCTTGGTTACTATTCCGCACTCGTAGCAAATGAAGTTGCTGTCGCCGTTGTCACGTGATGGCGTGGTGCCCGCCCCGATGGGGCCGTCTGGTCTGAGCACCTTGGTCAGCTTGTCGGCGTGGGCACTGTCTTTAGAGGCGCGGATGTAGTTTGTGACAGCCAGGTTGACGGAGTTGGTGAAGTGCCTCGGCGTGGTGCGAGCCCATGCGATGATGTCGGGGTCGAGCTTGCTGGTCGTGGGCCAGCGCTGGTCGTCCAGGTATGTGCGCAGGAAGTCGAAGTCCTGGAAAAGCATGTATGTCCATGAGCCCTTTCTCCGTCGCTGGTTGTCAAGCAGTTGTAGGAGCTGCTGAGGAGCGTGTCGTAGAAGCCGTGGTAAGTATCGCAGCCGTCCAGCAGACTGGTGGTGGTCGAAGTCGGGGATGCCGGTGTAGGCTACTACTTCGGTGGCCGTGAAATGATGAAGCTGCGAGTTAACTTTGGGTAATCCAGCTGCCGTGCGATAGGGCTTCGAGTAGGCGTTGGATATGCGCTGGTGGTCAGTCTGAGTCAGTGCTGGCCAGACGTGATGGTTGAAGGTCAATGAGGCAGTCGAGAGGGCGTGCACGTACTTGATCTTCGTTTTGCGGGGTAGGCGTCGACGTCTTAGGATTTGCCTCTCCAGAGCTCGTGCCGAAGCGTCGGTTCGTTGCATGCGATTCTGCACCTCGGGGCCCATGCTGCCGTTGGTTATGATGGTGCCTAATAGTCGGTGCTGGTCTGTGATTTGGACCGAGATCGACATGATGCTCAACTTGATTGATGTAATGTTTTGCTGTGCAAGCCTGCTGCGCACGACGTTGGAGCCCGTCCCGTTAAAGGAGATGATGACCTTGGTCTTGTCTGGGTGTGGCTTGAGCCCGTATGTAAAGGCTGTACGGCATAGACGTTCAGCTGAAGTTCTCGTAATGTCAATGATGTCGGAGTGGTGTGTGGTCGAGTTGAAGTCGGTGAGGTCGTCGACGAAGGACATGTTGGTCAGCTTGCCGCCTTGGTGAGGGGCCGTAGAGAAGAGCGGGTTGTCGCAGGGGCTGATGTGGTGGCCGCTTTCGCCGTCTTCTGCCCCTTCAGCGTCGTCGGCGATGGCCTGAAGCACCAGGGAGAAATGCATGTTGAAAGCTGCGTCGGAGTATGGCACCCCTGGCCTGGTACTGGTGCGAGGGATCACGTATGCGTCGGTGCCCTTGGCGGTCATCCAGTTGGCCGTGTGGTGGTCGGCAACTAGGGCGCAGAGGTGAGAGTCGTCGACGTGGGCGTTGAGATGTGCTGGGCAGCGAAGACGTTGTCGTAGGGATGGGAGTAGGCATATGGGAATCTCGATGTTGTCGATGACGTCTTCGAGCTCGTCCTCCTGAGTCGGCAGCTGAAAAATGAACTCCTTTATTACCGAATGGAAGGCTTCTTTCAAGTCCAGGAAGAGGATGCTGCCCGTGCGAGCCTGTGTACGGCAGTCGTCCAAGAAAGTGTAGGCGGTGTGAGTGATGAAGTCGGTCGCCTTGTGAGGGACGGCGCCGCATTGTGTGTCCATGAGCAGGTCGGGTAGGATGTCGCGGAAGAGGCCTCTCAGGAACTTGCTGTTGATCTTTCCTATAGTGTTGTTCAGGAGGATGCCCCTGTATGCTTTCTGCAGATGAAGCTGTCCTTGTCCTTTGGAGAAATGGGTGGAGAAACCGCCCTTCGCCGAAATAGGCTCCGTCGTCATCATTTGCATCTTCATCATGATAGGGTGCAGAAGTCGGGCAATCTGGCGCGGCGCTGCTCGTGCCATGTCGTCGGTGTTCCCGTCGGGCCCGCCGCGTTTGCCTTTCTTGGCGGCTGCCAGGGCGGATGTCAGATTGTGGATGGTCTGGACGTTGTCGATGTGGGGTATCGGCTTGGTGTGGGCAGTCTTGTTGTTGTAGTACTTGACGACGCCTTCGATGTCGGTGTTGATGCCGTTCTCTATGTTGCCGTAGTATCGAAGGGCGTGCTCCGCAATGGCTTGTGGCGTTGTAAGTGGAGCGCCGTCATCGTCTTGTCGTATTTTGGGAGTTGGAGTTCTCTTAGGTGTGCGGCCGCCGTATGTTAGTAATGCCCTCACGTTTGCCCATTCCTGCCGCGGGGCGTTCCCTGCAGCTGATAGTATCATGTTGTCGGAGAGGCGCTCGAGGTGGGCGTCGCGGTCGTGATCGAGGCGGTTCCTAAGAACTCTGTCGGTATCTTTGATGAAGCTCATGTATGAGTCGAAAAGGTTTGTAGTGAAGGTGGTTGTGCAGTGGGTGCTGTCGTGGTATGGAGCCGTAGTCTGGTCGGGGTCCGCGTGGTTGATAAAGAGGATGGTCTTGATCATCAGCTGAGTATATCCAGGGATGTCCATGAGGTGGATGACGTCGTCAGGGGACGCTGAAGCCGTCTGGTTTGCGATGAGGTGCGCGGTGTATCGGATCCGTCTGCGTGATATCTTGGAGCCCATGCCATTCCTTTTCACGATGCGGATCGTCTTGAGGAGGGTGCGTCGAAAGCGAAGAAGCGCGTATGAGGCCTCGGTAATGTAGGGCTTGCGTGGGGCATGATGCTGCTTCTTGAAGCTGGCGTAGGCTGCGTCCTTTATCTGATCGACGATGCTCTTAGTATGGTCGTTGAGGTTGGTCTCCCAGGGGGGGTGTTGGATCTGCTGCAGGCGTCGTTGAAAGTCGTTCTTGGCTGTCTCGGAGTCGAGCTTAGCGATGTCGAGCTTGGGCGTGCCGTGCTGGTATGTGGTCTCGACGATATAGGCGAGGTTAGCCTTGACAGGGAAGTGGTCGTTCTTGTGTGAGTGGTCGTGTTCTGTGTCGATACCATACATTACGGACGTGTAGGAGATAGAGTCGAAGAGCTCGTGGCCAACCACTATGTAGTCCAGTCTGTGCACGTCCTTGCCTGAGTCCCATGTGTAGTGGTCCTGGCCTCCGCTTTTGAAGGTATTCGCGGCTATGAGAGAGTTACCTTGCAGGACCTTGTGGAATCGTTCGCCGTTGTCGTCCTCCTTTTGCTTGAAGCCTTGATCGCCGATTGCCTGACTGCATAAACTGCCCGTTCGAGCGTTGGCGTCGATGAAGAAGATGTCGATGTTGTGGTTAGAAGTTGCGCACTCGATCATCTCCCAGAAGATATCCTTCTCGTGTGGCTTGGCTCGTGAGTGTGGTGCATGAGCGACGCAGACTGTATGTCGAAAGCCTGGGGCTTCGATCCTTACTACTAGGTGTCGAGGGCTGTGCTCGATGACGGTGAACTGATCGGGGCGGAAGTAGAGGTCCTTGGCACCTGCCTTTCCGTACGGCTTGCTGGTGAGTATGTGGAGCTCGCAGCCGAGGTTGTACTGGTCGTGGCCACCTGAGATGACGTGGTAGGCGTACGCACTCGTGCTGGTGATGTCGTTGCCGCTGCGAACTCCCCAGGGCGTGCGTGCTTCCTGGATGCCGATCAGGTGGAGGTCCTCCATGTACAGGTTGAGCATAGTCTTTCTGAGCTTGTGAATCTTTTCTTTTCGTCTTCGAGCGCCTTGGTCAGGTTCGCGCCCTGACTGGATGTTGTAGGTGGCGACGTTGACGTCTATCTCGGTCGAGGTCTTCGTGGACTTGGCTGGTGTCGTAAGGTGGGCTGCCGTTGCCGTGGTATCGATGCGTTGGGCCTTGAGCATCCCAGGTGAAAAGGATGGGTAAGCGTCTTTGGTGTGGTTGTCGGCATCGAGTAGGAATTCCCAGCTGCGCTGAGGGGACGCGTTGAGTATGTTAGCCCATTCAGGTTGTGGGTGCGGGTAGTCCTCGATGCGGGCGTAGTTGGCTGCGGCGTCGGCAACTTCGTTCCACGGGTTCATCTCGTGGGCGTGAACGTGGCACAGGTCGACATATTCCTTGACGTGCGAATACATGATCACCAGTAGCTGCACGAGGTGGGCGTCCCGATTAGTGAAGGCCTCCATCCTGGCCAGTTGGATCGCTCCCAGCGAGTCGGAGTGGACCGAGATACTGTGGTTGATGTCCTTGTGGATGATGTAGGCTATCGCCCAGATGAGCGCTGTGATCTCGCTGGATGTCGAGGTGGTCTCGTTGTCCGTGAGGTTTTGGATCTCTATGAGGGTGGAGTCGCGGTGCTTGCCGACTATTGCGCCTTGAAAAGAGAAACCTTCTTCGTCTTCTCCGACGAGTACGACTGACCATCCGTCTTGACCATGTTGGCGTGGATGTTTGGAGCCGTCTGTGTATAAATGCAGGCGAGAATCTCGTGGGAGCTGTCGGTATGGAAATGTTCGCACCATGTACTCTGAAACCTCGTTGTGGCAACGGTCGGTAAAGTCGAAGGTAAGCCTGGGAGGCTGAAGTCGTCGAAGGTGCTGGAGTAAGGGCTCCTGTTCGTCGAAGTCGATGTGGTAGAGGATATTGTCGGTCTGCTGGTCGCGGGTGTGAACCTCGCGGGAGAAACGAACATGCCGTACTTCCTCGTGGCTCTCCGCATTCGGCAGGTCTGTTTGTCCGTGTGGGATCTGGGTAGCGTCAAGGGGGTCAAAAATGGGAGGTGGTGGCCGGCAAGAAGTTGATGTACATGGCCGGCTCGGTGAATCACAAAATTGTCGGTCTCGATCGCCATCATGGCCAAAATGGCTAGTACGTCGATGCCTTGTTGGTGGTTCTTGTCGTTCTTGCCCCAAACGGCTGCAGCCACTGGGGGTGTCCCCCCCCGTGTCGTGCTCACAAAGCGATGCTTCCTCTCGAGGCGTAGGCGGTGGCGTCGTCATCGTCGGGAGCGACCGTGACTGGGCTTCCGCTGGTGGAGGATGTGAGTCGACATGCTGCCGTCGAGGTCGGGTGACGGTAGTTGGTCGGTCCGCTAGCGTAGTTGGTGCGGGGTTTGTGGGAAGCAAAATCTGGCGGGGCATTTCTGTGTGATCTGTGTGAGACAGCCTTCTCGCACTCCCCAAGCGAGAGGTAGAGGCCGAGGGGATGGTCCACGGTCCACTACTAGGCTGTCGCATGTTGGGCGGTGTGTGGATTTCCCACATATCGCCATGCTCGTAAGAATCTGGAGGTGCGCTCTCCCCAACGCGCATGCCGCCATTGGCTGATGAGAGGGTAGGTGAAACTTGTGAAGTGTCGTATGGTGGATCGGAGCTCACCAGGGGCTCGAATAGTCGGCGCCTGACGTCGTCGGCGTAACCACTGCAGGAGTCGGAAGTGCCGTCGTTGCACAGGCAGTCTTCTGGTATGATGCTGGGCCGCTCCCCCTGGGCCAGTTGCCCCCCAGGGGGTGAGGGCCTCGTTAGTTTTTTGGTGAGTTGACCGCAGGGGCTTCCTCGTCGTTGAGGAAGGTTGGCACTCGGTCTCCTGGATCTGCGAAGCCGTCTCCGATGTCGCAGATACGGACTTTCTTGGGCTTGGCCGCTCGTCTAGATGATCCGTTTTTTCGGAGAGCTGTGCGGGGCGGAGGAGCGGATGTGGCGCGGTCGGGCGTGGCGAGGTGGAAGCGAGGTGGTGGTTGGATTGGCTGCATCGGTGCGGTAGGAGATATGTCGGCTAGTGGAATGCGCACTGGGGTGGAAGGTGGTGGTACGTCGTCGTCGGAAGTGATGTCAATGAGGAGAGTAGTGGATGGGTGGTTGTGCTGAGTTGAGTCTGTTCTTCTGGTGCGTGGTGGTGGCGCTGAGCTGGGTCGGTCATTTGGCGGGTCAGGTGGGTGGAAGTTGATGGGCGTATGCTGCTCAGTGGGGATCGGCGTGAGCGAGGCGGGGGTGGGTAATGGCGTAGGGACAGGGAAGGGATATGCGTCACTTGCAACAGGGGTTGGGCTGCACAGGTCGTCGTCGTCGGCTGGGATTGGGGTGTGCACGCTGGCGTCGTCGGCGTCGTGGCATGGGCGTCGCGCAGTGGGAGTGGCGGTTGGCATCGCAGGTGTCGGTCGTGGTGGTGGTGTGCTGCTGCGCTGTCCTCTGTTGCTGGGCTGTCCTCCGCTGCTGCTGCCGCGGTTTCTGAGGTATAGTTGATAGCCCGAGTCATCAGAGGAAGACGGTGGGGTCAGCAGGTGGAGTGCGGCTTGTACCTGTTTGTCGATTTGTGCTTGTTCAGCATCTGCTTGGGCTTGCAGTCGTGCGTCTTCCTCGTCTCGTTCTTGAAGTTGTGTGTCGAGCTCCCTGAGGATGTCCACGTCGAGGCTGGTGCCGAACTCGTGGGCCTGCTGTAGTTCGCAGTGCAGTCGCTCGCGTTCCTGTCTGTGTTGCTGAAAATGCTCCTGTAGTTGGTGTTGGTGCTGCTCCTGGAGTTCGTTCTCGAAGCGCTGCATGTCGCGAGAAGTGCCTCGAAGCCTGTCGATCTCGCTGTTGTACTCGCTCTGGGCTGTCAAGGTTCGGTACTTCTGAGCCTGAAACTGTCCGAACTCCTCCAAAAGTAGTTCCTTGGCGTCCTGAAGCTGGTTCTGTTCAAGCCTCGCGATGTTGCTGATGTCCTGCTGTGCCTGGGCTTTCTCGGAAAGAAGACGTTGCTGTTGTTCGTGGCAGCGTTGTTGATATTCTTGGACCATGATCTCGGCGTTCTCGTGTAGCTGATGTCTGAAGGTCTCTTCCTCTTGCTTCCTCTGAATGATGAAGGTGGCGAGGTGCGCTGACTCTTCCTCCTTGAGCTGGTAGCGCAGGTAGGCCTCCTTCTGCTGGTAGTGAGCGACGTTCTCCGTGATGGATTCGCGAGCCTCTTGTCGGAGCTGCTCTTCGCGCTGTCGGAAGACTTGGATCTCGTCGTAGTACGACTGTCTCTGTTGGAGTTGTGCTTGCTGGAATTGTTCCTGGCAATGTTGTAGATGTTGCGAGAGCTCGTGGATCTGCTCGGTCTGCAGTTGACGTTGTGCTTCGTGTTGATCGGATTCGGCTCGTTCATGGTGGAGAAACGCCAGATGATGTTGATGTATTCCGTGGTTGCGCTGCTGCTCATCCACTCTCCTCGTCAGCACGTCAATGAGTTTCCGCAGGTCGCTGTTGTCGTTGGTGGTCGAAGCAGGCGCTGGCTCGTGCACCGGTTGTCGAATTGGTGTCCGCTGTCGTCTCTCGGGGTGTGGTGTCTTGCCCCTGACACGTTGTCTCCCATCATCTTCACCGTCCCCGTCACAACTGTCTTCGTAAAGTTCGGCGTGTTCTCGATACTGCTTGGCCTCGGAGATGAGTGCCTTGAGGGATGCAATCTCGCCCTTGATTTCGTCGTGCTCCTTATTGAGGTCTTTGAGCTGGCTCTCGACGGTCTGCTGTCTCTGGATCCGTGACTCCACTTGGGATCTGTATTGTGAAATGCGAGCCGTCGGCGTGTCCAGCATGTGTATCATGGTCTTGACTATGGCTAGCTCCTCGATCAAGCGGGTCGGGTCGACTTGGGCTTGCCTGGCTCCGTGGACTTGGTCGGCGAGACGTGCCATCCGCGCCACCTTAGTGGCGTGCCAAACCCTACGTATGTCTGGCTCGTCGGGAGGAAGAGAAAAGCTTTCGTGTCCCTTGGCATCCGAAAGCAAGGCGGGCATTACCTTTTCTGTGACCTCCAACTGTCGTTTCGTCAGCTTTGGCAACTGTCGGTGGTCGTTTGTGGAGTCTTCGGGGGCTTGGTGGCGTCTTCTCGAGGGGTGCCGCTTCGTTCTCGGTGTCGTGTAGTCGTACTTATACTGTTGCTGGTACTGGGCGTCGTTGTGCTGCTGTTGATCCTCGTCGTGGTGGGAGGTGTGGTGGTGCTGGTTGTGCTGGGGCTGGTGCCGTGGCTGCTGCTGTCCATGCCCTCCATGGTGTCGGCGGTACGAGGATCCAGATGCTGGTGTGCTTGACCTCCATGGCCACGGCTTGGCCCCCACTGGATGGCCGTGAGACTTCGTGTTGGTCGCCATCTCGCTGGTCTCGAAGTCTTGCAGCTCGTTCTGCTGGTTGCACTGGTGCTGCTGCGCGGAGTGGTGGCTGCTGAGGAGGTCGGCCGCCCTCACGACGCGCAGAAGGGCCCGCGCCGACGCCCGGCGCTCCCTCTGCCGCCTGTGCCAGGCGGGCTCGGGCGTCGGGCCCCTCCTGGGCGCGCCGAAGGCGCGCAGCAGCCGCCAAGGGCCAGGGCGCGGCAGCGGCGGCGGCGAATCGCCGATCCGCGGCGCGCTGAGCCCGGCCTCGCGATCGGCCTGCGAGGCGGGATCGATCGGGCGGCAGGCGCCGATCGACCCTGACCGATCGATCGGGTCGCAGGCCCAGATCGCCAGAGGCCAAATGGGCTTCTCCTCCTCCTCCTCCTCCTCCTCCCCATCCCCCATCCTCCTCCTCCTCCTCCCCCTCCTCCTCCTCCTCCTCCTCCTCCTCCTCCTCCTCCTCCTCCTCCGCGTTCGAGGTACGAGCGGTTTTTCTGGGTAGTACGCAATGTCAGATGCCAGCCCCGTCAGAGCGATCGTGCCACATTTTTTCGATTACGGTGGCGGCTTCTGAAATTTCTCTTTATCCTGCGTGTTGTTACATTTCTGGGAACCCATCCGTTTGTTGGATTTCAGTGTCAGTGGGATGAATTCAAAAAGACCATCGAGGTGCATCGAGAGATGTCCCGAGTCGAGGGGCAGCAGACCTCGTCAAGCGCGACGGCGTGTGTCTGTCGTTTTGGTTGAACTACCAACGCTTCTTCCTCAGTTTTTTGGCCCCTGCCGGCCCGTCTCAGGCCCCGGGGCGGTCCAGAGAAACGGCATCGGGATGAGAGACCAGCCCTGCGGGGAGGCTCGAGGGCTCAGGGGGCCCAGTGTTGGAAAAACCACGGCGTCGGAGGTCTGGGAGCAGGGCCGGGACATCGCGCGTCGGGTCGGGCCCCTCAGGGAAGCCCCCAGGAGATCCATAGTCTACGGCCTCGCGCATGCTACTTCTGCGTGAGGTCTATGGCGCTGGTGGGGGCCACCATGAACGTTACATGATGCTCGCCAGCTTCTGCTGAAGGCACGCCGTATGGGCACGCAGCACCCGGGGCTCAGTGCGGGGTGGGTGGGGAAACGGGTGACTCGAGTAATCAGGAGGGATTCGATAATGTGGGGTCGGGGTGATACAGGGTACAATCCGACCCATGCCGCCCTCCAGTCCGCATCATTGCGTCGCTCTCTGTATGGAAGTCGTATGCCATGTAGTTGGCGGCGGCCAGAGATTCCCCAGCAACGCGGCATTCCGTTGCCCGTCCATGGCGGGGGACTGATTTTTGGTGCGGCGAACGTCGCGCTCAGCGGATGCTACTGATCGACGCATGGGCTCAATTGTTCGGCGCGCGATGTTTGGCGCATGAGAGGTAAGCTTCCCATGCTTTTTGCGGGCGTTTGCGACGCACTCTTAAAGCCAGTATATCCATGTCTTGACAACGCAAGCACGTCCGCATCGAACTTCGACCTTATCATCCAGACTGGAACGGGGTCGCGCTCTTTTCCAGCCTTCTCGACAATGACAGGAAAGGACAGTTTCCGCCACACCAGTTGATCTGAAAGGCAGGTGTCTGATGTGTCGAATGATGCTTCGAAACCTCCTGTAGATGTTCTGACGCTGTTCGAGAAGCTGGTGAGGAGTCGCAGGCGTCGAATCTAGGCCGCTTGTACGACGCCCACTATCTTGAGCAGCACTTTGCAGGCTTGCTGGGGCCCAGTGCCCATTGATGCTTGCAGCCAGCAGGGCATGGAACTCATGTCGATGACTGCAATGCAATGGGTGTGGCTACGCCAGGATGTTGTTTGAGATCGGCGCCGTTGGGGTTTGGGGGTCACCGCGCTGCGCCAAAGGCTTGATGATCCCTCGCCGGGGCGCGGCAGAGATCAGTGTCGAGGTTCCCGCCCGTCCCACCAAGGCGCGGGTTGTAGACCATACCCTTTGCCAGGCCTTACGCGCCTGCGAGTGAAGTACGCGAAGAACAACTTTGTCAGGCCTTCGCGACTGCAAGGGAAGCACCCGCAAAACAACAAGCGACACAAACACAATTTCTCGGACATGGGGAGGGAGGTGGAGGGGTATGGGGGAAGGGGGAGGGGGAGGGGGTAGGAGGGAGAGGAGGAGCTGGAGGAGCTGGAGGAGGAGAAGGAGGAGGAGGAGGAGGAGGATCAGTGTAAACCCAAGAACCATCAACGACATTGCAATACACCATCCCTTAAAGGTCCCTCTTCATAGGCTCCCACACGGATTCACTTCACTGAGGTAAATGCCCCGTTGGAAGACAACCGTGTGAAAATTTGAGATTGTGCCAGGGCGTCATTCCTGGGTCTTCAACGCCGCGAATCACCGCTACTGTTGCGTCCTGACGATCCTGAATCGTTCGAGAACACCATTCCTGATTCCTGGGACTCCAACACCACGAATCAACGTAAGTGCTGCTCCTTCACATTCCGACATCGTACCAAATCGCCATTTCTGGGTCGTTAGCCCTGACAATATTTGA
The DNA here is from genome assembly GCA_963575745.1 of Prorocentrum cordatum. Classification (NCBI taxonomy): domain Eukaryota; class Dinophyceae; order Prorocentrales; family Prorocentraceae; genus Prorocentrum; species Prorocentrum cordatum. Next base: position 152,393 of record CAUYUJ010014694.1, read on the forward strand.
AATTCCTGCGACCTCTTGAGGTGAGTGTGCGCGGCGCTAAGGCGAGGGCCACATCTTGAAAGCGGACCGCCCTCCATTCGTGATACTGTTGTAAAGTTCAAGTTGCAAGATCGAAGATGGTGAGGAAGCCTCAGGTGAAACGCCTGGCCCGCCCTTTCGACCGGCCTCGGGGTGCGACAGGAAGGAGTTAGTCGTAAGGAGAAGGAATGGAGGAGGAAGATGAGGAGTAGGAGGAGGAGGAGGAGGAGGAGGAGGAGGAGGTGGAGGAAGAATGAGGGAGGAGGGAGGCGGAGGAGGTGGAGGAGGACCGGCGCTGCGAGCTCTCGTTCCCGCGGCCCGCCGAACAAAGAAGCATGTGGTGGAGGATGGGGAGCCGGGAGGACGAGGGTGGAGCGCGTCCGGCCAGAGCGGCCCCCCCCAGGGGCCCCCCGACGGCCGCGGATGGCCGACGGCGGCGCCGCGGCCGCCGCGGGCGAGCCTGCGCCGAGGCGCCGGCGAACCTCCCAGGGTCCACCTCGATCCTCCTCGATCCCTGCCGTCGATCCTGCTCCTCAATCCTCCTACTATCAAGGGAGGAAGAACTACCCAGACCCGATGATTGGCGTTTGCCAACCGGCCCTTCGCGTTTACTGAACAGCCCTGCCCTGTTCGATTCCTTCCGTGGGTGCGCGTGCTGATCGGCCTCGCGTGCCGGGGTGATTCATGTGGGGTTGGACTCTCTGCCCTCCATCCCACCTCCCTCCTCCTCCCTCCTCGTTCCTTCTTCCTCCTCCCTGCTCCCTTCTCTCTCGCCCGTCCTCCCTCCTCGTTCCTTCTTCCTCCTTCTCGCCCCTTCGATCCTCGTCCCTTCGATCCTCCTCCTACTACCTCCTCCCTCCACCCTCCTCGTTCCTTCGTCCTCCTCCCTCCTCCCTCCTCTCTCGCCCGTCCTCCCCTCCTGGCCTCCTTGGCCTCCCAAGAAGGTCGCCGTCCGGCTCCTCCGTGGGCCTCGGGGTTCCGCAGGTGGTCGCCCGCTCCGCTGAGCGCGTCGGCAGCGGGGGGGCAGCTCTCCGATGCGTCCCCATCCCTGGCAGGCTCAGGTCGGGCGTGTCCCTCTGCAGGGGGAATCTTCAAAAATAGTCAAAGAGCAGTCTGGGGGCGATCTTTCGGCTATGTTTGACTATGTGTGAGAATTTCTCTGCTATGCTCTGGTTTTCCTTCCAAAGGCTGCCTGTAGGAGGACATGCCCGACCTGATGGTAGGCCCCCCCCCCGCGTCTTGCGGGGGTGTATGGGGCTAGAGGGCGGTCTCCTCTTCGGATCGAGAACGCTGAGATCGGTCGCTCCGCTCCCGCGTCTCGCCCCCTCCCTCCCCCCCCCCCTCTGCACGACTGCCTGCCAGAGCGCCCCAAAACGTTCCCCCCCCTCCCTCCCTCGCTCCTCCTGGCCCCCCCCCCCCCCCTGCACGACTGCCTGCACGCCCCACGGCGCTCCCCCCTCACTCGCTCCTCCTGCCCCCTCCTCCCTCCTGCCCCCTTCTTCTCCTCGTCGTGTCATGGGGCGCGCTGGCCTGCCACGTCAGCGCCTCCTCCGTCCTTCTTCCTCCTCCTCCCCTCCCTCCTCCCCCCCTCCCTCCTCGTCCCCCCTCCTCCCTCCTCTCTCGTTCGTCCTCCCTCCCCCCTTCTCCCTCATCAGGCTCGAGCCGTGGGAGACATCTCCAGGCGGCGCGTCTTGGATTGTGGCAATTCTGTTGCTCTCCAGCCAGGTCCTCGCTCCATCGCGGCGCGGGCCCATGCGCGCCACGTCGAGCTCTCGCGCCGTTCGTCGTGACCGCGACCGAGACCCCCCCGCCCGGCATGATCCTTGCCAGGTGAGGCCGAGTGTCCGTGCCGCCGTGCGGAGGTTCGGCCATGAGGCCCGCGTCGGACGCGTGCCACGCGTGGCCGACGTCCGCGACTTGGTGCAAGCTTGCGGCCTTGGCCGCTCCAGTCAAGCTCAGCTACCTGACGTCGTTCACAACCGTGCTCTTGAGGGCCCTCACCCTTTGGGTGGGGATCAGCCGGGCTACGTTGGTCGACCTGCTGTTCTGCCGCCGAAGCCGCCGCCGGCTTTCCCCTCGGCTGCCCGACATCTCGCAAAAGGTTGCCCCGCCCGTCAGCAAGCCAGATCCGCTCTCCGCGCCTTCGCTGCTGAACCCAGAGGCTCCTTCTTTCCAGATGCCGGATGCTTCGCCTGGGCCGGTCTTCGTGGAGATCGAGGTGCAGCAGTGCACCGTTTCTTTTGACGTGCCTTCTTCGCCGCGCCCACCGCCCCGCCAGGTAGAGAAGCGCATTGCAGTGCCCATCGACAGCAGTGCCAGCCAGGATATCGCCGCCGAGTTCAAGCAGATGATCTCCGATCTTGCGCTGCAGTACTGCCCTGCCATGCTGGGGCAGCTAGACATCTTGTTTTTCAAATACACGGGCCAGGAACCTTGTTTATCTTAGGGTTTGCAAGAAATTCGGAGTTCACCCGACGCCCATCTGCTGCGGAGTGAACCGTCCTCCAGATGAGCTTGAGTTTCCAGACCGGTGTGTTTCTGCTTGTGTGGGTGGCATTCTTGTGTCTGCCTGTGCGCACGCTTGTTCTCAAGCGTCTGTTCACCTTCTTTGCCTCTCTATGTTGTCGCTCTGTGTTCAGGTCTCTATCCTGATTGAGCGGTTTTTTTTCGGTCTAAGAGTTTCAGCAGTCAGAGAACCGTCGGAGCACGCTTCTCTTCAGCCATGTCTCTCGTCGCACACACACCTCCCTCCTCCCTCCTCCCCCTCCTCCTCCTCCTCCTCCTCCTCCTCCTTCTCCTACTCCTCCTCCTCCTCCTCCTCCTCCTGCTGCTGCTCCTCCTCCTCCTCCTCCTCCTCCTCCTCCTCCTCCTCCTCCTCCTCCTCCTCCTCCTCCTCCTCCTCCTCCTCCTCCTCCTCCTCCTCCTCCCCTCCTCCCCTCCTCCTCCTCCTCCCCCCCCCCTCCCCCTCCTCCCTCCCTCCGCTCCTCCCTCCTCCTTCCTCCTGCCTCCTCCTCCTCCTCCTCCTCCCTCCTCCTCCTCCCTCCTCCTCCTCCCTCCTCCTTCCTCCTCCTCTTCCTCCTCCTCCCTTCTCCTCCTCCCTCCTCCTCCTCCTCCTCCTCCCTGCGCAGTCCCAGCGCGGACGCGGTCATGATGGACGCCGCGGAGAAGGGCGGCGGAGCTGTTTCCTCCCAGTGCCCCGTGGCGGCAGCGGCGGCGGCACCCGTTCCCAAGGCGGGGTCCTCTCCGATGGGCACGGTGGGCGCCGAGTGTGGGGGCAGCGGGGGGAAAGCAAGCCAGGCGCGCTCGCGCTGTATCCTGACCTCCATCCCTCCCGCCCATCCCTTCCCACTGCGCTGATTATATCTCTGTCCGCCTCAGCTTGTCATAGCGGACCTGGAACTCCCAAAAGGACCCCATCGCGTCATGCGCGTTCGGAAAAGAGCTGCGTACATTGGAGGGGGAGGTGGTGGATGAGCAGGATGATGAGCACGAGGAACAGGAACAGGATGAGGAAAGAGGATGACGAGGACGAACAGCAGCAGCAGGAGCTGGAACGGAAGGAGCAGGAGGAACAGAAGGACCAGGGGAAGGCGGATGAGGGGACAGGAGGTTGGCAACAAGGATGGGGAAGGACTCCGCGCTGGGGCGAGACCGCCATTTTGAACGACGGGGGCAAACCGAACATCCGAAAATCAGGCCCACCCTTCAGCGGGAACGCCATGTTGCAAGGACCGGCAACGTTCGGATTGAAAGCGCACAAGACAGCAATTTTGATGAATCCTGTGTGTAAGAAATAATCTACGCGGAGCGTGTCGCGCCACTCTCTGGCCATCTTCGGGAAAGAGATGAAATTAGTATTCACACTGTGTATTTGTGAAGGGGGAGGAAGGAGGCGGAATGGGAAGGGTGAGGAGGAGGAAGATCAGGACCTGTGTAAACCCAAGAGTCATCAACGATGTTGGAATTAACCCTCCCTCCAAGCTCCCTCTTCATAGAGCGGCTCATTCCCATTGAGGGAACTGCCTCGTTGGAAGACAACCCTCTGAAGATCCTGAAGCATGCCAACACATTGTTCTCGGGATTTCAACGCCACGTATCAACCTGACTGTTGCGTTTTGGCGATCCAGAATCGTGCCTTAACGCCATTTTTTGATTCCAACACCGCGAGCCAACATAACTGTTGCACCCGCATAATCCGGAATCCTTCCAAAATACCGTTTTAGGTACGTTGATCATGGGAATCCGTAAAACTCTGGCACTTGGTTAAAACGAATGTGCGCGGCGCTAAGGCGAGAGCCACGTTTTGAAAAGGAACCGCCCTCAATCCGTGAAGCCCTTGCAATTTTTGACAAAGAATGTACGCGGCGCTAAGGCGAGAGCCACATTTTGAAAACGACCCGCCTTCAATCCGTGAAACTCTTGCACATGTTTAAACCAATGTGCGCGGCGCTAAGGCGAGAGCCACATTTTGAAAGGGAACCGCCCTCAACCCGTGAATCTCTTAACTCCTGCAATGTTGTTACAAAGAAGGTGCGCGGCGCTAAGGCGAGAGTCACATTTTGAAAGGGAGCCGCCCTCAACCAGTGAAACCCCTGCAGTTTTTTACGAAGAATGCGCGCGGCGCTGAGGCGAGAGCCACATTTTGAAAACGACCCGCCCTCAATCGGTGAACCTCTTGCAGATTTAACAAAACGAATGTGCGCGGCGCTTAGGCGAGAGCCATATTTTGAAAACCACCCGCCCTCCATCTGTGAAGCTGCTGCCACTTTTTACGCTTCAGAGTCATAAGTGGTGAGGAAGTCTCAGGCGAAACGCTCGGCCCGCCCTAAAAACTTGCCTCGGGGTGCGACAGGGAGGAGTTATCTATAAGGAGAAGGAATTGAGGAGGAGGAGGTGGAATGGGAATGAGTAGGTAGGTACGGAAAAGGAAGAAGAGGAGGATGTTGAGGAAGAAGAGGAACAGGGAGGAAGAGGGAGGAAGAGGGAGGAGGAGGAGGAGTAAGAGAGAGAGGACGAGGACACGGACGCAGGAGAAGGATGTGGAATCGGAGCGAGAAAGATGAAGATGACGCGATCATGATGGCGATGAT